>JAVIAB010000159.1:14782292-14844792 GCA_032433765.1 Megaustenia siamemsis
AATGATGAGTGGATGCGTGGATGAATGATGAGTATATGAAAGAATGAATGGATGCATGATGAGTGGATATGTGGATAAATGATGAGTGTATGAAAGAATGAATGGATGCATGACAAATGTATGAAAAAATGAATGGATGCATAATAAATGTATGAAAGAATGAATGGATGAATGATGAGTGTATGAAAGAGTGAATGGATGAATGATAAGTGTATGAAAGAATGAATGGATGAATGATGAATATATGAAAGAATTAATGATAAATGTGTGAAAGAATGAATGGTTAAATGATGAGTGGATGAATGATGAGTGTATAAAAGATTGAATGGATGAATTATGAGTATAAGAAAGAAAGAATGAATGAATGAATGATGAGTATGAAAGAATGAATGGATGAATGATGAGTGGATATGTGGATAAATGATGAGTGTATGAAAGAATGAATGGATGCATGACAAATGTATGAAAAAATGAATGGATGCATAAAAATGTATGAAAGAATGAATGGATGAATGATGAGTGTATGAAAGAGTGAATGGATGAATGATAAGTGTATGAAAGAATGAATGGATGAATGATGAATATATGAAAGAATGAATGATAAATGTATGAAAGAATGAATGGTTAAATGATGAGTGGATGAATGATGAGTGTATGAAAGATTGAATGGATGAATTATGAGTATAAGAAAGAAAGAATGAATGAATGGATGAATGACGAGTATGAAAGAATGAACGGATGAATGATGAGTGGATGCGTGGATGATGATGAGTATATGAAAGAATGAATGGATGAATGATAAATATATGAAAGAATGAATTAATGATGATGAGTGGATACATGGATAAATGATGAGTGTATGAAAGAATGAATGGATGAATGATGAGTGTATGAAAGAATGAATGGATGAATGATGAATGTATGAAAGAATGAATGGGTGAATTATGAATGTATGAAAGAATGAATGGGTGAATTATGAGTGTATGAAAGAATGAATTGATGAATGATGAGTGCATGAAAGAATGCATGGATGAATGATAAATGTATGAAAGAATGACTGGATAAATTGATAAATGATGAGTGTATGAAAGAATGAATGATGAGTGTAAGAAAGAATGAATGGATGAATTTTGAGTGTATGAAATAATGAATGGATGAGTGAATGCGTGGATGAATGATGAGTGTATGAAAGAATGAATGGATGAATGATGAGTGAATGAAGAATGAATGATGAGTGTAAGAAAGATTGAATGGATGAATGATGAGTAGATTAGTTTTTAAAAGAACGAGCGGATGAATGATTAGAGGATGCGTTGATGAGGTAATGTATGAAAGAGTGGATGAATGGTTGAGATTATGAATGATGAGTGGATGAATGGTTGAGATTATAAATGATGAGTGGATGAATGGTTGAGATTATGAATGATGAGTGGATCAATGGTTGAGATTATGAATGAAGAGTGGATGAATGGTTGAGATTATGAAATATGAGTGGATGAATGGTTGAGATTATGAATGATGAGTGGATGAATGGTTGAGATTATGAACACGATGAGTGGACGAATGGTTGAGGTTATAAATGATGAGTGGATGAATGGTTGAGATTATGAATGATAAATGGATGAATGGTTGAGATTATGAATGATGAGTGGACGTTTGGTTGAGATTATGAATGATCTGTGGATGAATGGTTGAGATTATGAAATATGAGTGGATGAATGGTTAAGATTTTGAATTATGAGTGGATGAATGGTTGAGATTATGAAATATGAGTGGATGAATGGTTAAGATTTTGAATGATGAGTGGATGAATGGTTGAGATTATGAATGATGAGTAGATGAATGATTGAGATTATGAATGATGAGTGGATGAATGGTTGAGATTATGAATGATGAATGGATGAATGGTTGAGATTATGAATATGAGTGGATGAATGGTTGAGATTATGAAATATGAGTGGATGAATGGTTGAGATTATGAATGATGAGTGGATGAATGGTTGAGATTATGAACACGATGAGTGGATGAATGGTTGAGGTTATGAACAATGAGTGGTTGAATGGTTGAGATTATGAATGATGAGTGGATGAATGGTTGAGATTATGAACACGATGAGTGGATGAATGGTTGAGATTATGAATGATGAGTGGATGATTGGTTAAGATTATGAATGGTGAGTGGATGAATGGTTGAGATTATGAATGATAAGTGGATGAATGGTTGAGATTATGAAATATGAGTGGATGAATGGCTGAGATTATGAATGATGAGTGGATGAATGGTTGAGATTATGAATGATGAGTGGATGAATGGTTGAGATTATGAATGATGAGTGGATGAATGGTTGAGATTATGAATGATGAGTGGATGAATGGTTGAGATTATGAACACGATGAGTGGATGGTTGAGATTATGAATGATGAGTGGATGAATGGTTGAGATTATGAATGATGGGTGGATCAATGGTTGAGATTATAAATGATGAGTGGATGAATGGTTGAGATTATGAATGATGAGTGGATGAATGGCTGAGATTATGAATGATGAGTGGATGAATGGTTGAGATTATGAATGATGAGTGGATGAATTGTTGAGATTATGAATGATGAGTTGATCAATGGTTGAGATTATGAACGATGAGTGGATGAATGGTTGATATTATGAATGATGAGTGGATGAATGGTTGAGATTATAATGATGAGTGGATGAGTGGATGATTGGTTGAAATTATGAAATATAAGTGGATGAATGGTTGAGATTATGAATGATGAGTGGATCAATGGTTGAGATTATGAATGGATGTAAGGCTGAGGTTTAATAAAATGTTACTGTTATCAGCATTAAGCGATCTGGGGTTGCAACATTTCGAAATATGACGTCTTTCAAATAACGATAACCGGCAAGGAATAGATTAGTACATGCACAACCGACAAGGAATAGATTAGTACATGCACAACCGGAGACACCGGAGTACCAGTTGAGTCTGGGAGAAGATTAGCGGAAAGATTTTGTGAACATCTACGTGATGTCCAACAATATACTGGTACTCCGGTATCTTCCCACTTCAACTCCCCTGATCACAAGGGCAAAGACGACATCCGTGTCACTGGTATTGTCCTTTGTCACTCTGGCGACCGCAGCCGCTATACTTTGGAAAATCGCCTTATAGTCCAGTATGGTTCGCTGACCCCGAGAGGTATGAATGTATCACACTCATACGCATAGTTTCCTTTTGGTTGCTCCTTCCATTTTGCATAGCCTTCTCTACTACACATATTTGGGTTCTTTGGTCTACTTACTATGCCATGCTTTTTATAGTTCTTCTCCTCTAGTCCCTTATGAGACACTTCGGTGTTCTCCTCTATAATTTTTTTTCCTGTGCTCCTTACCCTTCATTTATTTTTATTGTACCCCACTCTCAGACATCTCACTCTTAGCGTCTTTTTACACCTGTCAGTCTACTATTCGATTCTTTCTCCTTTGTGTTTGCACACTGACCCCTGTGTTAACTCATCTGGTTCTGTTTACATTTACGCACTTTTTGGCACGATTTTCGACGTTCAGGACAGCCGCACTTGGTTACGATTTCATTTTGGATTTGATAGGATAGTTTTATTTATTTTTGTCGTTTTCTTTAACACATTTCGATTGTTTTTGTTTCGGTTGTTTCGCTATCAGTTTTGTGTGTGTGTGTGTTTTTTTTAATTGTTCCTGATGAAGGCCTATTGAGCCGAAACGTTGTTTAGTCTGTGTCGTCCACTTGTCACGTAAAGCTTCTTACATACCATTTTTTTATTTTTTTATTTTTCCTTAAGGAATAGATTAGTACGTGCACAATCGGCAAGGAATAGAGTGGTATGTGTACATCTAGCGAGAAATAGAGTGGTATGTGCACAACTAGCAAAGAATAGATTGGTATGTGTACAACTAGCAAGGAATAGATTGGTATGTGCATAACCAGCAAGCTACTGGTACCACCATATTTCCATCATCACAGGCTTGACCATGTTTGAAAGCGATTGAGCACCTACGGGTTTACCCGGAGTGCTGTAGTGCCACCTCTGACTACAATGACCTACATTTCTGTTGTCTCTAGACTTCCTGATAATGTATTCATTGTCCATGATTCACTTCCTTATCAAAGAACAGGATCTATATCACAATCACAAGTTATTTTCTTATTTATTTTAGCTTATACTCGATGCAGACAATTTCATTGAAACAGACAAATAGACAGAAATACTGAATAATTAAGCACCAATATTCTGGCAGACATTTCCTGACAGTATCAACCCGTCTTATCTCCCACTCAGGCCCCACAATGTCAGATTTTCAAAACAAAGCTTCCATCAACAAAAGAACCTGAAAATAAAACGTCATTTTCTAAAGCTGTTAACAAAAGGTGGCTTTCCCTTTTTTCCTAACACGCACTATTGCCCTTATAAATGGGATCACAGCGGAAATTATAGTGATATCCCTTTCCGTTATTTTCAAATTGAATACAAATTTAATCAATTGACATTGAAAATAGCGGAGTTCTCGTTTTTATTGTGCCCGCAATAAGACAATGAGTTGAACTAAAGAGACTGAGTTAATTTAAAATATTGGTGAATATATGCCAGATTGGCTTTGTAGTTATGCATTTAAAAAAATGATTTTGAAGATATGAATTTTTTTCTTCTGCAATTTTATGGAAATTTCCAGTTTGCGTCCAAATCCAAACCCCGATATGGCTGTTTCAGAAGAATCGATTGTTGTAACAGCTTTTGTCGTTCGTTTCTGTTTGGAGGCTAAGGCGTGCCTCAGAGCAGTAGAGATGGAAGCTGTCAGCGACCAACAGCTGATGGCTTGCTCCAGGATCGGTGAACCAGAAACATCCAGACTCTGCTCCACCTCTCCGTAGTGCTTCTAGTAACAGACTAACATGCCTAGTCTTGACAAGTGAGTAAAAGGGAAGACAACCCGGTACTCAAAAATATTGTGCTGAAGTTGGATGTGTTGGGCCGAAAGGTGCGAAAATCACAGTTATACCACAAACCACAACACGACGCAGACACGCCCACTTAACGTCCTTTTAAGGGCGGATGATGAAGAGGTGTACTCCTTTAGTCATCGGACGAATGCAAGAAAGCATTTATGTTTGTCATTTCTTCTTGTGAGCCAAGAAATCAAGGTTTTGTTGATGACCTGATATTGTCTTCTAGTCATTAATAAAGTAAAGTACAGTGCCCCCGTCACGCCAAGTGGCGTCTTTTGTTGTATCAGAGCAAGTAAAGTAAAGTACCCCCGTCACGCCAAGTGCCGTCTTTCAATGTATCAGAGAAAGTAAAGTACCCCAGTCACGTCAAGTGGCGTCTTTTGTTGTATCAGAGAAAGTAAATTATCCCAGTCACGTCAAGTGACGTCTTTCGTTGTTTCAGAGAAAGTTAAGTACCCCCGTCACGTCAAGTGGCGTCTTTCGTTGTATCAGAGAAAGTAAAGTACTCCCGTCACGCTAAGTGGCGTCTTTTTGTATTAGAGAAAGTTAAGTACCACCGTCAAGCTAAGTGGCGTCTTTCGTTGTATTAGAGAAAGTTAAGTACCCCCGTCACGCCAAGTGGCGTCTTTCGTTGTATCAGAGAAAGTAAAGTATCCCCGTCACGCCAAGTGGCGTCTTTCGTTGTATTAGAGAAAGTAAAGTAAAGTACCTCCCTCACGCCAAATGGCGTATTTCGTTGAATCAGAGAAAGTAAAGTATCCCCGTCACGCCAAGTTTCGTCTTTCGTTGTATCAGAGAAAGTAAAGTGCCCCCGTCACGCCAAGTGGCGTCTTTCGTTGTATCACAGTAAGTAAAGTAAAGTCAAGTAAATTGCCCCCGTCATGCCAAGTTGCGTCTTTCGTTGTATCAGAGAAAGTAAAGTAAAGTGCCCCCGTCACGCCAAGTGGCGTCTTACGTTGTATCAGAGAAAGTAAAGTAAAGTGCCCCCGTCACACCAAGTGGCGTCTTACGTTGTATCAGAGAAAGTAAAGTAAAGTGTCCCCGTCACGCCAAGTGGCGTCTTTCATTGTATCACAGTAAATAAAGTCAAGTCAAGTAAATTGCCCCCGTCATGCCAAGTTGCGTCTTTCGTTGTATCAGAGAAAGTAAAGTAACGTGCCCCCGTCATGCCAAGTTGCGTCTTACGTTGTATCAGAGAAAGTAAAGTAAAGTGCCCCCGTCACACCAAGTGGCGTCTTACGTTGTATCAGAGAAAGTAAAGTAAAGTGTCCCCGTCACGCCAAGTGGCGTCTTTCATTGTATCACAGTAAATAAAGTCAAGTCAAGTAAATTGCCCCCGTCACGCCAAGTGGCGTCTTTCGTTGTATCACAGTAAGTAAAGTAAAGTAAATTGCCCCCGTCACGCCAAGTGGCGTCTTTCGTTGTATCACAGTAAGTAAAGTAAAGTAAATTGCCCCCGTCACGCCAAGTGGCGTCTTTCGTTGTATCACAGTAAGTAAAGTAAAGTAAATTGCCCCCGTCACGCCAAGTGGCGTATTTCGATGTATCACAGTAATAAAGTCAAGTCAAGTAAATTGCCCCCGTCACGCCAAGTGGCGTCTTTCGTTGTATCACAGTAAATAAAGTCAAGTCAAGTAAATTGCCCCCGTCACGCCAAGTGGCGTCTTTCGTTGTATCACAGTAAGTAAAGTAAAGTCAAGTCAAGTCAAGTCAAATCATACGTGTTGGTGTTAGTGATCATATGGTGTTAGTGACCATAAATTTTACAGACCTTCAGCACATGATTTTTGGAGTAATGTGGTAGGTATTACGCCCATGCCGCTTTACTTTCCCACAAAAAAAATCCGGTACCCATTAAAGGCAGGGTGAAATGGAAGTCGTCGGTTGGGATCGAGCTCTACCTCTTGTCCTTTGTAGTCCAGTTCACAAACCACTGAGCTATCGCGGCCCCCTCTTCTCGTCATTGCTTCTGTGTTTTTATTATTTTTTTTTTTAGTGTTATGAGTGACAAGGTCCTTGCTTGTGTTATGGAGTTCGTGCATTTGAGGTGAAGCTATCTTCTGTGCTTTCGCTAGTGTGTAGCGAATCTACGGTGGGGAATGTACTGAGGAAGGTTATCGAGCTTTGTGAAGTTTTTCTTTGTGTAATGAAGATGTTCTCATTAAAGCAAGAGACAGAGCTGAATGGCGTTCCATGGTAGCCAACTTTCGATGTGGAGACGACAACTAAACTAAACTAAACTAAACTAAACTAAACTAAACTGGGCTAGGCCAGGCCAGACTAAACTAAACTAAACTAAACTAAACTAAACTGGGCTGGGCTAAACTAAACTAAACTAAAGTAAACTAAACTAAACTAAACTAAACTAAACTAAACTGGGCTGGGCTAGGCCTGGCCAGGCCAGACTAAACTAAACTAAACTAAACTAAACTAAACTAAACTAAACTAAACTAAACTAAACTAACTAAACTAAACTGGCTAGGCCAGGCCAGACTAAACTAAACTAAGCTAAGCTAAACTAAACTAAACTAAACTAAACTAAATTAAACTAAACTAAACTAAACTAAACTAAACTAAACTAAACTAAACTAAACTAAACTAAACTAAACTAAACTAAACTGGGCTGGGCTGGGCTGGGCTGCGCTGGGCTAAACTAAACTAAACTAAACTAAACTAAACTAAACTAAACTAAACTAAACTAAACTAAACTAAACTAAACTAAACTGGCTGGGCTAAACTAAACTAAACTAAACTAAACTAAACTAAACTAAACTAAACTAAACTCAGTCAGATGTAGATGATGTTACCACAAATTCCCTCCAATCGTTTCCAAATCCCCGCGCCAATCGGCGCGGACGTAATTCCGACCTCATTACCCCAACAATTGTGTGCCGAAGATCTATACAAAATGATGGCCACTAACACCATATTCCCTAGACGCAACTTGGCGTGTTGGGGCCCTTGACTTGACTTGTACTTTTACTTTACTGTACTTTACTTTTACTTTGTTTTACTTTACTTTACTTCTACTTTTATTTTCACTTTATTTTACTTTACTTTACTTTTACTTTTACTTTTACTTTTACATTACTTTCTGTGACACAACGAAAGCCATTTCTGTCCATTCTCTGATATTATCTACCCATCTTTTCTTTTGTCCATCTCTACTTCTTTTGCCTGGTACTCTACCTTGCGGAATAGTTTTTGCCAAGTCCTGTAGATCGTGTGACGTGTCAATACCAGACCAGTTTCAGCTCTTTTTTTATATTGACTAAAGGTCCTTTATTGGTTCAGTGGATCTTTGGGTTCTTTCGCTCGCTTCTTTATTGGTGATATGTTCTCTGTATGATATGTGCCACATATTTCTATACTATTTCATTTCCATATGTTCTCTGTATGATATGTGCCACATATTTCTATACTATTTAATCTCCATATGTTCTCTGTATGATATGTGCCACATATTTCTATACTATTTCATCTCCATATGTTCTCTGTATGATATGTGTCATATCTTTCTACACCTTTCATCTCCATTTGTTCTATGTATGATATGTGCCATATATTATCTTCACCATTTAATCCCCAAGATATGTTATCTGTATGATATGTGCCATATCTTTCTATACTATTACATCTCCATATGTTCTCTGTATAATATGTGCCATATCTTTCTATATCATTTAATCTCTAAGATATGTTATCTGTATGATATGTGTCATATCTTTCGATAATATTTCATCTCCATATGTTTTCTGTTTGATACTTGCCATATCTTTCTATACTATTTCATCTCCATATGTTATCTGTATGATATGTGCCATATATTTCTGTTCTATTTCATCTCCATATGTTATCTGTATGATATGTGCCATATCTTTCTTTATCATTTCGAAACTAAACTAAAATTTTAAGTTTTCCACATATCCTTTGCTTTCTCACTGTCCCTTGCGTAGTATCTTTTTTTCTGGCCGAACGAACCGAATTCTTGGTCGTACAAGTTGAGCTGTGAGTTTCTTCTCCCGTAACTGCATCAATCAATGACTGACTTCACAACAACTAACATAAAAATAATATCTCATCAGACGAAAACAAAGCCTTGGTAAAAGTTGCAATGTTTGTTTATTGACTGGATGACGTGGTGAAATCAAAGCGCCGCCTAGTGGAATGAATGTTTGACCAATGAACACATCGAGCGAGCATATAAATAACCCAGCCTGTTTGACGCACACTCTGATTTTTTAAGTAAAAAAAATATATTGCTCTGATCTCAGATGTCAAAAGAAGAGTAAATCCAAAATGGGGATGAAACTTTGGCTCGAATTATTTTGAACACATTTTTTCGGTGATTAATTTTGACGTACATTTAGGCCAACAAGAGTTGAAAACTAGACGGTACGGTGGATCATTATGGTTTACCATAGTTAGGAGTACCTGCCAGGTTGTCTGGAGGCAATTACTTAGCACCTACTGTTGAAGACAGCGAAGTCTTGGAGCATCTGCCAGGTTGTCTGAAGGTTTCCAAATCTTACATTATCTGCTGTTTTGTCTGTGTTGTCAAGATATATACCATACAACAAAGAAACCAAATAATCAAACCTGTTACAGTCTGCAGGTTTGCAAATCTTGTGTTACCTGCTAAGTTGTTTGGAGACTTGCAACTCTTGAAGTAGGTGCCAGGTTACGTGGAGACTTGCAACTCTTGTAGTAGGTGCCAGGTTACGTGTAGACTTGCAACTCTTGTAGTAGGTGCCAGGTTAAGTGTAGACTTGCAACTCTTGTAGTAGGTGCCAGGTGAAGTGGAGACTTGCAACTATTGTAGTAGGTGCCAGGTTAAGTGGAGAATTGCAACTCTTGTAGTAGGTGTCAGGTTAAGTGGAGACTTGCAACTCTTGTAGCAGCTGAAAGGTTAAGTGTAGACTTGCAACTCTTGTAGTAGGTGCCAGGTTAAGTGTAGACTTGCAACACTTGTAGTAGGTGCCAGGTTAAGTGGAGACTTGCAACTCTTGTAGTAGGTGCCAGGTTACGTATAGACTTGCAACTCTTGTAGTAGGTGTCAGGTGAAGTGTAGACTTGCAACTCTTGTAGTAGGTGCCAGGTGAAGTGGAGACTTGCAACTATTGTAGTAGGTGCCAGGTTAAGTGGAGACTTGCAACTCTTGTAGTAGGTGTCAGGTTACGTGGAGACTTGCAACTCTTGTAGCAGCTCAAAGGTTAAGTGTAGACTTGCAAATCTTGTAGCAGGTTCCAGGTTAAGTGGAGACTTGCAACTCTTGTAGCAGCTCAAAGGTTAAGTGTAGACTTTCAACTCTTGTAGTAGGTGCCAGGTTAAGTGGAGACTTGCAACTCTTGTAGTAGGTGTCAGGTTATGTGGAGACTTACAACTCTCGTAGTAGCTGAAAGGTTAAGTGTAGACTTGCAACTCTTGTAGTAGGTGCCATGTTAAGTGGAGACTTGCAACTCTTGTAGTAGGTGCCAGGTTAAGTGGAGACTTGCAACTCTTGTAGAAGCTGAAAGGTTAAGTGTAGACTTGCAACTCTTGTAGTAGGTGCCAGGTTAAGTGGAGACTTGCAACTCTTGTAGTAGGTGCCAAGTTACGTGAAGACTTGCAACTCTTGTAGTAGGTGCCAGGTTAAGTGTAGACTTGCAACTCTTGTAGTAGGTGCCAGGTGAAGTGGAGACTTGCAACTATTGTAGTAGGTGCAAGGTTAAATGGAGACTTGCAACTCTTGTAGCAGGTGTCAGGTTAAGTGGAGACTTGCAACTCTTGTAGTAGCTGAAAGTTTAAGTGTAGACTTGCAACTCTTGTAGTAAATGCCAGGTTGTCTAGAGACATTCGCTGACCGATTGTTTACGATGAATGATGATATCGTTTGACAGGGAAAAGATGGCTGTGTTCACTTTCTGTGCGTTTTCGCCTTATGTCTTTTGGCGTGTGCTGAGACTGCTATGATGGGGACTACAGCTACCTTTCTTTGTTTGGGAGATAAGATAGTAATTCAGATGATTCCACTGGCACGGGCGGTTGAGCAGTTATGGATTTTAATTCGTTTACAGTGATACCGGGGCCTTCCATAACAATAGCAATCCGCCGACCACTCACAACACTACGTCCTTGCAAGATTTGAGGCGGCCATGACAGTTTATTTATATGGTGTTGAAACTTGTTTAGATGTTGAAATAAAAAGAGAGAAGAGGGGCAAATAAGAAGAGAACTTGTGACGTGTAGCTAAAGATTTGAACTTATAAAACTTTAGGATGTTTCTACAGGAGTTATCGTTAATTCGTCTCTTGATTCTCGGTGATCAAATGTCATAGTTCAGCTTACCTGTAATATTTATGTCTGATGTGACTGTCATGTAATCAGAATTGATGTCGTAAGAGAGAAATTGGGCATTCATTCAATTCTAAACTATTCTTCTCCTTCTTCTTCTTTACTTCCTCATCTGCCTTTCAGCGTCGAGGGGAGATATAATTTGCGGTCTTTTGCTCTTCTGTTCACCTCTGCTGCTGTTATGTTTCCTAGTGATTCTAATATTTCATCGATCCATCTTTTCCGCGGTCGACCCTTGGGTCTGGTGTTCTCACAACGTTTGATGAAGACTGGTTGTGTTGTGTTTTAATCTTTCTGCCTTGTCACGTGGCCAAACCATTTTATCTCTTGTTTCTTTATATATTCTATAGCGGGGGCTTTTCCTAACTTTTTTCTCTCAGTTCTTCATTTCTGATCTTACCTCTCAGACTGTTTCCTGTCATTCGTCTGACACATTTCATCTCTGTAGAGGTTATTTTCTTATTGTTCTTGCATCTAGGGTCAGGTCTGGTCTATAAGCAGGGAAAACAAATGGTTTGCTCATCTGGAAAGAATGCCAAGAGATTCAACAACACACAAGACATCGATTACAAGAGATGGAAGTTCGTGGTAGACCCAGAGTAAGATGGACTGAAAGCATTAAAGAAACTATGAAGCACCATGTTAACAATGGCTGAGACTGTCAGGAGCGCAAAATCTACAATATAGCGCTGAATAGGACACACACTGTGGAAGCCAACTGAGAGTATTACACTACAGGTCATTTTTGGAATCCCCAGGGGAAAAGACAAAGAGGAAGACCAAGAAATTCTTGGAGAAGAAAGAAAAAAGAAGAGATGAGGACGATGGGGAAGACATGGAATGATCTTAATAGAATGGCAAGAAACAGAACGACTTGGAAAGTGTTTGTTGAAGACCTATGCTCCACATGGAACTGAAAAGAGGAAGAAGAGAATATATATATATATATATATATGCCTCAATAGCAAAAATAAAAAGACAAGATATGGTAGCAATAAAAAAAAAGACATCACCGCAGTGCACAATAAAAACAAATGGAACAATACTAAAACAGGTAAATGAATTTAAATATTTGTGAACATTGTTAACCTCAGATGGTGAATGGACAACAGAGGTGAGATGCAGAATGGCTCGGGCAAAAACAGCTTTCCAAAAAATGAGAAAAATACCGTGCAATCCATTTTTGACTATAGAAGCAAGAAAAATAGTTCTTAAATGTTATATAGAAGCAGTCTTAACATATGGATGTGAATCATGGATAATAGAACAACAGACAAGAAAATCACTGGATGCTGTAGAAATGTGGTTTTACAGAACAATGTTGAGAATACCATGGACAGCTAAGAAGAGTAATGAAAACGTTCTGAAAGAGACCAAAGCAAAGAGAGAGCTAATTTCCAATATTGGGAAGAAACAATCATCATTTGTTGGCCATGTAATGAGAAGGGAACAGCTGGAATATATTGTGATGTCTGGGAAATTGAGGGACGAAGAGATAGAGGGAAGCAAAGATAAAAAATACCAGACAGCTTAAGAGAATGGCTTGGCAGAAGGTCAACAACAGAAATGATAAATAACTATCGAGATCAAAAGTTGTAGAGAGACATGATCACCTATACCAGCATGCATACTTTATGACGATGATATATATATAAACTGACATATACATATGTCTTTATAAACAAATACACAAATACATTTGATTTTTTTTCCTTACTTGTTCTTTTATTATAGATTTCATTGGCACTGAGGTTATTCCATCGCGGCCCGGTACATCCGTTTTCAGCATTATTTGGTTGCTCACTTCCCATTGGTTTTTTTTTTCTGATTTCTCTGCAAGACAGAAGTTGTTTGTTGTCAGTGATGTCGCTGCTAGGAAAACAATCTCACCAGATTAACGAGTCTTTGCTACCCGGGTTTTGTATCCTGATTTTCATTCCCGTGATAAATTATGAAAGACAAATCAAGAAATGTTAAAAACCTTCAACGTTGAAAAAAACTGGCTCATAATTCCACAGAAGAAATTACAATACTATGGCCACGTCAAGACACAGCAGGCTGGAAAGTACAACATGGTTCCTGGACGACGTATCAGGGGCAGAAAAGAAGAAGGGGGTTTCAAGACATCAATGAAACCTTGAACATGACAACAGAAGAAGTGAGAGATCTGGCTAGAGATTCTTTCAGACGGGCTGTGGCGCATGTAACCTTCTGTAGAGGACACGCAACCTAATGATGGTGGATTATCTAGTAAAAGTAAAGTACCCGGGGCACGCCACGTGGCGTATAGGGAATATGGTGTTAGTGACCAAAAATTTTACAGACCTTCGGCACATGATTTTTGAGGTAATGTAGTCGGTATTACGCCCATTCCGGTTTATTTTCCTGAAAAATATCTGGTACCCATTAAAGGCTGGATGAACCGGAAGCCATCGGTTAGGTTCGAACCCTGCCTCTTGTCCTTTGTAGTCCAGTTCGCTAACCACTGAGCTATCGCGGCTCCCTGTGGATTATCTGTCAGTATTATAATGGTTCTTTCTTTCTGCTCTTTCTTTCTTTCTTTCTTTCTTTTTCTTTCTTTCTTTTTCTTTCTTTTTCTTTCTTTTTCTTTCTTTCTTTCTTTCTTTCTTTCTTTCTTTCTTTCTGTTACACTTTCCTTTTCGAAATGCTCTTTCCCAGGGTATACTCCTTGTGCAACATTCGCAGAATGCCTTAGACGAAAAGAAAAAGCCCACATTAAAATCAGTGACAATAAGAACCACCATAACACTGGATTTTGATAAATATTTGAAAGACGTGAAACCTCAGACTGTCTATACACTTGAACCCAACCATCGACAACGGCAGCCCCGGTCAGCACATACACTTTTCCATCGGATGAACCGCCAGGCATATATAAACGTGTTTCCTATGATGGATAAGCGGATGACGATGCCAGCTGTTTCGCTGAGTGACTTTAGCCTGCTGTCTGAGTTGCCGCCATCTCTGTGAGCAACGGACAAGATAAGACAACCCAAATATGGTAGATACCCCAAAGTGTTCCAAACGGTCAGAATGATTAATGTAATAGCCAGGGACCGATCACGTTGTTTTCGACGCAAGCGATGACCAATCATATTTGAGCTCTGAATCTTGAAACTTGAAGGAAGTTTACTTCCTTCTTCTTTGAAACGAACTTTTTTGGACAAACTTTCAGTATTTGTAAAATCCGTGGAATTTTGTGAACGAATTTGAAGATAAATATCAGAAATAGTTTTCCTGGATTTGTGTGGGTCTGGTTGTGTTTTAATATTGGTGGATGCACACAGGAGATTTGGCGGCGGGACTGTAGAGACTGTAGGATCTTCGCATATTGAGTAAACAGTCGTCCCAGAAGGCATCTCTGAAACTACAGAACTGACGTTGTTCGTTTTGTAATCTGTGTTTGGAACTGAAGGTATTTGCTCGGAATCTAATGGATGAATTTTGAACCTCTGCCACATTTTGAGCATTAATTTGAAGTTAAGAACTCCAACGATTACTGTACTCAGCAAAACAACAACAGCCATTATGATAAGAATATACCGAGGGGAGATAATCATTGGCAGACACGTTTTTTTAGAATCGAGACCAGTAATCACTTGGATCGCATTCACAATCGCCCAAAGAAACCATACAACGATTATAAAAAGGAATGTTTTTAGTGGCGTGACCCATCTTCTGAATAAAATAGGACGCGAAACTGCTAAATAGTTGTTCAAAGTGACACTGGTGATCGCTGATTGGCTGCATAATGTTCCCATCTGTGTCATGAACATCAACAACTGACAAGCTGCTTCATTCCCAAGTAAGGGTAATCGATACCAAATAGTGAAAACACGAACGACTGCCCAAGTAAAGTTCTGTAGAAATCCTGGAAGTGTTAAACTCACCAGGAAAATTCGAAGACTTGTTTTCGTGCTTTTAGGAACGAGTATGAAGAGAAAAGCAACCAATTGGAACACGACTATTGAAATGTTGAAAACGAAATCACCAATGGCTTTGATGTATTCACTCCCTGCTACAGTTCTATTGGTCTGGTTGTAAGCTGCAACGCCATTGGTTCCGTTACTCTCATAGTATGAAATTGTTTCATTCATGTCAGTTGTGTTTACGTGGATTGCCTCTTGTGTTTACGTGGATTGTCTTTTGTGTTTGCGTTGGTTGTCTCTTGTATTTACGTTGGTTATCTCTTGTATTTACTTTGGTTGTCTCTTTTGTTTACGTTGATTGTCTTTTATGCTTCTGCGGATTGTCAATCCTAGATATCTGTTGCAGAATAAATAACAAAAAATAATTAACAAATAGAAATAAGATTAAAAAGGAGACAAATAGCCATAAACATGGTCTTTTTGAAAATAAGAGAGCAGCTAATATAAGATTCATTAATGACAGTTAGAGAACATTTTTTTTTGTTTTTGCGTTCGCCAGATTTGTCTCAGACGAAGACCCTAGAGATTAGCAACTGAATATTGCGTGTTAATCCGTTTTTTCCTGGCAGCCGTGTGCACAGGGGTCCCTCGCCGCACAAGCAGATAACTCCGTCTTCGGAGGTACTCATATATTTTTTTTTCAGTCCATGAGTAATTGACGTTTCAAGCCGGGTCTCGCTGCTGAGACCAGGGGACGAGGGGAGGGGTGGTTGCCGCAGAGAGAAATCATCAATAAAAATTCCAACTGGTGCAGCCGGGATTTGAACCCACAACCTCTCTGTATCGAGGCCGGCGTCTTACCTCGAGACCAACCAGACCCCAAGGTTAAGAGGAAATAACAAACATAAACTTGTGGGAGAGAAGACAACAGCCAAAGCAGATCAGATTAATTAATGATAGATAGATCTCCGGGAAGGGGGGTGGGGGGGGGGAGCGGTGTGTCCAATCGATGACGGAATCAACGCATCAAAATGCACCAAGATACACCGGTGTGTACAATCGGTAGAGGAACCAACGCATCAAAATGCACCAAGATACACCGGTGTGTACAATCGGTAGAGGAATCAACGCATCAAAATGCACCAAGATACACCGGTGTGTACAATCGATTGAGGAATCAACGCATCAAAATGCACCAAGATACACCGGTGTGTACAATCGACGCATCAAAATGCACCAAGATACACCGGTGTGTACAATCGGTAGAGGAATCAACGCATCAAAATGCACCAAGATACACCGGTGTGTACAATCGGTAGAGGAATCAACGCATCAAAATGCACCAAGATACACCGGTGTGTACAATCGACGCATCAAAATGCACCAAGATACACCGGTGTGTACAATCGGTAGAGGAATCAACGCATCAAAATGCACCAAGATACACCGGTGTGTACAATCGGTAGAGGAATCAACGCATCAAAATGCACCAAGATACACCGGTGTGTACAATCGACGCATCAAAATGCACCAAGATACACCGGTGTGTACAATCGGTAGAGGAATCAACGCATCAAAATGCACCAAGATACACCGGTGTGTACAATCGACGCATCAAAATGCACCAAGATACACCGGTGTGTACAATCGGTAGAGGAATCAACGCATCAAAATGCACCAAGATACACCGGTGTGTACAATCGGTAGAGGAATCAACGCATCAAAATGCACCAAGATACACCGGTGTGTACAATCGGTAGAGGAATCAACGCATCAAAATGCACCAAGATACACCGGTGTGTACAATCGGTAGATGAATCAACGCATCAAAATGCACCAAGATACACCGGTGTGTACAATCGGTAGAGGAATCAACGCATCAAAATGCACCAAGATGCACCGGTGCGCCCAATCGGTGTTTCACCAAGCTCTCAACTACAGGGAAGTGATTTACTTATTTTTCTTTCAGAGAGTCTGGGATAGTATTGCCATGTCGTTAGATTTATGTGTCTATCACGCACATACGTAAGGATACTAACCTATTATCTAGGATATTCCCTCTTTTGTTAAGGATACTAACCTATTATCTAGGATATTCCCTCTTTTGTTAAGGATACTAACCTATTATCTAGGATATTCCCTCTTTTATAAAGATACTAACCTATTGTCTAGGAGATTCCCTCTTTTGTTAAGGATACTAACCTATTGTCTAGGATATTCGGTCTTTTATAAAGATACTAACCTATTGTCTAGGATATTCCCACTTTTATAAAGATACTAACCTATTGTCTAGGATATTCCCTCTTTTATAAAGATACTAACCTATTGTCTAGGATATTCCCACTTTTATAAAGATACTAACATATTGTCTAGGAGATTCCCTCTTTTGTTAAGGATACTAACCTATTGTCTAGGATATTCCCACTTTTATAAAGATACTAACTTATTGTCTAGGATATTCCCTCTTTTATAAAGATACTAACCTATTGTCTAGGATATTCCCTCTTTTATAAAGATACTAACCTATTGTCTATGATATTCCCTCTTTTATAAAGATACTAACCTATTGTCTAGGATATTCCCTCTTTTATAAAGATACTAACCTATTGTCTAGGATATTCCCTCTTTTATAAAGATACTAACCTATTGTCTAGGATATTCCCTCTTTTATAAAGATACTAACCTGTTGTCTAGGATATTACCTTTTTTATAAAGATACTAACATATTGTCTAGAATATTCCCTCTTTTATAAAGATACTAACCTATTGTCTAGGATATTCCCTCTTTTATAAAGATACTAACCTATTGTCTAGGATATTCACTCTTTTATAAGGATACTAACCACGCCCTCAATCTATTCTCCCCATTTTCTCCTGTCATAATAAAACCAGCCACTTTTTTGTGATTGATGTCCGCTCTCAATATACCTCTATACCCCATAAAGATGGCCTATGGTCTCTTCAGCTCTTCCTGGAACGTAGAAACCAACCCTACATCACCACCTCTGCCCTTGTTCGTCTAGCTGAACTAGTCTTAACCCTCAACTCTCTGGCTGAACTAGTCTTAACCCTCAACTCTCTGGCTGAACTGGTCTTAACCCTCAACTCTCTGGCTGAACTATCCTTAACCATCAACTCTGTGGCAGAACTAATCTTAACCCTCAACTCTCTGGCTCAACTAGTCTCAACCCTCAACTCTCTGGCTCAACTAGTCTTAACGCTCAACTCTCTGGCTCAACTAGTCTCAGCCCTCAACTCTCTGGCTCAACTAGTCTCAACCCTCAACTCTCTGGCTCAACTAGTCTTAACACTCAACTCTCTGGCTGCACTAGTCTTAACCCTCAACTCGGTTACATTTTTTAGACATCTCGGACTCTATTTACCCATCAGTGTTATATACCTCCGTATTTTATAAACTTCCTGTGTGTTACCAGGGGCCTCATTGTGAGGGAAGTAAAGAATAGTGACACTGTGACCTTCCAGGCATGTCGTAAGAGGCGACTAAGGAGGTTGATCGATGGCTTGACAAGCTGTCATTGTAAAAAGTATTGTTATGGAAACAGAGCCATATATTTTAGATCAGTGATCTCTACAATATGTGCCATTTTGGCACGCAAGGTTTCTGTTTTTGAGATTGTAGTTCTGCCCTATGTGCCGTCTTCGGCTCGAAAGGACGATAGATAGATAGATAGATTTTATAAACCGACTGATGCCCATTCCAACCTCATCTATCACTCTTCGCACCTTTCGTGATTCTATATCTTTTTCTCAACTCCTGCGACTCAGACACCTCTGTGACAAAGACGACGACTTTCTCCATCAGACCCACCTTATGTGGGAATTCTCTCGTCACCGTCTTTACCCTGAATCTGACCTGCAATCTGCTCCCCAAAAAGTTCTTCATATTACCCCCACCACGCGCTTACCCCCACCACGCGCTTACCCCCACAACGCTCTTACCCCCACCACGCGCTTACCCCCACCACGCGCCCTCCTTCTAACAAAACTGTTCTCTCTCTTATCCATCAACCTCACAATCTGGTTGCACTCGCGATCTTGAAACGACGCATGCCTATCCTCCACTCTGACCCTACTGCTCGCCTTCTATTCTCCGACCCACTGTTTGTGGCTTCTACATGCGATAGGAAACTTCGGGACATTTGTTTAGGAGCCACCTCCGTAACTCTGGCGCTGCAACAGATCAAGCAGTACGTGCCCTTTCGTAATGCAGGCTTATAGAGTCTTGTACCCAAACGGCCCTTTGATATCTAGGAAGGCGTTCATTTCTCGGAATATGATATACACCATCATATGCCAACGTTGTCTCAAAATATATATTGGCCAACCAGGTCGACGCTTATGGGGAAGAATCCGTGAACCATTATATAACATCAAACATGATTATGGGACTTCAGTCTCCTCCCATTTCAGATTGCCAGGACGTACTACCTCTGATGACTTCCATGTTACTGGCATCATCTCTTGTTCCTCTGATGACTTCCATGTTACTGGCATCATCTCTTGTTGCTCTGATGACTTCCATGTTACTGACATTATCACATGTTCCTGTGATGACTTCCATGTTACTGGCATCATCTCTTGTTCCTCTGATGACTTCCATGTTACTGGCATCATCTCTTGTTCCTCTGATGACTTCCATGTTACTGGCATCATCTCTTGTTGCTCTGATGAGTTCCTGTTACTGGCATCATCTCTTGTTCCTCTGATGACTTCCATGTTACTGGCATCATCTCTTGTTGCTCTGATGAGTTCCTTGTTACTGGCATCATCTCTTGTTGCTCTGATGAGTTCCTTGTTACTGGCATCATCTCTTGTTCCTCTGATGACTTCCATGTTACTGGCATCATCTCTTGTTCCTGTGATGACTTCCATGTTACTGGCATCATCTCTTGTTCCTCTGATGACTTCCATGTTACTGGCATCATCTCTTGTTCCTCTGATGACTTCCATGTTACTGGCATCATCTCTTGTTGCTCTGATGAGTTCCTTGTTACTGGCATCATCTCTTGTTCCTCTGATACCCATAGCCATTTTACTTTGGAGAACCGTCTCATAGAACACTTTGGTACTCTCCAAGCGAGATGATCAAACTCTTTTCTTTAATCTCTGGTCTCCTCTCAATTTCTTCCTTATTGTGTCCTTCCTATCCCAATTCCTCGTTGCATTGTCTTTATAATTTCTCTTGCGCTTTTTCCCGTTGCCACACCTATCCTTTCATTTACTCTTCTTCCAGTTTTCTTCGTACCTTATGGGACACCTTCTTTTATTTTCCCAATTTGTCACTGTTTGTTTCCTTTGGTCGAATTAAATCCTACCTACCCTATTGTCTGTTCATCTTTTAACCAGAATCCCGACCATCGTCGTTTCCGTTATTACTTTTTAGAGCTATATCGTGCATTCTGATTGGGAACTTTGTGTTTAAGATGTATAGTTTCTTTGATATACCTGATGACGACTTTTGCCGAAACGTTATAGCTTGTCTTGTTTTTCTGTTATTCTAGCTGCTCAATAC
Organism: Megaustenia siamemsis; assembly: GCA_032433765.1. NCBI lineage: Eukaryota > Metazoa > Mollusca > Gastropoda > Stylommatophora > Ariophantidae > Megaustenia > Megaustenia siamemsis. The sequence goes on from JAVIAB010000159.1 coordinate 14,803,028, forward strand.
CATTTTATGTTATTTTAATTTAATTTAATTAATTTATTTATTTTTTGGCAGCTATACAAACGGTCCCTTATAAAAGTAAAGTAGAGAGCCCCCGTCCCGCCAAGTGGCGTATAGGGAATATGGTGTTAGTGATCATACATTTTACAGACCTTCAGCACATGATTTTTGGGGTATTACGCCCGTGCCGCATTACTTTCCCAGAAAATAATCCGGTAACCATTTACGGCTGGGTGAACCCGGAAGCCGTCGGTTGTTAGCAATGCAAAAAATGTTTTAGCAAAGCATCAAACGTTCTAGCAATGCAAAATACGCCACAGCAAGGCAAAATACGCCCTAGCAAAGCAAATATGCTATCCAGCGCCATCGTCTTCGCTGTATCTCTTTATCCACTGGTATTTGACTGGTACATTTCCATAATACTATGTTAGTGATTTTGTCCTGTCAATTCCATCATTTTATTGTGCGTAAGCATCCATTAATGAAAGTCTGTATCTTCATGATTATCAACTTTGTTGTTCTCCATGTTTCACAGCCATATAATAGGACTGACTTAACATTGGAGTTGACAAATTGTAATTCTTGTATCCTCAGGAAATGTAAAATAAAGAGTGTAAATCCACTGAAATGTACAATAATAACCATCAACAGCAAAGAATGAACAACCACACAAAACGAGAGTAATATGCGAATATACAGAGGTCATGACGATAACAAAATTCAAATATGATTGCACGTGATCACTTTCTAATCTTCACAGTCCACAAAACAAATTGTAATACTCAACGAATGGTAATACCCAACGAATTGTAAAACTTCCACAAATGTAATACAATAATGTAACTGTTTGATTTTTATAAAGCAAATGATAGCGTGTTTTCACGCAAATTGTTCCAATAGGGATATTGTTCAAACATTTGTCGTTGATGCATCGCAGATAAGGTCGTGAATAATTAATGAGCTCATCGTGAATTATGGAGCTGGTAGATTGTGATATCGTTCGCAGACAAATGAGGACATTTGAAAGTTTAATTAATATTATCTTCTGTGGCAGTGGAAAGCACTGGCTGCCTCGTCTTTATATAATCTGGCCTGATACCGTAAAGTTTAACAATGCCACACGTTTCAATTTTTTTTGCTTAAAGTAGTTTTCTGTAATCTGTGATAGTGATAGTAGTAGTTTTGATAGTAGTAGTGATAGTAGTAGTAGTGACAGTAGTAATAGTGATAGTAGTAGTAGTGATAGTAGTAGTAGTGATAGTAGTAGTAGTGATAGTAGTAGTTTTGATAGTAGTAGTAGTGATAGTAGTAGTAGTGCTAGTAGTAGTAGTAGTGATAGTAGTAGTAGTAGTAGTGTTAGTAGTAGTAGTGATAGTAGTAGTAGTGATAGTAGTAGTAGTGATAGTATTTGGTTATTTGGTTATGGAAGGCCCCGGTATCTCTGCAAACGAATTAAAATCCATAATTGCTCAACCGTCCGTGCCAGTGTAATCATGCGAATATCATCTCCCAAACAAAGAAAGGTAACTGTAGTCCCCATCACAGCAGTCCCAACACACGCCAAAAGACATAAGGCGAAATCGCGCAGAAAGTGAACACAGCCAACTGTTCTCTGTCATACGATATCATCATTCATCGAAAGCAATTGGAATATCGAAACATGATCAAAACGGATGAGATACACAGATCACGGTGTGCACAGAGCACTTAAGTCAGTAGCTCCTGCAACAAGCCGGACTTGGAATATGAGGAAACTGCAACAAGGAACCCTTTTCATGCATAGCCTTCAATTGTTCCCGCCGCCTATCCACTATATACTGGGAGTTCACGTTCTCTGAAAATGATGATAGTCATATTTTTTAAAAAATGTATAGCGCTTGATGATGTTGGGCCATCATTGTTGACTCCAATTCTGAACATATAGACACACAGTTAGTCGTCAGATTATCCCCGTCGCACATCAAACAACCGACCGTAAGATTAGCGTACGGCTGGTCTAGAGTCTAGGGATATACGATGAACCATTATGATGACGTAGCATACAAAAAACGTCGTACACACAATTTCGCTCCCTTTTGATTTCTGATTACTCTATAGCTCGTTTCAAATCATGTGCCCAACTTCAAAACGCTATTACTCAGTAACCATTTGTTAAATACTGTTGAAATTTTCCAAATGTTATTAGAATGCAAAAGACCCTTTAAATGTATATTTAACAAATATCTTGCAGCTGCAGTTTTCTTAAAGCGGCGAATTTCTTTGATGTTTGTCAAAATTGTAAATTGTGAACCCCTAAAGAATAGAAATTACCGTAGTTGCTGGTCTGTGATTAATTTTCACTAGGTAAAGGCGTGGCCGTAATGGGGAAATAACTGGATAAGACAAAACACCAGGAGAATTATTGTCTTCTCAGTTCGAGGACGGACGATAATATCAAAGTATACCTGTATGTCCAATTTTCATAGTTGTGTGGTTCTGAAAAGGACCGTTTGTTGAACTAATTTAAGGTAATATAGGGGCCAACATTGTGGGGGCTATATACTTTCATTCTGAATCAGACGAGTCTAAAAGAGTAATAACTGTTTGGGGTTGAACATTCCACAAACCATCATTTTTCCAATATTCCTCTTCCTGTTTTAAGACGTAGTCGTCACATTTAGCCCAATATTCTTTGTCTATATTTAATAAAGCGAGATTAGCAAGAGTCTTTACATCGCATATTTTGAATGTTGTATTTTCATCTGCCACTTGTCCTTTTAATTTTGCCCAGATTAGTTCTATTGGATTTAAATGAGCATGGTAAGGTGGCAGCCTCAAACTTATATGACCGTGCTCTTGGATAATCTTATCTATTTGAACAATCTTTGTCCTTTGTTTTTGCTTTACTAGAGATAGTAATTCAGGTTTTAAGTACATGTTATTAAATTGCATGTGCTCCTTTGTGAGCCATATCATAATAGCATCTTTTGTACTGGATGACGTCGGGACTTCAAGTGCAACAATGTTGCGGTACGCTGCATTGTCCATTATTAGGCAAGATGGTCGATCTAGTGATGGGAGAGCAGAATTTTCAATCCAATGTCTAAATATGTGACCATTCATCTCAGAGTGATAATCCCGATTGTCTATGGATTTTGAAAGAAAAATGAGCTCTGCATTCTGTATTAGTCCATGTTGTCGACTACCTGCATGAGCAATTATCAAGCGCTGTCCTTTGCTGCTAGGTATTAATCTCTTAATCTTTCCATCTGATGACTGCCATTCCCTTTGGTTAGTGTGGTGAGCATTGATCCATGTTTCATCCAAGTACACAATATCATAACCTTGCTTGCGCACCTCTTTTACTTCACGTAAGTACTTCCTTCTCATGACTACTATATGTGGCTTCTCACAGATGATGTTTCGTCCATTGGAATACTTTCTGAATGTAAAGCCTGCAGCTCTCACATTCCTCCATAATGTAGACTTTGATATTTCAATACTGTTGTTCTTTTCAGCGATACTTTTAATTTTCTTATTGTAACAGTTTCATTCATACCCAACATTTTGTGAATTTCACTTCTAATAAGTTCACTGTCGAAATTATCCAACATTTTTGCTCTTCCTTGAGATTTTGTATATTTTGAACATTGACGGTCACGTGCTTGAATCCAGCGATTAAATGACCGTTTAGATAAATCCAAAATGTGTCTTGTCCTATTCTCAGGGTTTTCTAAAGAATGAAATAATATTCCTCGTTTAGCCTCTTTGCAAAAAGTCATACATTTTTATTGCGATGTTTTGTAAACTGCAGAATTTCATTTTAAGACTCATGATAAATGTTATAGTTCCACGTCTCCGCCGCTGAATGAACGGAAATGGAACACACAATGTCTCGGTGTTTTTTACAAGTGTCTAATTGTGTCAGAAAACCCACGTTGAAAGCGTGCAAACACGTCAATTGTACCGTGTATGGATTTTTACTCGCTATTTTTAACTTAAAATACTGTAAACATTAAGTTTTGACTACATCAATGGATCGTTATAAATTTATATAAATCAAATAAGCAACAATAATAACCAAATGTTTTTTTTTAAATGAAATTAATTCTCTGTTGGGTTCTAATCATTATAACTTTACATGCCAATTTTGAACAACTTACAAAAAGTGGTTAAAAAGATATCGATTTTAAATTTGGGCACGAGTTATGAAACGGACTATAGTAACAGCAGCCTAAGACGAACAAAACACGGTGCAAATTCCGTAAAGAGATCAAACTACGGCCGACGAAGTAGTTTACATTGATAAGTAACATGGAAATAACTTGCGTCAAGGAATTCCAACAACGGCCATGAACAGCACCAATGTAACGTAGTGTAGTAGTGATAGTAGTGATAGTAGTAGTAGTGATAGTAGTGATAGTAGTAGTAGTATTAGTAGTGATAGTTTTAGTAGTACTAGTTGTGATAGTAGTGATAGTAGTAGTAGTGATAGTAGAGGCAGTGAAGATAGTAGTAGTAGTAGCGATAGTAGTAGTGAAGATAGTAGTAGTAGTAGTAGTAGTAGTGATAGTAGTAGTGAAGATAGTAGTAGTAGTAGTGATAGTAGTAGTAGTAGTGATTGTAATAGTGAAGATAGTAGTAGTAGTAGTGATAATAGTAGTAGTAGTAGTAGTGAAGATGGTAATAGTAGTAGTGATAGTAGTAGTAGTAGTAGTAGTGATAGTGGTAGTAATAGTAGTAGTGAAGATAGTAGTAGTAGTAATGATAGTAGTAGTAGTAGTAGTGAAGATAGTAATAGTAGTAGTGATAGTAGTAGTAGTAGTAGTAGTAGTGATAGTAGTAGTGAAGATAGTAGTAGTAGTAGTAGTAGTAGTAGTAGTAGTGATTGAAATAGTGAAGATAGTAGTAGTAGTAGTGATAATAGTAGTAGTAGAAGTAGTGAAGATAGTAATAGTAGTAGTGATAGTAGTAGTAGTGATAGTGGTAGTGATAGTAGTAGTGAAGATAGTAGTAGTAGTAGTAATGATAGTAGTAGTAGTGTGAAGATAGTAATAGTAGTAGTGATAGTAGTAGCAGTAGTGATAGTAGTAGTGAAGATAGTAGTAGTAGTAGTAGTAGTAGTAGTAGCGAAGATAGTAGTAGTAGTAGTAGTAGTGATAGTAGTAGTGATAGTAGTAGTGAAGATAGTAGTAGTAGTGATAGTAGTAGTAATAGTAGTAGTGATAGTAGAAGTGAAGATAGTAGTAGTAGTAGTAGTAGTAGTAGTGATTGTAATAGTGAAGATAGTAGTAGTAGTAGTGATAATAGTAGTAGTAGTAGTAGTAGTGAAGATGGTAATAGTAGTAGTGATAGTAGTAGTAGTAGTAGTAGTAGTGATAGTGGTAGTGATAGTAGTAGTGAAGATAGTAGTAGTAGTAATGATAGTAGTAGTAGTAGTAGTAGTGAAGATAGTAATAGTAGTAGTGATAGTAGTAGCAGTAGTGATAGTAGTAGTAGTAGTAGTAGTAGTAGTAGCGAAGATAGTAGTAGTAGTAGTAGTAGTAGTAGCGAAGATAGTAGTAGTAGTAGTAGTAGTAGTGATAGTAGTAGTGATATTAGTAGTGAAGATAGTAGTAGTAGTAGTGATAGTAGTAGTAATAGTAGTAGTGAAGCAAGTAGTAGTAGTGATAGTAGTAGTGAAGATAGTAATAGTAGTAGTGATAGTAGTAGTAGTAGTGAAGATAGTAATAGTAGTAGTGATAGTAGTAGTAGTAGTAGTAGTGATAGTAGTAGTGAAGATAGTAGTAGTAGTAGTAGTAGTGAAGATAGTAGTAGTAGTAGTAGTGAAGATAGTAGTAGTAGTAGTAGTGAAGATAGTAGTAGTAGTAGTAGTGATAGTGGTAGTGATAGTAGTAGTAGTAGTAGTGATAGTGGTAGTGATAGTAGTAGTGAAGATAGTAGTAGTAGTAGTAGTAGTAGTGATAGTGGTAGTGAAGATAGTAGTAGTAGTAGTAGTAGTTGTGATAGTAGTAGTGAGGATAGTAGTAGTAGTAGTGATAGTAGTAGTGAAGATAGTAGTAGTAGTAGTAGTGATAGTAGTAGTGAAGATAGTAGTAGTAGTAGTGATAGTGGTAGTGATAGTAGTAGTGAAGATAGTAGTAGTAGTAGTAGTAGTAGTAGTGAAGATAGTAGTAGTAGTAGTAGTAGTGAAAGATAGTATTAGTGGTAGTGATAGTAGTAGTAAAGATAGTAGTAGTAGTAGTAGTGATAGTGGTAGTGATAGTAGTAGTAAAGATAGTTTTAGTAGTAGTAGTAGTAGTGATAGTAGTAGTGAAGAAGTAGTAGTAGTAGTAGTAGTGATAGTAGTAGTGAAGATAGTAGTAGTGAAGATTGTAGTAGTAGTAGTGATAGTAGTAGTGAAGATAGTAGTAGTAGTAGTGATATTAGTAGTGAAGATAGTAGTAGTAGTAGTAGTGAAAGTAGTAGTGAAGATAGTAGTAGTAGTAGTAGTGATAGTAGTAGTGAAGTAGTAGTAGTAGTGATAGTAGTAGTGAAGATAGTAGTAGTAGTAGTGATAGTAGTGGTGAAATAAGAAGTAGTAGTGATAGTAGTAGTGAAGATAGTAGTAGTAGTAGTGATAGTAGTAGTGAAGATAGTAGTAGTAAAGATAGTAGTAGTAGTAGTGATAGTAGTAGTGAAGATAGTAGTAGTAGTAGTAGTAGTGATATTAGTAGTGAAGATAGTAGTAGTAGTAGTAGTGATAGTAGTAGTTAAGATAGTAGTAGTAGTAGTAGTGATAGTAGTAGTGAAGTAGTCAAGGAATTCCAACAACGGCCATGAACAGCACCAATGTAACGTAGTGTAGTAGTGATAGTAGTGATAGTAGTAGTAGTGATAGTAGTGATAGTAGTAGTAGTATTAGTAGTGATAGTTTTAGTAGTACTAGTTGTGATAGTAGTGATAGTAGTAGTAGTGATAGTAGAGGCAGTGAAGATAGTAGTAGTAGTAGCGATAGTAGTAGTGAAGATAGTAGTAGTAGTAGTAGTAGTAGTGATAGTAGTAGTGAAGATAGTAGTAGTAGTAGTGATAGTAGTAGTAGTAGTGATTGTAATAGTGAAGATAGTAGTAGTAGTAGTGATAATAGTAGTAGTAGTAGTAGTGAAGATGGTAATAGTAGTAGTGATAGTAGTAGTAGTAGTAGTAGTGATAGTGGTAGTGATAGTAGTAGTGAAGATAGTAGTAGTAGTATTGATAGTAGTAGTAGTGAAGATAGTAATAGTAGTAGTGATAGTAGTAGTAGTAGTAGTAGTGATAGTAGTAGTGAAGATAGTAGTAGTAGTAGTAGTAGTGATTGAAATAATGAAGATAGTAGTAGTAGTAGTGATAATAGTAGTAGTAGAAGTAGTGAAGATGGTAATAGTAGTAGTGATAGTAGTAGTAGTGATAGTGGTAGTGATAGTATTAGTGAAGATAGTAGTAGTAGTAGTAATGATAGTAGTAGTAGTAGTAGTGAAGATAGTAATAGTAGTAGTGATAGTAGTAGCAGTAGTGATAGTAGTAGTGAAGATAGTAGTAGTAGTAGTAGTAGCGAAGATAGTAGTAGTAGTAGTAGTAGTAGTGATAGTAGTAGTGATAGTAGTAGTGAAGATAGTAGTAGTAGTGATAGTAGTAGTAATAGTAGTAGTGAAGAAAGTAGTAGTAGTGATAGTAGTAGTGAAGATAGTAGTAGTAGTAGTAGTAGTGAAGATAGTAATAGTAGTAGTGATAGTAGTAGTAGTAGTAGTAGTAGTAGTAGTGATAGTAGAAGTGAAGATAGTAGTAGTAGTAGTAGTAGTAGTGATTGTAATAGTGAAGATAGTAGTAGTAGTAGTGATAATAGTAGTAGTAGTAGTAGTGAAGATGGTAATAGTAGTAGTGATAGTAGTAGTAGTAGTAGTGATAGTGGTAGTGATAGTAGTAGTGAAGATAGTAGTAGTAGTAATGATAGTAGTAGTAGTAGTAGTGAAGATAGTAATAGTAGTAGTGATAGTAGTAGCAGTAGTGATAGTAGTAGTGAAGATAGTAGTAGTAGTAGTAGTAGTAGTAGCGAAGATAGTAGTAGTAGTAGTAGTAGTGATAGTAGTAGTGATATTAGTAGTGAAGATAGTAGTAGTAGTAGTGATAGTAGTAGTAATAGTAGTAGTGAAGAAAGTAGTAGTAGTGATAGTAGTAGTGAAGATAGTAATAGTAGTAGTGATAGTAGTAGTAGTAGTAGTAGTAGTGATAGTAGTAGTGAAGATAGTAGTAGTAGTAGTAGTAGTAGTGAAGATAGTAGTAGTAGTAGTAGTAGTGAAGATAGTAGTAGTAGTAGTAGTGAAGATAGTAATAGTAGTAGTAGTAGTAGTGATAGTGGTAGTGATAGTAGTAGTAGTAGTGATAGTGGTAGTGATAGTAGTAGTGAAGATAGTAGTAGTAGTAGTAGTAGTGATAGTGGTAGTGAAGATAGTAGTAGTAGTAGTAGTAGTAGTGATAGTAGTAGTGAAGATAGTAGTAGTAGTAGTGATAGTAGTAGTGAAGATAGTAGTAGTAGTAGTGATAGTAGTAGTGAAGATAGTAGTAGTAGTAGTGATAGTGGTAGTGATAGTAGTAGTGAAGATAGTATTAGTAGTAGTAGTAGTGATTATGGTAGTGAAGATAGTAGTAGTAGTAGTGATAGTTGTAGTGAAGATAGTAGTAGTAGTAGTGATAGTAGTAGTGAAGATAGTAGTAGTAGTAGTGATAGTAGTAGTGAGATAGTAGTAGTAGTAGTGATAGTGGTAGTGATAGTAGTAGTAAAGTTAGTTTTAGTAGTAGTAGTAGTAGTGATAGTAGTAGTGAAGAAGTAGTAGTAGTAGTAGTAGTGATAGTAGTAGTGATAGTAGTAGTGAAGATAGTAGTAGTGAAGATAGTAGTAGTAGTGATAGCAGTAGTGTAGATAGTAGTAGTAGTAGTGATATTAGTAGTGAAGATAGTAGTAGTAGTAGTAGTGATAGTAGTAATGAAGATAGTAGTAGTAGTAGTAGTGATAGTAGTAGTGAAGTAGTAGTAGTAGTGATAGCAGTAGTGAAGATAGTAGTAGTAGTAGTGATAGTAGTAGTGAAATAAGAAGTAGTAGTGATAGTAGAAGTGAAGATAGTAGTAGTAGTAGTGATAGTAGTAGTGAAGATAGTAGTAGTGAAGATAGTAGTAGTAGTAGTGATAGTAGTAGTGAAGATAGTAGTAGTAGTAGTAGTAGTAGTGATAGTAGTAGTGAAGGTAGTAGTAGTAGTAGTAGTGATAGTAGTAGTTAAGATAGTAGTAGTAGTAGTAGTAGTGATAGTAGTAGTGAAGTAGTAGTAGTAGTGATAGTAGTAGTGAAGATAGTTGTAGTAGTAGTGATAGTAGTAGTGAAATAAGAAGTAGTAGTGATAGTAGTAGTGAAGTAGTAGTAGTAGTAGTAGTAGTAGTGGTAGTGATAGTAGTAGTGAAGATAGTAGTAGTAGTAATGATAGTAGTAGTAGTAGTAGTAGTGAAGATAGTAATAGTAGTAGTGATAGTAGTAGCAGTAGTGATAGTAGTAGTGAAGATAGTAGTAGTAGTAGTAGTAGTAGTAGTGAAGATAGTAGTAGTAGTAGTAGTAGTGATAGTAGTAGTGATAGTAGTAGTGAAGATAGTAGTAGTAGTGATAGTAGTAGTAATAGTAGTAGTGAAGAAAGTAGTAGTAGTGATAGTAGTAGTGAAGATAGTAGTAGTAGTAGTAGTAGTGAAGATAGTAATAGTAGTAGTGATGGTAGTAGTAGTAGTAGTAGTAGTGATAGTAGTAGTGAAGATAGTAGTAGTAGTACTAGTAGTAGTAGTAGTAGTAGTGAAGATAGTAGTAGTAGTAGTAGTAGTAGTGAAGATAGTAGTAGTAGTAGTATTAGTAGTGAAGATAATAATAGTAGTAGTAGTAGTAGTGATAGTGGTAGTGATAGTAGTAGTAGTAGTGATAGTGGTAGTGATAGTAGTAGTGAAGATAGTAGTAGTAGTAGTAGTAGTAGTGATAGTGGTAGTGAAGATAGTAGTAGTAGTAGTAGTAGTAGTAGTAGTGATAGTAGTAGTGAAGATAGTAGTAGTAGTAGTGATAGTAGTAGTGAAGATAGTAGTAGTGATAGTAGTAGTGAAGATAGTAGTAGTAGTAGTGACAGTGGTAGTGATAGTAGTAGTGAAGATAGTATTAGTAGTAGTAGTAGTGATTGTGGTAGTGAAGATAGTAGTAGTAGTAGTGATAGTAGTAGTGAAGATAGTAGTAGTAGTAGTGATAGTAGTAGTGAAGATAGTAGTAGTAGTAGTGATAGTAGTAGTGAAATAAGAAGTAGTAGTGATAGTAGTAGTGAAGATAGTAGTAGTGAAGATAGTAGTAGTAGTAGTGATAGTAGTAGTGAAGATAGTAGTAGTGAAGATAGTAGTAGTAGTAGTGATAGTAGTAGTGAAGATAGTAGTAGTAGTAGTAGTAGTAGTGATATTAGTAGTGAAGATAGTAGTAGTAGTAGTAGTGATAGTAGTAGTTAAGATAGTAGTAGTAGTAGTAGTAGTGATAGTAGTAGTGAAGTAGTAGTAGTGATAGTAGTAGTGAAGATAGTTGTAGTAGTAGTGATAGTAGTAGTGAAATAAGAAGTAGTAGTGATAGTAGTAGTGAAGTAGTAGTAGTAGTAGTGGTAGTGATAGTAGTAGTGAAGATAGTAGTAGTAGTAATGATAGTAGTAGTAGTAGTAGTAGTGAAGATAGTAATAGTAGTAGTGATAGTAGTAGCAGTAGTGATAGTAGTAGTGAAGATAGTAGTAATAGTAGTAGTAGTAGTGAAGTAGTAGTGATAGTAGTAGTGATAGTAGTAGTGAAGATAGTAGTATTAGTAGTGATAGTAGTAGTGAAGTAGTAGTGATAGTAGTAGTGAAGATAGTAGTAGTAGTAGTAGTAGTGATAGTAGTAGTGAAGATAGTAGTAGTAGTAGTAGTAGTGATAGTAGTAGTGAAGATAGTAGTAGTAGTAGTAGTAGTGATAGTAGTAGTGAAGATAGTAGTAGTAGTAGTAGTAGTGATAGTAGTAGTGAAGATAGCAGTAGTAGTAGTAGTAGTGATAGTAGTAGTGAAGATAGTAGTAGTAGTAGTAGTGATAGTAGTAGTGAAGATAGTAGTAGTAGTAGTAGTAGTAGTGATAGTAGTAGTGAAGTAGTGGTGAAGATATTAGTGGTAGTAGTAGTAGTAATAGTAGTAGTAGTAGTGGTGAAGATAGTAGTGGTAGTAGTAGTTGTTCTGTAATAGTATTCCAATAACAAAAAAGGTCTCGAGTCAAGACGCCGGTTTTGACACAGGGAGGCTGTGAGTTAAAATTCCGGCTCTCCCAGTTGGGAGTCTTTGTGGCCAAACCAGTTCACCCTCCGCTAAACTAGGTCTTCTACATCAATGGACGGCCTAAGAGAACACAGCGATCCTGGCCTCTCTTAGACAACCTGTTCTGACTTTGGCTGTGTCCAGTGAGAAATGCTATGAAGTCAAAGTGAGGTATGGGTCAGCTGTTGGATCCCCCTCCCCCTCTCTACACTTTACACCACCTCCTCGCAGTTCCCTTATAAATATATATTTAACCATTATAATCTATAACAAAGCAAGTCTTCATGTGGGAAGCAACAGGTAAGAGGAAAAGAGGCCGACCCAGAGAGACACTGAGAAGAACATTGATCAGAGAGGCAAGAGCAGCAGGAATCAGCTCCCTCAATGAGATAGAGTTGATTACACAGAACAGAGGCGAATGACGAGATTTGATAATATCTTTATAAGGATTGAAAACTGCTAGAATAACAGTTTACATAAAAGAAAGAGGATCTGGGTCTATGCCTCTATGGGCCGGCTACGGCTCGAAAGGTCAATAGATAGACAGAAAGACAGGCAGGCAGGCAGGCAGGCAGACGGACGGACAGCTAGATAGATAGATAGATAGATAGATAGATAGATAGATAGATAGATAGATAGATAGATAGATAGATAGATAGATAGATAGATAGATAGATAGATAGATAGATAGATAGATAGATAGATAGATAGACAGATAGTATAAATCTGTTCAAATAGGCAGGAATCACGAGGGAAGGCAATCCAATACTCAAAAATGCCGTGCTGTAGTGGGATATATCGGTCCGAAATGCGGAAATATCACAGTTCTCCTGCAAACCACACACAACGCATCCACGCAAACTTAACGTACTTAACTCTTTATTTTCCCAGTAACGCTCACGCCGGAGCATTTCTTTTGCCTTTCGCTTCCCAAAAGACGCTCTCTCCGGCTTTTGCGAAATCGAGTTGTTACAAATCTATATCAGATAATTCAGTTCAAACCAGCAAAATAATCAGGAAGGATAAGAGTTAAAAGGGTGGAAGACGATGAGGTGTATTGATTTAGCCATCAACGGAAATGTAAACAAACAGTAATCTCTGTCTCGTCTTTTGTTTGTCTCAACCAGCCATTGCCATCTATAAAGAAAGCCTGCCACTGAGGTGGACCAGCCAAAGACTGTGACGTTTTCAGCATTGCGAACAGGGGCGTTTGTGGGTAAAATAACGTCAGCCATTTATAGCTAACATACCCGAAGACGTCACAAGCTTGGTGTGCTCTCGGGAGAATCCTTTCAGCATTTCAGCTTCATATGTAGGAGGCAATGAGCTGAACATGACGTCACGAAATGATGGAATAACAAGGACACCTTCCTGATCAAAACATTCCCGAGTACATCAGTGACATAGTTCAAATAGCTCAAACTGTTACTAATAAATAGGATTAATGTCTATGGAGAGCAAACCTACTACAACCGCACAACGGCATCTATGAACATTGCACAGTGTATGAGAACTAGGTAGGCCATTTCAGTAAACTGCTCCTTGTTGTCATTGAAACAGAAGAACGACTCTCATCAGACGACGTTCTATATTTTTATCCAAACACACAGAAGTAGAGTCAACAGGTGACTGTCCTATTTTGTACCCCTGATAGAATCACTGCGCTAGGTCTTCATCAGCATTATGTGCCATACCGGTTGGCGTTCTATCTACAGTGCATAGTTTTTAAAAAAAATGTAAAGTACCCCCCGTCACGCCACGTGGCGTATAGGGAATATGGTGTTAGTGACCATAAATTCATTTGTACTTAACTTCATCGACTTCAAAAAGCATTTGATAGTATTCATAGAGATTCTTTGTGGAAAATTCTGAAGCAATATGGCTTACCATCAAAAATCATAAATATTATCAAAGACATGTATGATGGTTACACATGCGCAGTTCGAACAGAGGAAGGACTGAGCGAATGTTTCCCAATAGAAACTGGGTTAAACAAGGATGTATTTTATCGCCCTTGTTATTTGGAATTGTTATGGACTTCATAATGAAGAAATGCTGCACTGGTAATAAAGGCATCGAATGGATACAAGGAGACCATTTGGAGGACCTCGACTTTGCTGATGACATAGTTCTCATCAGCAGTCAGATAAAAACGATGCAGGAAAACACAAATGAACTATCATCAATAGCCAGCAAAATTGGGCTTGAGGTCAATCATGAAAAGACTAAAGTCATGAAAAGTTTAATTCCAACAAGTGACAAAATATACATGGAAAACAAACCAGTAGAAGAGATCGATCACTTTATCTATCTTGGAAGTCACATTGATCGAGAAGGGGATACGAGCAAAGAAATTAGAATCAGACTGGCTAAAGCAGCAATGTCTTTCAGAAGCCTTGAAAAGTTGTGGAAATCAAAACTCATTAGCACAAACACAAAACTTAGGCTATTCAAATCAAATGTACTATCAACCCTTACGTATGCGTGTGAAAGCTGGAAAACAACAAGAGATATAGAAACAAAGTTGAACGCATTCGAAAATAAATGTCTAAGGAAAATACTTGGTATAGAATGGAACGAATTCAAAACAAACGAGGAAATTAGAGAAATCGCCAATCAACCACTAATATCTTCAGTAATAAAGAAAAGACGATGGTCATACGTTGGACATGTGATGAGAAGAGATAATAATCGAATAGCAAAGCAAGCCCTCATATGGGAAACAACAGGTAAAAGAAAAAGAGGAAGACCCAGGGAGACACTGAGAAGAACATTGATGAGAGAGGCAAGAGCAGCAGGAATCGGCTCCCTCAATGAGATAGAACTGCTTGCACAGAACAGAGACAGATGGCGAGATTTGATAAAATATCTTTAAAAGAAAACTGCTAGAACACAAATTCATATAGGAGAAGGTGTATCTTGGTCTACGCCCTATGGGCCGGTTACGGCTCGAAAGGTCAATAGATAGATAGATAGACCATAAATTCTACAGACCTTCGGCACATGATTTTTCGGATAATGTGGTAAGCATTACGCCTGTGCCGCTTTACTTTCCAAGAAAAATATCCGGTACCCATTAAAGGCAGGGTGAGCCGAAAGCCGTCGGTTGGGATCGAACCCTACCTCTTGTCCTTTGTATTCCAGTTCACTAACCACTGAGCTATCGCGGCTCCCAAGTGCATAGTAGTAGTAATAAAATGTAAATTATTCAAACAGCGAGTCTATTTATCTGTGATATGTATATCTGTATTTTTCGTAATCGTTCAATTTGAGTTAATTTTGCGTTATAATTTGCATTCGATTACTAGTTATCATCATCAGCATGTGCCATACCGGTGGCGTGGACGATCATGTCCTTCAAAATTGTCTATCCACAGTGCATCGTATCAGTTCTGTTGTTGACTGTTTTCCATGGCATGACACCAAACTATCCAGTATTTTCTCGCTTTGTCGTCCGCGATCTCTCATTCCTCTTATTTTGCCAGTTGTAACCAAGTATTCCAACTTTCCTCTTCTCATGATGTGCCCGAAAAATATTGATTGCTTCTTTCTGATGTTTTTTAGGAGCTCCTTTTTGTGTTGGCCTCTTTGAAAATTTCCACATTGGTCTTTTTAGCTGTCCAGGAAACTTTCAACATTCTTCTGAGAAATCCCATCTCTGTGGCCTCTAATCGTTTTTTCATTTGTTTGTTTACTGTCCATGATTCGCTTCTATAGGTGAGAAGTGGTTCTATATAGCACCTAAGAATTGATGGTTAGCGTGGTAGGGTTCTGCCCTACCAAAGGATGAGTAAGACGTCTCCTTTCCTCCGCTAGTCTTCGGGACACCCCTGGGCAAGGTGGAGCTCCCGTTTAGCCTCCCTATCAGGGTTATGTGAAGCCATTGGAGCAGGTGGTGGATGGTGTTGTGGGAGCAACCGACAAGTAGTGCCGGTTATGGTCCCCACTCCGTGATGGCAGGCAGAGGATCTCATGTATAGAGACAATGGATGCGATCTCCGACTAGTACAGTCACTGCCAAGAAGGAAAGGAATGGCAAACTACCTTCTTTTTGATGTTTTTAGGAGTTCTCATGTTTAGAGACAATGGATGCGATCTCCGACTAGTACAGTCACTGCCAAGAAGGAAAGAAATGGCAAACTACCTTCTTTTTGATGTTTTTATGAGTTCTCATGTTTAGAGACAATGGATGCGATTTCCGACTAGTACAGTCACTGCCAAGAAGGAAAGAAGTGGCAAACTACCTTCTTATTTTGCCTAGATTAATCATGTCCAAACTAAAAAAAAACTCAGGTCTTCATATTTAAAAACAAACAAACAAACAAAAAACTAGAAGTAAACTGTATAAGATGTTAATCAACAGCAAAACTGGGGTTTTCACTTACCTTATAATGCACATAACTAAGATAGTATGATGCGACTATAATTATGATAATTTTATGCCAGTCATCATCATCGAGTGCCGTCTCCTTATCGAAGGTTGGCTACCATGGAGCGCCATTCCGCTCTGTTTCTTGCTTTATGGTGCAGATTGTCATAGGTTGACTTGTCCATCTTTTGATGTTACTCGTCCATGTTAGTCTTGGTCTGCCTCTACCTCTTTTACCTTGTATTTTCCCTTCCAATATTACTTTTATTAGGCTTTTGTGTCTTTTAACATGCCCCAAAAATTTCATTTGTCTTGTTATAATTGTGCTTAGTAGTTCTCTTTTCATTTTTAGTTGTTTTAAAGAGAACTACTAAACACAATTAGAACAAGACAAATGACATGTTTAAGCCAATAATAGAAGGAACTATTTTACATAGCGCAAATTTATTAATGTTTATGCCGCAAATTACCGGGTAAAAGGTCAACCTAAAAGTTCCATCATACGTCCTGGCATCCTCAAGTTTCGAACCCGCCGTCCGCAGCTGATCTACGACATTAGATTATATTCCTTCTTTCTCTTGCCACACTTCAATGTGCCAGCAAATAGACAAAAAAAAAAGAAAGAAAGAAAGAAGAGAAAGAAAGAAAGAAAGAAAGAAAAAAAAGAAAGAAAGAAAGAAAGAAAGAAAGAAAGAAAGAACCTAATCTAGCCGACAGATCATCTTCATTACACAACGAGCAAACTTTATAAAGCAGAGACCCCTTCTCAACACTTTCCCAGAATCAAGTATACCCATCACAAGGGAGCGAAAGCACTAAAGATGGCGTCAGCTCAGACTCACGAAACATGTAGCGCCGGCGATGACTTGTCCCCAACCTTCTTAATCGCATTTGACGTAAGCCTGACGGTGGAAAGTGCACCGATAGTGACAGTTGCTCTATACTTTTGTGGTAGGTACACGAACGTGACATGTGAAGTTGACTATCTTCTTTTCTCTCCTATTGTGGTAGGTACACGAACGTGACGTGTGAAGTTGACTATATACTTTTCTCTCCTATTGTGGTAGGTACACGGACGTGACATGTGCAGTTGACTATATACTTTTCTCTCCTATTGTGGTAGGTACACGAACGTGACATGTGAAGTTGACTATATTCTTTTCTTCCCTATTGTGGTAGGTACACGGACGTGACATGTGAAGTTGACTATATTCTTTTCTTCCCTATTGTGGTAGGTACACGGACGTGACATGTGAAGTTGACTATATTCTTTTCTCCCATGTTATGGTCGGTACATGGACGTGACATGTTAAGTTGACTATATTCTTTTCTCCCCTATGGTAGTAGCCACACTGACATGACAGCTGACAGTGAATCTATTCTTTTCTTCCCTTACTAATGTAGCCACACTGTTTCTCCCCTATGGTAGTAGCGACAGCTGACAGTGGCTCTATTCTTTTCTTCCCTTACTAATGTAGCCACACTGACGTGACAGCTGACAGTGGCTCTACTCTTTTCTTCTGTTACTATTGTAGCCACACGACAGCTGACACTGGGTCTATTCTTTTCTTCTGTTACTATTGTAGTCACATGGCAGCTGACAGTGGCTCTATTCTTTTCTTCACTTACTGTTGTAGCCACAGTGACGTGACAGCTGACAGTGTCTCTATTCTTTTCTTCCTTACTAATGTAGCCACACTGTTTCTCCCCTATGGTAGTAGCGACAGCTGACAGTGGCTCTATTCTTTTCTTCCCTTACTAATGTAGCCACACTGACGTGACAGCTGACAGTGGCTCTACTCTTTTCTTCTGTTACTATTGTAGCCACACGACAGCTGACAGTGGCTCTATTCTTTTCTTCACTACTATTGTACCCACAGTGACGTGACAGCTGACAGTGGCTCTATTCTTTTCTTCCCTTACTAATGTAGCCACACGACAGCTGACACTGGGTCTATTCTTTTCTTCTGTTACTATTGTAGTCACACGACAGCTGACAGTGGCTCTATTCTTTTCTTCACTTACTATTGTACCCACAGTGACGTGACAGCTGACAGTGGCTCTATTCTTTTCTTCCCTTACTAATGTAGCCACACGACAGCTGACACTGGGTCTATTCTTTTCTTCTGTTACTATTGTAGTCACATGGCAGCTGACAGTGGCTCTATTCTTTTCTTCACTTACTATTGTAGTCACAGTGACGTGACAGCTGACAGTGTCTCTATTCTTTTCTTCACTTACTATTGTAGCCACAGTGACGTGACAGCCGACAGTGTCTCTATTCTTTTCTTCACTTACTATTGTAGCCACAGTGACGTGACAGCTGACAGTGGTTATATTTTTTTCCCTTTACTGTGGTCATAGCCACATGGATGCGACAGATGATAGTTACTATTTCCTTTTTTACCTTTCTCTGTGACATCGTTGATGGGGCAGGTAAGGGAGGCTCACTTCTTTTCTCCCCTGTCTGTGGTAGCATCGTTGATGGGACAGGTAAGGGAGGCTCACTTCTTTTCTCCCCTGACTGTGGTAGCCACGAGGATGTGGCATGTGGTAGTGGCTTTATTCTTTTCACGCTAACTGTGTTAGCCACACGGACGTGACAGTTTATAGTAACTATTCTTTCCTCCCCTACTGTGGTAGTCACGCGGACGTGACAGGTTATAGTGGCTATTCTTTCCTCCCCTACTGTGGTAATCACGCTGACGTGACAGGTTATAGTGACTATTCTTTTCTCCCCTATAGTGGTAGTCACGCGGACGTGACATGTTGTGGTGACTATTCTTTCCTCCCTTACTGTAGAAGCCATGTGGACGTGACAGGTGACAGTTCCTCTATTCCTTTCTCCTCTGACTGCGATTGCCACACGGACGTGACACGTGACTGACTGTTCCTCTATTTTTTTCCCTCTGACCTTGACCTAAGCCCTGGTAACCACACGAACGACCAAAGAACAAAATGACAACCACAATAACATGCCATCATTAGTTCTGAACTTTTAAATGCGGCAATAAAATGTGTAGACGGTTTTTTCATTGAGAAACGAACTTCAACATCATCGGTGAAGTGGTCTGAATAATGACAGGATTTTGGGTAAATAAGCAACTTACAGGGCGCCCACAAATAGTGCGTTAAATGAAAATGTTCAGGGCGTCACAAAAACTATGAACATTGAAAATGTAACGAAGTTACTATTCATTGAAGATTTTATCAAAGTTACAATTCACTGGATAATTTAAATGTAACAATTAACTGGATAATTGAATAAAGTTACAATTTATGAGATAAATTAACAAAGTGACAATTAGCTGGATAATTTAGTGAAGTGACAATTATCTGGATAATTTAGTAAAGTGACAATTAGCTGGAGAATTTAGTAAAGTGACAATTAGCTGGAGAATTTAGTAAAGTGACAATTAGCTGGAGAATTTAGTAAAGTGACAATTAGCTGGATAATTTAGTGAAGTGACAATTAGCTGGAGAATTTAACAAAGTGACAATTAGCTGGAGAATTTAGTAAAGTGACAATTAGCTGGAGAATTTAGTAAAGTGACAATTAGCTGGGGAATTTAGTAAAGTGACAATTACCTGGAGAATTTAGTAAAGTGACAATTAGCTGGAGAATTGAGTAAAGTGACAATTAGCTGGGGAATTTAGTAAAGTGACAATTACCTGGAGAATTTAGTAAAGTGACAATTAGCTGGAGAATTTAGTAAAGTGACAATTAGCTGGAGAATTTAGCGAAGATTCAGTGTGCAATTTCAACAATATCCGTATGAGAATTAAACATGTTTTTTAATGGGGATATTTAGTAATGTGAATCTACAACCTGGGTATTACAACATACGAAAGTAGGGGGACAGCAAATATAGAACAACCTATAAAATGAATGAAAGAAAGAAAGAAATAAGTTTCACAATAACTCAGATACGAATTTCAGACAACCTGGACAGCACTAATCAGCTCGCTACATTACGTGTCTTTCACTATTTACTGGCTTCATTAGTGTGATTGTCTTGTTTAGAAAACTCAACATTTTATGACATGATTCCATGACTAGAAACGGTTTTTGGGACACCTTGTAAAAAAATAGGAAAATTGTAATCGAAACTTGTGAAAACATGCGAACGTAAAGCGAACATAAATGTCTGCTAATGCGGGTTGTCATTTAATGCAGTGACCGATTGCAGAATTATTATTAGTGTTTTGTTTACTTGCTCTGCTCCGATGGGAAATTTGTGTTAATCGCGGTATGATTATGCCAGGTTGGATTGCTGCTGTTAAATATGAACTTTGATTACTTTGATCTCGCAATAGGCAAAGTTTGGGTCTTTTGAAAAGTTCATGGCCGGTAGGATTAGGCCCCATTCTGTAGGGAGAAAAAGAAAAGTAATGAAGTAATTATCATCATCATCAAGTACCTTGCCTGCTGGCGTAGGTGATCATGTCACTCCACAACTTTCGATCTCGCAGCTATTTATCATTTCTCTTGTTGACCTTCTGCCAAGCCATTCTCTTATGCTGTCTGTTATTTTTTCTCTTTACTTTCCTCTATCTCTTCATCCCTCAATTTCCCCAGTTGTTACTATATATTCCAGTTGTTCTCTTCTCATTACATGACCAAAAAATGATGATTGTTGCAGAACTAAAATATATCAACACACGTCCTAAGGCAGAACTAAGATATATCAACGCACGTCTTAAGGCAGAACTAAAATATATCAACACACGTCCTAAGGCAGAACTAAGATATATCAACGCACGTCTTAAGGCAGAACTAAAATATATCAAAACACGTCCTAAGGCAGAACTAAGATATATCAACGCACGTCTTAAGGCAGAACTAAAATATATCAACACACGTCCTAAGGCAGAACTAAGATATATCAACGCACGTCTTAAGGCAGAACTAAAATATATCAAAACACGTCCTAAGACGGAACTAAGATATATCAACGCACGTCTTAAGGCAGAACTAAAATATATCAACGCACGTCTTAAGGCAGAACTAAGATATATCAACGCACGTCTTAAGGCAGAACTAAAATATATCAACACACGTCTTAAGGCAGAAATATGATATATTCTCACAATTTCAATGCTTACAATAAAATTTATTTGGCCGTTTCATCATCATCATTGAGTGCCGTTTCCACATCGAAGGTTGGTTACCATGAAGCACCATTCCGCTCTGTATCTTGCTTTAATAGTGCAGGTTGTCATAGGCTGACTTGTCCATCTCCACATCGAAGGTTGGTTACCATGAAGCACCATTCCACTCTGTATCTTGCTTTAATAGTGCAGGTTGTCATAGACTGACCTGTCCATTGTTGTATGTTACTCGTCCACGTTAGTTTTGGTTTGCTTCTTTCACCTTGTATTTTCCCTTCCAATACTACTATTAGCAGGCTGATGTCTTTAACACGCCCCACGAATATCTTTTGTCTTGTTTGAATTCTGTTTAGTAGTTCTCTTTTCATTTTTAGTTGTTTTAAGACTTCATCGTTTTTCTTCCATTCAGTTCTTCATATTCTTCTATAAATCTAAAATATGTGTCACATTACTTTCTCTTAAAATAAAATATTTTTGTCACATTAATTGCTCTTAAAATAAAATGTATTTGTCACATTACTTGTGCTTAAAATAAAATATATTTGTCACAGACTTGCACTTAAAAGAAAATATTTTTGTCACATTAATTGCTCTTAAAATAAAAAAATATTTAACACATTACTTGCTTTTAAAATAAAATATTTTTGTCACATTACTTGCTCTTAAAATAAAATATAGCAAAAGACTGCAAATTATATCTCCCTTCGACGCTGAAAGGCAAATGAGGAAGGAAAGAAGAAGAAGAAAAAAGAAGGAAGAAGTAGAAGAAGCAAATTAAATGTTTTTGTCACATTATTTGCTCTTAAAATAAAATATATGTGTCACATTACTTGTTTTTTAAATAAAATATCTGTCACATTACTTGCTTTTAAAATAAAATATATTTGTCACATTACTTGCTTTTAATTAAAATATTTTTATCACATTAATTGCTCTTAAAATAAAATATTTGTCACATTACTTGTGCATAAAAAAAATATATTTATCACATTACTTGCTCTTAAAATAAATATATTTGTCACATTACTTGAACTTAAAAGAAAATATATTTATCACATTACTTGCTCTTAAAATAAAATATATTTGTCACATTACTTGAACTTAAAAGAAAATATATTTA
This sequence comes from Megaustenia siamemsis, assembly GCA_032433765.1. Classification (NCBI taxonomy): domain Eukaryota; kingdom Metazoa; phylum Mollusca; class Gastropoda; order Stylommatophora; family Ariophantidae; genus Megaustenia; species Megaustenia siamemsis. The sequence goes on from JAVIAB010000159.1 coordinate 14,824,953, forward strand.
TCACATTACTTGCTCTTAAAATAAAATATATTTATCACATTACTTGCTCTTAAAATAAAATATATTTGTCACATTACTTACTCCAGAAACTGAACTTGCTGTGATAGTTCTTTCTCCAGAATGTTCAACATGTCACATTTTTCCGTTCGCCTAAAATAAAAGATAGCTTTACTTGAGTCAGAAAAATGTATAATGTAGCAATTCTTAGATTACAGCTACACATGTTCTAACTGTTCTTTACATTAGAACTAACTAATGTTCTCTCATTTCTATACACCAGAACTAACTAATGTTCTCACATTTCTGTACACCAGAACTACTAAATGTTCTCAGATTGCTTGCTATACACCAGAACTACTAAATGTTCTCACAATTCTTTACACCAGAACTAATAAATGTGCTCACATTTCTATACACCAGAACTACTAAATGTTCTCACATTTCGATACACCAGAACTACTAAATGTTCTCACATTTCTATACACCTGAACTACTAAATATTCTCACATTTCTATACACCAGAACTACTATATGTTCTCATATTTCTGTACACCAGAACTACTAAATGTTCTCACTTTTCTATACACCAGAACTACTAAATGTTCTCACATTTCTATACACCAGAACTACTAAATGTTCTCACATTTCTATACACCTGAACTACTAAATATTCTCACATTTCTATACACCAGAACTACTAAATTTTCTCACATTTCTAAAAAAACCAGAACTACTAAATGTTTTCACATATCTATACACCAGAACTACTAAATGTTCTCATACTGATAAACACCAGAACTGCTAAATATTATCAGATTGCTATATACCAGAACTACTAAATGTTCTCACATTTCTATACACCAGAACTACTATATGTTCTCAGATTTCAGTACACCAGAACTACTAAATGTTCTCACATTTCTATACACCAGAACTACTATATGTTTTCAGATTTCTGTACACCAGAACTACTAAATGTTCTCACATTTCTATACACCAGAACTACTAAATTTTCTCACATTTCTATACACCAGAACTACTAAATGTTCTCACATCTCTATACACCAGAACTACTAAATGTTCTCATACTGATAAACACCAGAACTACTAAATATTCTCAGATTGCTATACACCAGAACTACTAAATGTTCTCACATTTCTATACACCAGAACTACTATATGTTCTCACATTTCTGTATACCAGAACTACTTAATGTTCTCACATTTCTATACACCAGAACTACTAAATGTTCTCACATTTCTATACACCAGAACTACTAAATGTTCTCACATTTCTATACACCAGAACTACTAAATGTTCTCACATTTCTATACACCAGAACTACTAAATGTCCTCACATTTCTATACACCAGAACTACTAAATGTTCTCACATTTCTACACACCAGAACTACTAAGTGTTGTGACATTTCTATACATCAGAACTACTAAATATTCTCACATTTCATAAACACTGAAACAGTAATTGTTTTTTACCCCAAAGGTCCGTAAATTTTTTTGGTAAACATGTTAGATTTATCGGCCCAATGAGATGCACACTTTACTAGCACAGAAAGCAATCAATGTCATGATTGGAAGATTATTTTATAGTCGCTGACAAGAGTAATGAAAACTTCAAGTACACAAGAGCTTCAAAGACCTGAAATTTTACGATTTTCTCTCTATATGAGCTCGCAAGAATGAAGTTTCTGTAAACTTTGATTGAAAAGTAAAGCGCAGACACTAACTAAAATATATTAACACATCTTTAATGTTGTAACTAAAATATATTAACACATCTTTAATGTTGTAACTAAAATATATTAACACATCTTTAATGTTGTAACTAAAATATATTGACACATCTTTAATGTTGTAACTAAAATATATTAACACATCTTTAATGTTGTAACTAAAATATATTGACACGTCTTTAATGTTGTAACTAAAATATATTGACACATCTTTAATGTTGTAACTAAAATATATTGACCCGTCTTTAATGTTGTAACTAAAATATATTGACACATCTTTAATGTTGTAACTAAAATATATTGACACGTCTTTAATGTTGTAACTAAAATATATTGACCCGTCTTTTAATGTTGTAACTAAAATATATTGACACATCTTTAATGTTGTAACTAAAATATATTGACACATCTTTAATGTTGTAACTAAAATATATTGACACGTCTTTAATGTTGTAACTAAAATATATTGACACATCTTTAATGTTGTAACTAAAATATATTGACACATCTTTAATGTTGTAACTAAAATATATTGACACGTCTTTAATGTTGTAACTAAAATATATTGACACATCTTTAATGTTGCAACTAAAATATATTGACACATCTTTAATGTTGTAACTAAAATATATTGACACATCTTTAATGTTGTAACTAAAATATATTTACACGTCTTTAATGTTGTAACTAAAATATATTGACACATCTTTAATGTTGTAACTAAAACATATTGACACGTCTTTAATGTTGTAACTAAAATATATTGACACATCTTTAATGTTGTAACTAAAATATATTGACACATCTTTAATGTTGCAACTAAATATATTGACACATCTTTAATGTTGCAACTAAAATATATTGACACATCTTTAATGTTGCAACTAAAATATATTGACACGTCTTTAATGCTGAAACTAAAATATATTGCAATGTGTATGCGCATATCTTCTATGCCTTAAATAAAAATAGGAAAAAAGAAGAGAAATATTAAAACATTCTTCGAGAGGACAGGTGGAAGCAGAGAAGAAGATGATGGGGAAGACATGGAAGATCTTAAAGGAATGTCCAGAAACAGAACGTCTTGGAAAGTGTTTTCTTGAGGACCTATGCTCCACAGGGAGCTGAAAGTGAGAAAAAAAAAGAAGAAATTTTAAAAATGTAAAATTTGCTTCAAAAATGAAATAAAACATAGTGTCTACATTTCTTGAGCCAGAGAACAATATCTTTATCTACATTTCTTAAGCCAGAGAAAAATATCTTTGTCTATATTTCTTGAGCCAGAGAAAAATATCTTTGTCACATTTCTTAAGCCAGAGAAAAATATCTTTGTCACATTTCTTAAGCCAGAGAAAAATATCTTTGTCACATTTCTTAAGCCAGAGAAAAATATCTTTGTCACATTTCTTAAGCCAGAGAAAAATATCTTTGTCACATTTCTTAAGCCAGAGAAAAATATCTATGTCACATTTCTTATGCCAAAGAAAAAAGATTATTTTTGTCATATTTCTTAAGCTAGAGAAAAGAAAATTTCTTTGTTACATTTCTTAAGTGAGATTTAAAAAAAAATATCTTTGTTACATTTCTAAAACAAGAGAAAAGAAAACATCTTTGTTACATTTCTAAAACAAGAGAAAAGAAAATATCTTTGTTACATTTCTTAAACCAGAGAAAGAAAAAATGTCTTTGTTACATTTCTTAATCGAGGGAAAATAAACATCTTTATCACACTTCTTAAGTCAGAAAAAAATACCTTTGTCATATTTCTTAAGTCAGAGAAAAAAATACCTTTGTCACATTTCTTACGTCAGAGAAGAAAAAAATATCTTTATCACATTTCTTAAGGCAGAGAAAAAATATATTTGTCACCTTTCTTAAGCCAAAGAAAAAATACATTTGTCACATTTCTTAAGCCAGAGCACAAGTCTTTCGCCATATTTCGCCAAAACTAAAATAACTTAAAACATTTCCTTCAAGACAACGAAATATCTTGTCACATTTCTTAAAATAAAAGGAAACATTTTCTTGTCACATTTCTTAAGCCTGATCAATAACAAATGCGTCACATTCCTCTATTACTAAAATACCTTGTTACATTTCTTGAGACAACTAAAATCCCTAGTCACATTTCTCAAAGAAAGATATGTAATTGCTTTAACATAAATCTTAAGCAAGAACAAAAACAAAACTCGTCACATTTTTCTAGAGATAAAATACATTGTCACATTTCTTGAGCAAGAACTAAAAGACCTTGTCACATTTCTCGAGACAAAACAAAATAAACCTTTCACATTTCTCGAGATAAAACAAAATAAACCTTTCACATTTCTCGAGATAAAACAAAATAAACCTTTCACATTTCTCGAGACAAAAAAAATAAACCTTGTCACATTTCTCGAGACAAAACAAAATAAACCTTTCACATTTCTCGAGATAAAACAAAATAAACCTTTCACATTTCTCGAGATAAAACAAAATAAACCTTTCACATTTCTCGAGACAAAAAAAATAAACCTTTCACATTTCTCGAGACAAAACAAAATAAACCTTTCACATTTCTCGAGATAAAACAAAATAAACCTTTCACATTTCTCGAGATAAAACAAAATAAACCTTTCACATTTCTCGAGACAAAACAAAATAAACCTTTCACATTTCTCGAGATAAAACAAAAAAAACCTTTCACATTTCTTGAGACAAAACAAAATAAACCTTTCACATTTCTCGAGACAAAACAAAATAAACCTTTAACATTTCTCGAGATAAAAACAAAATAAACCTTTCACATTTCTCGAGATAAAACAAAATAAACCTTTCACATTTCTCGAGACAAAACAGAATAAATCTTTCACATTTCTTGAGACAACAAAATAAACCTTTCACATTTCTGGAGACAAAACAAAATAAACCTTTCACGTTTCTTGAGACAAAACAAAATAAACCTTTCACATTTCTTGAGACAAAACAAAATAAACCTTTCACGTTTCTTGAGACAAAACAAAATAAACCTTTCACGTTTCTGGAGACAAAACAAATTAAACCTTTCACATTTCTCGAGACAAAACAAAATAAACCTTTCACGTTTCTTGAGACAAAACAAAATAAACCTTTCACGTTTCTTGAGACAAAACAAAATAAACCTTTCACATTTCTTGAGACAAAACAAAATAAACCTTTCACGTTTCTTGAGACAAAACAAAATAAACCTTTCACATTTCTGGAGACAAAACAAAATAAACCTTTCACATTTCTCGAGACAAAACAAAATAAACCTTTCACATTTCTGGAGACAAAACAAAATAAACCTTTCACATTTCTCGAGACAGAAGTAAAAAAAAAAAAAACATTTCACATTTCTCGAGACAGAAGTAAAAAAAAAACATTTCACATTTCTCGATACAGAAGTAAAATAGCGTGTCACATTTCTTCTGGAGACAGAACTAAAATAGCGTGTCACATTTATTAGGGAACAGGCAAATAATTGCAATGCTGCGGTAAAGCTGGTAGCAAGGAGCCAATGGTGGGGTGTGCTAAACACTCCAAGGTATGGTGACAGCTTTACAAATAAAGAACACAACACAATACTGACGTTTCGGCCTGTGGCCTTCTTCAGAATACAGGGACAACGATAACAAGCGGTGAAGAACAATTACTACATGTTAGATGATCAAGTGGAGGGAGAGGAAAGTAGGATGCAGAAATAAGAAAAGAGAGAAATGAATATTACATGATGAGAGGTATGATGGGCGTCAAAATATATAAAATAGAAAAAGAGAAAAATGTATAATAAATTGTACTTAGCTGAGCTCAGAGCAGGAAATCTGTAATCCGTTCTGAAACAAGACAGAATGACTAGAAGCGCAAAGAATTTGTATAGAAAGCAACCCGTGACCAAGACAGGTCAGTATAGAGGGCAAACGGATCTAATATCGGGAAAACCAAAGGGGGGGGGGGAGAGAAAAGGGGGATAGATGAAGACACTCCTGGGACACAACAAGCAATACATATAAATCACTCAACAATGGAAGTGAGAGATCACGCGAAAGGTTAAGAGAAAGAAATTGAATGACACGACAAAGTAGTGAACTAGGCAATGGGTGAGAGAGATGGACTCTACAGAATGGATGGCCTCGAACTGAAAGAGTTGAGAGGTAGGTCAACGAAAGGAAGGATTGGGTACTGGAGGAAGAGATAAGGAGAGGAAGAATAATAAAGCCGGTATAATGAGAAGGGCGATAGAGGGGTGGTCCGGAGGAAGTTAGTCTATCGGGAGGTAGGGAAGTATTAGAGGAGGAGGTATGGAGAGGAGGGATAAGAAGCAGGTAAGTGAAAACTGGATAGGGGGAGAGGCGGTAGGTCAGAAGTGAATGGAAAAAGAGAAAGTCTGGAAGAAGTGGAGCAATAGGGGATGGTGTGCAAGAGGTATGAACCATAGGAGGTAAAGAAGTATGGAAATGATAGAACAAAGGGGGGAATGAAAGTGGGCATCAGGATAAGGGGGATACTGGAATAGTAGGTATAGATGAGTAGTGACTACAAGTGAATAGAGAGGAGAGGGGTGAGCTAGGAGTAGATCAGCAGAGGGGTGGTAGGAAGGACGAGGAACAATAGAGGTGGGCAGAGAGATCGTACGTACAGTCCAGGTGGAGAGGTGATATAGTGATAAAGAGGTAAAGGACATGAAGGTAGTCAGAAGAGAAAAAGGTGTGGGGAGGGGGGGGTTTAGGATGAAGAAGGCAAGATGGGGGTTACTCAAAGAGGATATGAAAAGCAGGGATGGACGAGGAGTAGAGGACCCAAGAAGAGAAATAGGAAGAGAGGTCCATAGGTGGGAGGGTGGAGTCGGAGGCAGGAGGGTCCTCAGAGGGACAGGGATACATTGATGCCACGAGGGGTGAGGCAGCCCCAACGAGCGATCAGACGGTGCTCAAGAGTGAGCCGACTGTGGTGATCACAGGAGCATGATATTAGGCCAGTTACCAAGACATCTTAAAGCAGAAGTAGAATGGGCATTGAAACAGAATAAAAAGAACAAAGCAGCTGGTATAGATGGAATAACAACAGAAATGCTACTAGCTTGTAAGGAAACAGCTATAGATTGGCTTACTATCATATTCAATATGGCTTGGGAAGAAAGAAAAGTCCCAGACGATTGGCAAAAAGCTATCATTGTCCCATTTTGGAAGAATAAGGGAAGTAAAAGGGAGTGTGAAATGTACAGAGGAATATCCCTATTGAGTCAAGTTGGTAAAATGTTTGCTAAAATATTAGAGAGGAGAGTAAGATACATAATAGAACCTCAATTAAGTAATAATCAATTCGGATTCAGAAAAGGCAAAAGCTGCACTGATGCTATATTTACATTGAGACAACTATGTGAAAAAACAATAGAATATGACAGAAACCTAAATATAGTGTTTATAGATCAGGAAAAAGCGTTTGACCGTGTGGACAAGAACAAACTTTGGCAAACTTTAGAAACATACGGGGTAGCAGGACAACTACTAGAAAATATAATAGCACTATATAAAAACAGTCAAAGTGCCGTCAGAACATCGGAAGGTCTGTCAGAATGGTTTCAGGTTACAACAGGAGTAAGACAAGGATGTGTCCTCTCACCACTCCTCTTCATCATATATATGGACAAAATAAACAAGGAAACAACCAACAATAAGGACAAATCAAATAATAATATAGAGGTAGAAAACTCCAACATCAATGAGCTACTCTTCGCAGATGACCAATGCCTAATATATGAGGATGAAAACCTGCTACAACAGCATTTAACATCTCTAGATAAAAGCTGCACAAACTACAGTATGAAAATTAACACAGCAAAAACAGAGGCTATAAGAATAAGCAAATTGAGACACCCATTAAACATCAAGATCAAAGACAAAGAAATAAAACAAGTAGAGGAATTCAAGTATTTAGGCGCAATGTTCACAGAAGATGGAAAACTAGACAGAGAAATTGACATGAGAATACAAAAAGCAAATGCTGTCACATACCAGCTTTCACCATTGTTAAGACATCCAAACATTTCTATGCCAGCTAAACAACAAATGATAAATAGCATCTTCATACCAACTTTGTGCTATGAAAGTCAAACATGGACCCTTTCTAAATCCCATTTAAGAAAGATCAATACATGTGAGATGCGATGCTTGAGAAAAGTAACAAACAACACAAGAAGAGATAGAATACCAAATGAAACCATAAGAAAAATGGTAGGAACAAAACCCTGCCAAGAATATATAGAACAACAACAACTTAAATGGTTCGGCCACCTGGTCAGAATGAATCCTCACCAATCACCATCAAGGGCGTTTTTCTCGAGAATGCATGGGAAAAGACCAAGAGGAAGACCCAGAAGAAGATGGATAGATGCAGTGACAGAGACATGTAACAACAAAGGAAAATCACTAATTCAGACAATTCGAGCAGCACAAGAACGACAAATGATATAAATCACGACACCTTTTAGGTATCAGTGAAAGAGAAAAGAAGAAAGAAGAAAGACCAAGACATCAGTCTTACCTCGATGGCCCCTCGAGTTAAAGTGGGCTGCTACAGGAGTGTCCGCTTCTTGGGTGATGTCATTCAAGTGTTCACGGCACCTATCGCCGATTCTGCGACCAGACTGACCGATGTAGGTCAACTTGCATCGCTTACAAATGATGGCATAAATGATGTTCCGCGATGTGCAAGTGAATCCCTCTCTGATGTCGAAAGGACCATTAGGGAAGAGGACAGTGTCGGTCTGGAGAGCGTGGTCACAAGTTTTACATACTCTCCGGTTGCAGCGGATAGTGCCTCGATGGCTGAAGTGGTCAGCAGGAAGACGACCCTGACAAGAAAGTCTCGGAGGTTCCGGTCACGTCTAAAGGCCACTAGTGGTGGGTCAGGGAAGAGCAGACGAGTAGTAGGGTCAGATCGGAGAATAGGGAGGTAGCGGTGGATGGTCCTAATAGCGGCGTAGTGGTGAGGGTGATGGGTGAGAGCGAGCACTACTCTATCAGAGGGGGGATGAGTAGAGGGGGTAAGAGCAGACTGACGTGAAGTGTGGAGAACTCGACGCAGGGCAGGGAGGAGAGCTGATATTCTTGAGACAGAAGTAAAATAGCGTGTCACATTTATTCTTGAGACAGAACTAAAATAGCGTGTCACATTTCTTCTTGAGACAGAAGTAATAAAAAACAACATTTCACATTTCTCGAGACAGAAGTAAAATAGCGTGTCACATTTCTTCATGAGACAGAAGTAAAATAGCGTGTCACATTTCTTCTTGAGACAGAATTAAAATAGCGTGTCACATTTTTTCTTGAGACAGAAGTAAAATAGCGTGTCACATTTCTTCTTGAGACAGAACTAAAATAGAGTGTCACATTTCTTCTTGAGACAGAACTAAAATAACGTGTCGCATTTCTTCGTGAGACAGAACTAAAATAGCGTGTCACATTTCTTCTTGAGACAGAACTAAAATAGCGTGTTACATTTCTTCTTGAGACAGAACTAAAATAGCGTGTCACATTTCTTCTTGAGACAGAACTAAAATAACGTGTCACATTTCTTCTTGAGACAGAACTAAAATAGCGTGTTACATTTCTTGAGACAGAAGTAAAATAGCGTGTCACATTTCTTCTTGAGACAGAAGTAAATTAGCGTGTCACATTTCTTGAAACAGAACTAAAATATCGTGTCACATTTCTTCTTGAGACAGAAGTAAAATAGCGTGTCACATTTCTTCTTGAGACAGAACTAAAACAGCGTGTCACATTTCTTGAAACAGAACTAAAATAGCGTGTCACATTTCTTCTTGAGACAGAACTAAAATAACGTGTCACATTTCTTCTTGAGACAGAAGTAAAATAGCGTGTCACATTTCTTCTTGAGACAGAAGTAAAATAGCGTGTCACATTTCTTGAAACTGAACTAAAATATCGTGTCACATTTCTTCTTGAGACAGAAGTAAACTAGCGTGTCACATTTCTTCTTGAGACAGAAGTAAAATAGCGTGTCACATTTCTTCTTGAGACAGAAGTAAAATAGCGTGTCACATTTCTTGAAACAGAACTAAAATAGCGTGTCACATTTCTTCTTGAGACAGAAGTAAAATAGCGTGTCACATTTCTTCTTGAGACAGAAGTAAAATAGCGTGTCACATTTCTTCTTGAGACAGAAGTAAAATAGCGTGTCACATTTCTTCTTGAGACAGAAGTAAAATAGCGTGTCACATTTCTTCTTGAGACAGAAGTAAAATAGCGTGTCACATTTCTTCTTGAGACAGAACTAAAATAGCGTGTTACCTTTCTTCTTGAGACAGAAGTAAAATAGCGTGTCACATTTCTTGAGACAGAACTAAAATAGCGTGTCACATTTCTTCTTGAGACAGAACTAAAATAACGTGTCACATTTCTTCGTGAGACAGAAGTAAAATAGCGTGTTACATTTCTCGAGACAGAAGTAAAATGGCGTGTCACATTTCTTCTTGAGACAGAAGTATAATAGCGTGTCACATTTCTTGAAACAGAACTAAAATACCGTGTCACATTTCTTCTTGAGACAGAAGTAAAATAGCGTGTCACATTTCTTCTTGAGACAGAAGTAAAATAGCGTGTCACATTTCTTCTTGAGACAGAACTAAAATAGCGTGTTACCTTTCTTCTTGAGACAGAAGTAAAATAGCGTGTCACATTTCTTGAGACAGAACTAAAATAGCGTGTCACATTTCTTCTTGAGACAGAACTAAAATAACGTGTCACATTTCTTCGTGAGACAGAAGTAAAATAGCGTGTTACATTTCTCGAGACAGAAGTAAAATGGCGTGTCACATTTCTTCTTGAGACAGAAGTATAATAGCGTGTCACATTTCTTGAAACAGAACTAAAATACCGTGTCACATTTCTTCTTGAGACAGAAGTAAAATAGCGTGTCACATTTCTTCTTGAGACAGAAGTAAAATAGCGTGTCACATTTCTTGAAACATAACTAAAATAGCGTGTCACATTTCTTCTTGAGACAGAAGTAAAATAACGTGTCACATTTCTTCTTGAGACAGAAGTAAAATAGCGTGTCACATTTCTTCTTGAGACAGAAGTAAAATAGCGTGTCACATTTCTTCTTGAGACAGAATTAAAATAGCGTGTCACATTTCTTCTTGAGACAGAACTAAAATACCGTGTCACATTTCTTCTTGAGACAGAAGTAAAATAGCGTGTCACATTTCTTGAAACAGAACTAAAATAGCGTGTCACATTTCTTTTTGAGACAGAAGTAAAATAGCGTGTCACATTTCTTCTTGAGACAGAAGTAAAATAACGTGTCACATTTCTTCTTGAGACAGAAGTAAAATAGCGTGTCACATTTCTTCTTGAGACAGAATTAAAATAGCGTGTCACATTTCTTCTTGAGACAGAACTAAAATACCGTGTCACATTTCTTCTTGAGACAGAAGTAAAATAGCGTGTCACATTTCTTGAAACAGAACTAAAATAGCGTGTCACATTTCTTCTTGAGACAGAAGTAAAAAAGCGTGTCACATTTCTTGAAACAGAACTAAAATAGTGTGTCACATTTCTTCGTGAGACAGAAGTAAAATAGCGTGTCACATTTCTTCTTGAGACAGAAGTAAAATAGTATGTCACATTTCTTCTTGAGACAGAACTAAAATACCGTGTCACATCTCTTGCGACAAAGCTAAATTACCTTGTCACATTTCTTGAGAATTAACTAAATTGCGTTGTCACAATTTCTTACACATGATCTAAGATTACCTTGTCACATTTTCTACGACTGAACTAAAAAAAGTATCTGACTCTCAGTGGTCAGTACTAAAAATGCATCGTCACGTTTCTTAAACCAGAACTAAGTATCCATTTTTGTTGAACTATAAACGTTTGTTGTCTATTGCCAAGACGGATATAAAGCAAGCAGTGTCACGGGTCACGGGCTAGCACTAAAGTGCCAGATTTAGAGACAATCGATAAGGCGTGGACACCTAGTGAGAGTGATCCATAAATTGATAGGTTTGATGTTGGTGTGCCTGAGTGGGGAGAAGGAGGGGAGGGCAGCTGTGACGTTAATGAGCTGGACTTGTTGGTGGAGGATAGTGGTGGAGTTAATAGTGGATGGAATAGGGGAGGGAGTGGGAGGAGTGTCTGTAGGAGAGTGGAAGGGAGGAAGGGAGGAAGGGGAGCGGAGGGAGGGAGGGAAGCTGTGACATTGATGAGCTGGAATTGTTGGTGGAGGGTAGTGGTGGAGTTAATAGTGAATGGAATAGGGGAGTGAGTGGGAAGAGTGTATGTAGGAGAGTGGAAGGGAGGAAGGGAGAGAGGGGAGCGGAGGGAGGGAGGGCAGCTGTGACGTTGATGAGCTGGAATTGTTGGTGGAGGGTAGTGGTAGAGTTAATAGTGGATGGAATAGGGGAGTGAGTGGGAGGAGTGTCTGTAGGAGAGTAGAAGGGAGGGAGGGAGAGAGGGGAGCGGAGGGAGGGAGGACAGTCGGGCCAGGGGGAGAGGTGACGTCAATGAGCTGGAATTGTTGGTGGAGGGTAGTGGTGGAGTTAATAGTGAATGGAATAGGGGAGTGAGTGGGAGGAGTGTATGTAGGAGAGTGGAAGGGAGGAAGGGAGGGAGGGGAGCGGAGGGAGGGAGGGAAGCTGTGACGTTGATGAGCTAGAATTGTTGGTGGAGGGTAGTGGTAGAGTTAATAGTGGATGGAATATGGGAGGGAGTGGGAGGAGTGTCTGTAGGAGAGTGGAAGGGAGGGAGGGATGGAGGACAGTTGGGCACCGGGGGAGAGGTGACGTTATTGAGCTGGAATTGTTGGTGGAGGGTTGTGGTGGAGTTAATAGTGGATAGAATAGGGGATTGAGTTGGTATAGGGAAGAGTTAAGAAGAGAATGAAAGAATGGGAGAGGAAATAAAACTAGAGAAGGGATGTGGGATGTGGGATGATGAGAAATGGAGGGGATAGAAAATGAGAAAAATTAAATGAGGGAGAGAAAGCGTGAGAAGATAAGGAGAAGTGTAATGTGATGACGGGAGGGAGAAGGATAGAGAGAAAACTGAAGGATATATGGAGAGGAAGGGGAGAGAGAGAGAGAGCGTGAGAAGATAAGGAGAAGTGTAATGTGATGACGGGTAGGAGAGGGATAGAGAGAAAACTGAAGGATATATGGAGAGGAAGGGGAGAGAGAGAGAGGATGTGATAAAGTGAAGGATGATGGATAGATATAATAGGCTGAAAGGAAGAAAGTGATAAATCTTGATGCTTGAGGTGGAGAGAAAATGAAAGAGTGAGTAGCAGGGTTCGATGTGAGAGATTGAGTGGAGAAGGAAGGATCATGAAAGAGTGAGTAGCAGGGTTCAATGTGAGAGATGGAATGGAGAAGAAAGGCTAATGAAAGAGTGGGTATCAGGGTTCGATGTGAGAGATGTAATGTAGAAGAAAGGATAATGAAAGAGTAAATATCAGGGTTCGATGTGAGAGATTGAGTGGAGAAGAAAGGATATTGTAAGAGTGAGTAGCAGGGTTCGATGTGAGAGATTGAGTGGAGAAGAAAGGATATTGTAAGAGTGAGTAGCAGGGTTGAATGTGAGAGATTGAGTGGAGAAGAAAGGATATTGTAAGAGTGAGTAGCAGGGTTCGATGTGAGAGATTGAGTAGAGAAGAAAGGATATTGTAAGAGTGAGTAGCAGGGTTGAATGTGAGAGATTGAGTGGAGAAGAAAGGATATTGTAAGAGTGGGTAGCAGGGTTCGATGTGAGAGATTGAGTGGAGAAGAAAGGATATTGTAAGAGTGAGTAGCAGGGTTCGATGTGAGAGATTGAGTGGAGAAGAAAGGATATTGTAAGAGTGAGTAGCAGGGTTCGATGTGAGAGATTGAGTGGAGAAGAAAGGATATTGTAAGAGTGAGTAGCAGGGTTGAATGTGAGAGATTGAGTGGAGAAGAAAGGATATTGTAAGAGTGAGTAGCAGGGTTCGATGTGAGAGATTGAGTGGAGAAGAAAGGATATTGTAAGAGTGGGTAGCAGGGTTCGATGTGAGAGATTGAGTGGAGAAGAAAGGATATTGTAAGAATGAGTAGCAGGGTTCGATGTGAGAGATTGAGTGGAGAAGAAAGGATATTGTAAGAGTGAGTAGCAGGGTTGAATGTGAGAGATTGAGTGAAGAAGAAAGGATATTGTAAGAGTGAGTAGCAGGGTTCGATGTGAGAGATTGAGTGGAGAAGAAAGGATATTGTAAGAGTGAGTAGCAGGGTTCGATGTGAGAGATTGAGTGGAGAAGAAAGGATAATGAAAGACAAATAAGTGATAGAGAGATGAAGAAGTGAACAAGTAGATTTGTTGGAGTGATAGAGGGATGAAGAAAAGAACAAGTCGATTTGTTGTAGGGATAGAGAGATGAAGATGAGAACAAGTAGACTTGTTGGAGGGATAGAGAGATGAAGATGAGAACAAGTAGATTTGTTGGAGGGATAGAGAGATGAAGATGAGAACAAGTAGATTTGTTGGAGGGATAGAGAGATGAAGATAGAAAATGTAGATTTGTTGGGGGATAGAGATATGAAGAAGAGAACAAGTAGATTTGTTGGGGGGATAGAGAGATGAAGATGAGAACAAGTAGATTTGTTGGAGGGATAGAGAGATGAAGATGAGAACATGTAGATTTGTGGGGGGGGGGGGGATAGAGAGACGAAGAAGAGAACAAGTAGATTTGATGGAGGGATAGAGAGATGAAGAAGAGGAAAAGTAGATTTGATGGAGGGATAGAGAGATGAAGAAGAGGAAAAGTAGATTTGATGGAGGGATAGAGAGATGAAGAAGAGGAAAAGTAGATTTGATGGAGGGATAGAGAGATGAAGAAGAGGAAAAGTAGATTTGATGGAGGGATAGAGAGATGAAGAAGAGAACAAGTAGATTTGATGGAGGGATAGAGAGATGAAGAAGAGGAAAAGTAGATTTGATGGAGGGATAGAGAGATGAAGAAGAGGAAAAGTAGATTGATGGAGGGATAGAGAGACGAAGAAGAGAAAAAGTAGATTTGATGGAGGGATGGAGATAATTATAGGACGAGACGGAGCGAGAGGAGGGAAAATATAATGAGAGAGTGGAGAAGAGATAAAGTGAAAGAGAGATAACTATTAATTACATACAAATTGTGGCAGTTGAGGAATTAATTCAGTTTGTAATGGTAAGGTCAAGTACGAAACTTGAATCAGCGTCATAGCACGCGAGTTTTCATCCACATGTGCTCGACCGCCTATCCAGAAATGTTCGGAGACTTGTGGTATAGTGTCGCTTCAAGCATCGAAACTCAGGCATTCCTCACCTTCCCAGAGCACTACTACCCAGATGTCCATTTCTGCCAACGGCTGGGTCTACGACGGGAGTATATTTTTTTCCCAAACTGGAGTACAACTCACTTTCAATTAGGTTACGAGACCCCAGTCGGGTGGTTTATTTCAACTAGGTTACCGAGGCCCCCAGTCGGGTGGTTTATTTCAACTAGGCTACCGAGGCCCCCAGTCGGGTGGTTTTCCAACTAGGCTATCGAGGCCCCCAGTCGGGTGGTTTCTTCCAACTAGGCTATCGAGGCCCCCAGTCGGGTGGTTTTGCAACTAGGCTATAGAGGCCCCTAGTCGGGTGGTTTATTTTTACTAGGCTATCGAGGCCCCAGTCGGGTGGTTTTTTTCAGCTAGGCTATCGAGGTCCCCAGTCGGGTGGTTTATTTTTACTAGGCTATCGAGGCCCAGTCGGGTGGTTTATTTCAACTAGGCTATCGAGGCCCCCAGTCGGGTGGTTTATTTTTACTAGGCTATCGAGGCCCCAGTCGGGTGGTTTATTTTTAATTGGCTATCGAGGCCCCAGTCGGGTGGTTTTTCAACTAGGCTATCGAGGCCCCCAGTCGGGTGGTTTCTTCCAACTAGGCTATCGAGGCCCCCAGTCGGGTGGTTTCTTCCAACTAGGCTATCGAGGCCCCCAGTCGGGTGGTTTCTTCCAACTAGGCTATCGAGGCCCCAGTCGGGTGGTTTCTTCCAACTAGGCTATCGAGGCCCCCAGTCGGGTGGTTTTCCAACTAGGCTATCCAGGCCCCCAGTCTGGTGGTTTCTTCCAACTAGGCTATCGAGGCCCCCAGTCGGGTGGTTCTTCCAACTAGGCTATCGAGGCCCCCAGTCGGGTGTTTTCTTCCAACTAGGCTATCGAGGCCCCCAGTCGGGTGGTTTTCCAACTAGGCTATCGAGGCCCCCAGTCGGGTGGTTTCTTCCAACTAGGCTATCGAGGCCCCCAGTCGGGTGGTATATTTTTACTAGGCTACCGTGACCCCAGTCGGGTGGTTTCTTCCAACTAGGTTATCGAGGCCCCTAGTCGGGTGGTTTATTTTTACTAGGCTATCGAGGCCCCAGTCGGGTGGTTTATTTTTACTAGGCTATCGAGGCCCCCAGTCGGGTGGTTTCTTCCAACTAGGCTATCGAGGCCTCAGTCGGGTGGTTTTTTTCCAACTAGGCCATCGTGGCCCCAGTCGGGTGATTTTCCAACTAGGCTATATAGGCCTGCAGTGGGGTGGTTTTCCACAAGGCTACCGATGCCCCCAGTCGAGTGGTTTCTCAACAAGGCTACCGAGGCCCAAGGCGAGTGGTTTCCCAACAAGGCTACCGAGGACCCCAGTCGAGTGGTTTCCCAACAAGGCTACGTAGGCCCCCAGTCGAGTGGTTTTCCAACAAGGCTACCGAGGCTCCCAGTCGAGTGGTTTCCCAACAAGGCTACCGAGGCCCCCAGCGTGTGTGAAGGGCGAGGCAGTGCGGGCACATATTTGGTTCAATGTTTCTTGAATCTGGAAATGGGATGTACATGTGTATGTGCGCACGCGCGCGCGTGTGTGTGTACGTGTATGTATCTGTACATGTGTGTGTACGTGTGTACAGACGGTGGTGTCAGATGAGTGCCTGAGCAAGAGCGATGGTTGTTACCACTTTTAAATAATAGCTTGGCACAAGTTAAAACGGGCTTTCATTCTTTCTTTCTTTCCTTCATTTTTCCCTTCTTCTCTTACTTTCTTTCCTTTTTTTCTATGTTCTATTCTTTCTCTTTATTCGTTCTTTCTTTCTTTCTTTCTTTCTTTCTTTCTTTCTTTCTTTCTTTCTTTCTTTCTTACTGTCGTTCTTTTTTCGTTCTTTCCTACTTTTTTATATAATAAATCAGGTACATATATATATATGCATGTGTGTGTTATATATATATATATATATATATATATATATGTATATATATATATATGCATATGTGTGTATGTGATGTGTATACATATGGTAGTTGACTTCTTGACAGATGGTCAGTAGCAAGCAGTTACTTAATTTTTTTAATTTATTTTTAATTTTTCTATTTTTCGTTTGCCAGCTTTCACCGCTGGCGAAGTCCTTAGAGACTAGGTTCTGAATTGTGCGTGCTAATCGATTTTTTTTTTACTAACAGTTGTGTGTGTTATAGAGTGAGCTAATGAAAGCATGGGGGCAGATAACTTAGTTGTTACCCGCTTCTCAATAGACAATAGCAGTAACAGATGGTAGCGACCAGCAGTAGTTAGGACATAAATTTAAAGTATGGAAAATTTCCAGCCAGAATAACAAGTTAAGGGATAATAGAAGTTCAACATAGGGGGTAGTGGATACACAGAAAGTGGAAGGAGATAAGGTCCAGAATTACTGGACGACACGATGATGAGTTTAGGTCAGTAGAAATTTCCACTTCAACCAAGTTTGTGGAAGTGAGAGTAAGAAATAACAATATAGCATGCGTTGACCCCATGACTTTGGCCGTCTGATAAATAAGTGGTCATCCAACTACCAGGAAAGGTTATTGTCATGAGGTAATAATTAATTTAAATAGGGCATAGAGCTTCACGAAAACATGGTGTTTTCGTCAAACCAAGAATAGTTCAAGTTTCGGTTACATAATGACGAGGAGTGACCAACTCAAGTGATCAGAAGAGTGCAAATTGTCACTTTGCGACAGTTGATTGGCTGCTGATTTTTAGGCAAAGAGTTGTGGTTGAAGTATTTAAACTTCAACACAATAGGTTTAAGACAGTCAGGGATAGAACAGTTAGAGATTAGACACAGAGAAAGAATTAGACAGTTAGGAAATTAGACACACAGTTTGAAAAAAGTAAGATTAGAAAGTAGGGCCAGTTAGTTAGGAAGTTAAGAATCTTCAAGTTATAGTTTTAAGTCAGTTGAGAAGTTATTAAATAAGTTGATAGAGAGTAGTAAGGATAGCAATGAACATATAAACTTAGTTGTGAAGTGTCTGGGAGTTTTCAAGTTGTGTTTCACATTCTGATATACGTAAGTAAGTGATAGAGAGATTGAATGCAAGATATGCACTTGGGACTGATCATATCCACCGGCTACTTGTCTCAGAGAAGTCCCGAAATAATTAACATTAATTTAAGATAAGTGCATCCACTACAGAACGATCATAAGCCAAGATTAATAATAATCATCATCATCAAGTACCGTGCCTACTGGCGTAGGTGATCATGTCTCTACACAACTTTCGATCTCGACAGCTATTTATCATTTCTGTTGTTGACCTTCTGCCAAGCCATTCTCTTAAGCTGTCTGTTATTATTTCTCTTTGCTTCCCTCTATCTCTTCGTCCCTCAATTTTTCCAGTTGTTACAATATATTCCAGTTGTTCTCTTCTCATTATATGGCCAAAAAATGATGATTGTTTCTTCCTAATATTAGAAATTAGCTCTCTTTTTGCTTTGACCTCTCTCGGAACATCTTCATTACTCTTCTTAGCTGCCCATGGTATTGTCAACATTCTTCTGGAAAACCACATTTCTACAGCATCCAGTGATTTCTTGTCTGTTGTCCTATTGTCCATGATTCGCATCCATATGTTAAGACTGGCTCTACATAACATTTAAGAACTACTTTTTCTTGTTGCTATTGTCAAAAATGGATTGTATAGTATCTTCCTCATTTAAGATTAATAATATAGATCAATAAACTGATTATGATTATAATGAATGAGAGAACTCTGTCATGATTAACGTGTGATCAATGTAAATGTGATGTGCTGTCAAGTTATAATATAATATCAGAAACAAGAAACAATAAATATACTATAACAGTGTGCACAGGGGCCCCTCGCCGCACAGGCAGATAACTCCGTCTTCTGAGGAACTCACATATTTTTTTTCCACCGATGAGTAATTAACGCTTCAAGCCGAACCTCGCAGTTGAAAACAGGGGTGTTTTGTCGCAGAGAAAAATCACAAATAAAAATCCAAACTTGTGCAAGCAAAACAATAAATTTAAGCCTTTAAAATGTGGATATATAGAAGAATAGGAGAATTGGATGGAAAGAAAAGAAAACAAATGATGAAGTTTTAAAACAGCTAAAATTGAAAAGAGAACTACTAAACACAATTCTAAAAAGACAAAAGGAGATTTATAGGGCATGTTAAAAAGACACAGCAGTAAACTAAAAGTAATATCGGAAGGGAAAATACAAGAGAAAAGATACAGAGGCAGACCAAGACTACCACGGGCGAATAACATCAAAGATGGGCAAGTCATCCTATGACAACCTGCACTATAAAAAAAGACAGAGTGGAATTGCGCTTCATGGTAGCCAACCTTCAATACGGAGACGACACGCAGTGATCATGACGTTGATGGTGCAAGCAATCATGAAAAGTCAGTAATTTGGTAAAGTTTTAGTGTCTTCTATTGGATACTGTTTTACTGAACAGTTTATCTAGTGGCTGAGTCTGCTAATATTAGATAGACAGATCCGGCCCCTGAATGAACAAAAGCTATATGTCGTACCTGTCCTCATCTATTATCTCCTGCCATTTGTCTTATAAATTTGATATCAACACTGCCTCGAAAGTTGCTGTGCTATTTTTTATATTTTTGTTCTCCATGTGCTACGATTTTCCCAGTTTCTTTCACTGATGTGTGTGTGCCTGTTTGTACGTGCGCAGGCGTGTGTGTGTGTGTTTCTATATATTTTTGCTCTTAATGAGAAGGGATGATTTCAGATTCGTGTGCTCATTGATTAGTGTTGC
>JAVIAB010000159.1:15453159-15838159 GCA_032433765.1 Megaustenia siamemsis
TCGGACGATATATTGTTCTTCGTTTTTTTCTATGTTGTTTTGTCTGTCAATTTTTCCGAGTGCTAACACATACTTCTTTGTTCTATTATTCCCTATTATCGCCTCGGAAGTTCCCCCATATAATAATATTTATGTATTATTATTGTACCCAGTATATAATCACTGGGAACTACTATTCGTGCTGTTTCGTCCAATAAATGTTTGTCTACAACCACAAGTATTCAGCCCTACTGGGAGATACTTGCATTAATAGGAAAGTACAAATATACAATTTATTTCCGGTCTGTGATCGTTACCCTATGCTATAGTCATTGAGAACGTCATCGTGTAAGACACTACTGCAATAGCCAATTTTTTAGTGGCTGCGTGGTAGTGTGCCAAGCGTTCGGCTTCTCGTGGCAAGCGCGGTGCCACTGAGTACGGGTTCGATCCCACTTCGGACTATATATTGTTCTTCGTTTTTTCTATTGTTGTTTGTCTGTCAATTTTTCCGAGTGCTAACACATACTTCTTTGTTCTATTATTCCCTATTATCGCCTCGGAAGTTCCCATATAATAACACACTGCTAGTTTGTTCAATTATGAAAATGCATTGATTATGCTTGACTCGAGTATTTACAATTGCTCTCAAATTCTTGCAAGGTATGATAATTGTAATTTTAGTACAATTGAATTGAGTAATGAGTGAGCGAACACACTTTCACTTTCGCTTTAGCTTTAGGTGGGCTTTAGCCACTTTAGGGAATAGTTGAAAAGTTTAAAGTAAAATGATAACATAACGGATATGGAGACAACATAAAACAGTTTGCGATATGCATACGAATGACATCGTCTTGATATCAGAGAATGAACTGCAAGAAGTGTTAGACTATAGAGTGAACGGATGCAACAAAACAAACTATGACAAAGAATTAGAAAGGACCCATAATATCATGATCATCTTATGTTGTCATAAATTTATATACCTTGTATTTTGACTGATTATTCTGATTACAATACAATTAAAAACAATTACAATTATTTCATATTATAAAGGCATCTCCACCTGGATATGTCTTTACTACTCTGTTTTGTTGTCCACCCTAAAGAAGATAAGAAAATAGTGTAGACACATGATGTTATGGTTTACGCCAGCTGTGAAATGTGAATTTAAGACTTTCAGCCCTTCAACATTAGACTTCAGCACAACATTGTTGGTGCAAGGTTGCTTTTCCTCTTGTCCTAGATCCATAATTGTTTAGTCAGACTGTTAGTTTTGGGGTCCACCATGAGTAGATATAGTATAGAATAGAATATTAATTGTTCACTGAACTTGATACAAATGGTCAGCTATGAGTCCCTGGCCACTCTGAGCTGAAGTGATGTTGGACATCCTGGGTCTGAAAAAGAAGTTCTAAATTTAGAAGTAAATAATAACTGCACAAAGTCCACAAAACTAAAAACATAGGAACATATAAACTAGAGGTCAACATGTGGGGTTCTGTGAGATATGTTTTTATAAACACCATGGTAGTTATACATTTTAACAAACAAAGACAATCCACTTATTTTGTGTGTCATACACCTACAACAAATTTACAGGCTCATGTATTCCAGTATTAGTGTTATCATCTCTCAATAGCTTTATTAACACAAAAAGGCAGCTCCTAAAAAACATTGGAAAGAAACAATCAACATTTTTTGGCCACATCATGAGAAGAGGAAAGTTGAAATACTTTAGTTACAACTGGCAAAATAAAATGAAAGAGAGATCGTGGATGACAAAGAGAGAGAATACTGGATAGCTTGGTGTCATGGTATGGAAAACAGTCGACAACAGAACTCATATGATACACTGTGGATAGAAGATTGTGGAAGGACATGGTCGCCAACGCCAACCAGTACAGCACATGATGATGATTTCTCCAACATTGTTTGTCTTTATCTTTGGTTAATTAGCTTTTACAATGACTGGACAGTGTGTTCTGTATTTACTGTAGATTGCTCACAAAAATGTTGCAGCTTAAAATCTATAGTCTCACACGTTGAAAACCTTTGTAGATCAATAAGAAGTGAGGCAACCAATAATGTAAATATTGACATCATTTTTATATTCTCAGGTCACAGTGAGGGTCAAAGTGGAAGCATTTCCATTCTTTCAGGACTTTTTTTAAAAAGAAAGACTCCTATGATAATGTGAGTGTATTTATTTATTTGTTTGTAACCAAACTGTTGTGTTTCTTAAACTAAACATATTCTACAGGATAGGCCATATTTTTGTGCTGCTTTTAAATTCAATTTAGATAGTCTCATTGTTATGAAAAATACCAAAAACATATTTGAAGCAAACATGGATACACACATAGACATATGGATAACAAGAGATGCAGTCTCTAATGAGTTAGGAGTTTTCTACATTTGACATTATATGGAAAATAAATAGAATACTTCAATTATACATAAAGGTGATTTCACAAATTCTCAGAAAAAGATGTCTTAACAGAGACAAATAAATCATAAAAAGCGTATAAACAATTAAGTATATATTCTTTCTGGAGGCGAAGGCGCGCCTCCAGCACCAGGCTGTCAGCGACCCACAGCTGATGGCTTGCACCAGGATTGGTGAACCAAAACCATCCAGACCCTGCTCCACCTCTCCGTGGTGCCTCCAGTAAGAGACTAACCTGTCTAGTGTGGCCAAGCATGCAGGGATCGAAGAGGGAAGACAACCCGATGCTCAAAAATGTCGTGCTGAAGTCGGATGTGTTGGGCCGAAAGGCGCAAATATAACAGTTATACTGCAAACCACAACACAACGCAGACACGTCCACTACGTCCTTGTAAGGGCGGATGATGAAGAGGAATATTCACAATACTCTAGAATACTTTAGTCATCGGGCAAATGCAACCAACCAACCATATTCTTTCTGATGGAGAACAAATGCTGAACACTTTTGTGGAGAATTATTTTTACTTCAGCACTGTACTGAGCAGAGCACTGTACTGAGCAGAAAGAGAATGAAAATGTGACCAACATTAGCAACCAGTATGATGAACAATGGAAGCCACTGAAGACTTTATGTGTCCTGTGCTGTTTGTAACTCTTGCCAGTTTAGATGTAGAGGATGAGTGTTGACAAAGAAAAAGCAGACAAGTGTGCTCACCTAGAAAATGTTATTTTTGTGTGCATTTACCAGCTTTCACCTCTGGCGAAGTCCCTAGAGACTAGGAACTGAATTATGCATGTTAATCTATTTTTCCCTGGCAGCTGTGTGCACAGGGGTCTTTTCACCACAAGGGTCGATAACTCTAGCTTTGTCTGAAATGGCTCATATTTTTTTAGTTTGTTTTATAAATATCCCAATATTAAATATGAAATAAAAATCCCAACTGGCACAGCCGAGAATTGAACTCACAGCCTCTCTGTTTTCAAACTGGCCAGTCCCCCCCATCTAGAACATATGAAAGACATCACACATGAAGAATTAAAGAAAATGACAGCTTGTGAAAGCAAACACACAGCAACAGATTCTAAAGTAGTTTGCCTACAACTCAAGGCTATGTAGAGAACATGATTTCTTCTGTTCATTTCTTATGGTAGTTGCAGTAGTGGAGTGTTTAGTATCTTGTTTCACAAGTAGTGGAGTGTTTAGTGTAGTGTGTTTCCTAGGTAGTGGTGTGTTTAGTGTAGTATTTCCCAAATAATAGTGTAATTGGTGTAGTTTTCCCAAGTGGTAGAATGTTAATGTAGTTTCCCAAGCAGTTTCATATAGTTTTTCCCAAGTAGTGAAGTATTTGGTGTAGTGTTTTCCAAGAAGTTTATGGTAGTGCTTCCCAAGTAGTGGCGTGTTCGGTGTAGTGTATCCCATATAGAGAATTGATTAGTGTAGTGTTGTGTTTCCCAAATACATGTAGAAGGTTGTTTAGTGTAGTGTTTTCCAAGTAGTGAGTGTTTAGTGTAGTGTTTTCCAAGTAGTTTATTGTAGTATTTCCCAAGTAGTGGAGTGTTTGGTTTAGTGTATCTCATACAGAGAAGTGTTTAGTGTAGTAGTGTTCCCAAATAGAGGAGCGTTTAGTGTAGTGTTTTCCACATAGTGGAGTGTGTGGATTGCTGACAGTGGAGTGGAGTGTGTGGCGTAGTGTTTTCCCAAATAGGGGAGTATTTGGTGCAGTGTTTCTTAAATAGTGGTGCATTTAGTGTAATGTTTCTCAAGTAGTGGTGTTTTAATGTAGTTTTTCCAAAGTAGTGAGTGTTTAGTGTTGTGTTTTCTAAGTAGTGGAGTATTTAGTGTAGTGTTTCCCTAGTAGTGGAGTGTTTGGTGTAGTGTTTTTTCAAATAGTGGTGTGTTTAATGTAGTGTTTTCCAAGAAGTGGAGTGTTTAGAGCAGTGTTTCCCAAAAGTGCGTGTTTAGTAGTGTTTCCCAAAAGTGGAGTGTTTGGTGTAGTCTTTCACAAGTAGTTTAGTGTAGTGTTTCCCAAGTAATTTAGTGCTTTCCAAATAGTGGATTGTGTGATTTAGTGTTTTCCCTATAGGGGAGTGATTGGTGTAGTTTTTTCAAGTAGTGATGTGTTAAATGTAGGGTAGTGGAGTGTTTAGTGTAGTGTTTTTCCCATATAGTGGAATGTTTTGTGTTGTGTTTTTCAAGTAGTGCAGTGTTTAAAGTAGTATTTCCCAAGTAGTGGAATGTTTAGTGTAGTGTTTCCCAAGTAGTTTAGTGTAGTGTTTTTCCCAAGTGCTGGAGTATTTGGTGTAATGTTTCCCAGTTAGTGGAGTGTAATGTTTCCCAATTAGTGGAGTGTTTAGTGTAGTGTTTCCCAAGTACTGGAGTATTTGGTGTAGTGTTTTCCAAGTAGTTTAGTGTAGTGTTTTTCCCAAGTGCTGGAGTATTTGGTGTAATGTTTCCCAATTAGTGGAGTGCTTAGTGTAGTGTTTCCCAAGTACTGGAGTATTTTGTGTAGTGTTTCCCAAGTACTGGAGTATTTGATGTAGTGTTTCCCAGTTAGTGGAGTGTAATGTTCCCAATTAGTGGAGTGTTTAGTGTAGTGTTTCCCAAGTACTGGAGTATTTTGTGTAGTATTTCCCAAGTACTGGAGTATTTGGTGTAGTGTTTCCCAAGTAGTAGAGTATTTGGTGTCATCAATGAGTGCCGTCTCCGCAACGAAGGTTGGCTACCATGGAGCGCCATTCTGCTCTGTCTCTTGCTTTGATGGTGCAGGTTGTCATAGGCTGATTTGTCCATATTTTGATGTTACTCATCCATGTTAGTCTTGGTCTGCCTCTGCCTCTTTTACCTTGTATTTTCCCTTCCAGGATTACTTTTAGTAGGCTATTGTGTCTTTTAACATGGCCCAAAAAAACTTTTTGGTGTAGTTTCCCAATTAGTGGAGTGTAATGTTTCCCAATTATTGGAGTGTTTAGTGTAGTGTTTCCCAAGTACTGGGGCATTTGGTGTAGTGTTCCCAAATAGTAGAGCATTTGGTGTAGTGTTTCCCAAGTACTGGAGCAATTAGTGTAGTGTTTCCCAAATAGTAGAGCATTTGGTGTATTGTTTCCCAAATGCTGGAGTATTTGGTGTAGTGTTTTCCCAATTAGTGGAGTCTAATGTTTCCCAAGTAGTTTAGTGCAGTGTTTCCCAATTAGTGGAGTCTAATGTTTCCAAGTAGATTAGTGTAGTGTTTCCCAATTAGTGGATTCTAATGTTTCCCAAGTAGTTTAGTGTAGTGTTTCCCAATTAGTGGAGTCTAATGTTTCCCAAGTAGTTTAGTGTAGTGTTTCCCAATTAGTGGATTCTAATGTTTCCCAAGTAGTTTAGTGTAGTGTTTCCCAATTAGTGGAGTCTAATGTTTCCCAAGTAGTTTAGTGTAGTGTTTCCCAATTAGTGGATTCTAATGTTTCCCAAGTAGTTTAGTGCAGTGTTTCCCAATTAGTGGATTCTAATGTTTCCCAAGTAGTTTAGTGCAGTGTTTCCCAATTAGTGGAGTCTAATGTTTCCCAAGTAGTTTAGTGTAGTGTTTCCCAATTAGTGGATTCTAATGTTCCCAAGTAGTTTAGTGTAGTGTTTCCCAATTAGTGGATTCTAATGTTTCCCAAGTAGTTTAGTGCAGTGTTTCCCAATTAGTGGATTCTAATGTTTCCCAAGTAGTTTAGTGCAGTGTTTCCCAATTAGTGGAGTCTAATGTTTCCCAAGTAGTTTAGTGTAGTGTTTCCCAATTAGTGGATTCTAATGTTTCCCAAGTAGTTTAGTGTAGTGTTTCCCAATTAGTGGATTCTAATGTTTCCCAAGTAGTTTAGTGCAGTGTTTCCCAATTAGTGGAGTCTAATGTTTCCCAAGTAGTTTAGTGTAGTGTTTCCCAATTAGTGGATTCTAATGTTTCCCAAGTAGTTTAGTGTAGTGTTTCCCAATTAGTGGATTCTAATGTTTCCCAAGTAGTTTAGTGCAGTGTTTCCCAATTAGTGGAGTCTAATGTTTCCCAAGTAGTTTAGTGTAGTGTTTCCCAATTAGTGGATTCTAATGTTTCCCAAGTAGTTTAGTGCAGTGTTTCCCAATTAGTGGATTCTAATGTTTCCCAAGTAGTTTAGTGCAGTGTTTCCCAATTAGTGGAGTCTAATGTTTCCCAAGTAGTTTAGTGTAGTGTTTCCAATTAGTGGATTCTAATGTTTCCCAAGTAGTTTAGTGTAGTGTTTCCCAATTAGTGGATTCTAATGTTTCCCAAGTAGTTTAGTGCAGTGTTTCCCAATTAGTGGAGTCTAATGTTTCCCAAGTAGTTTAGTGTAGTGTTTCCCAATTAGTGGATTCTAATGTTTCCCAAGTAGTTTAGTGTAGTGTTTCCCAATTAGTGGATTCTAATGTTTCCCAAGTAGTTTAGTGTAGTGTTTCCCAATTAGTGGAGTCTAATGTTTCCCAATTAGTGGAGTGTAATGTTTCCCAATTAGTGGAGTCTAATGTTTCCCAAGTAGTTTAGTGTAGTGTTTCCCAATTAGTGGAGTCTAATGTTTCCCAAGTAGTTTAGTGTAGTGTTTCCCAATTAGTGGAGTCTAATGTTTCCCAATTAGTGGAGTGTAATGTTTTCCAATTAGTGGAGTCTAATGTTTCCCAAGTAGTTTAGTGTAGTGTTTCCCAATTAGTGGAGTCTAATGTTTCCCAAGTAGTTTAGTGTAGTGTTTCCCAATTAGTGGAGTCTAATGTTTCCCAATTAGTGGAGTGTAATGTTTCCCAATTAGTGGAGTCTAATGTTTCCCAAGTAGTTTAGTGTAGTGTTTCCCAATTAGTGGAGTCTAATGTTTCCCAAGTAGTTTAGTGTAGTGTTTCCCAATTAGTGGATTCTAATGTTTCCAAGTAGTTTAGTGTAGTGTTTCCCAATTAGTGGAGTCTAATGTTTCCCAATTAGTGGAGTCTAATGTTTCCCAATTAGTGGAGAGTTTAGTGTAGTGTTTCCCAATTAGTGGAGTGTAGTGTTTCCCAATTAGTGGAGAGTTTAGTGTAGCATTTCTCAAAGTGGTAAGTAAAAATGTTGACACTTTGTGTTGGTGTATTTTGTTTTACATTCATCATTTTTAGACATGAGATGTATTTTATTAGCTCTATCTGCTCATGTGTTTCCATTATTATATTTTGTGTGTGATTTGATCTAAATGTTCAAAGTATGTATAGGGTTGGACAGTAAAGATGGAAGCAAACTGAGAAGAAGAAAGTGATATGTCCACTGTCATGATGAAAGCCAGGACTGATTCCTCATCTCTTTCTTGTCCTGATAAGGACAGTTTTCTGTGTAAGTTTTTACTTGTCAGTAATGTCTCTGCTCCCATTTTGACTACATTTAGCTGATGACTTGAGTGTGCCTGTTTTAACTTGATCATACTAGGAGTTCTTTTATACTTTGTCCCCTATTACACACTGCCAACTGTGTCAGTCAGTACATTTAAACCTCTACATTGATAATCCATTTCTCTGTTCAGATTGTGAGAAAGATCAGCAGAAAATGGAAGGAAGCTGCCCTGACCATGGACCTATTGTTTATATTGACAATGCTGAGGTAAAGTACACAATTAATAGGCTTTCTATCTCAAGAGATAAAATGATGTGTCATAAGAGGTCACTCAATAGTGCTTTTGCTGTGTCTTTTCTTGCCATGTGTTTTGTCTATTTTCATCTCTGATCTTCATGCCACCCTTTATCAATGTGTGCCATACCTGTCTATATATGTTTACTGTCAGTGTTGAACAACTTCATGTCGTGCAAGCTGGCATCTTTAAAGCAGAGTGCTGATTGGCTGATAGGTCACATGTCACCTTGCTATACAGAAAGCCTTTTGGAAACCTGTCATCTTCCATATGGGTCGTGTCTCCCAGCTATCTTGAGCAATGTTGGCTTAATAACACTTATATCCCATATGGGACTGGTTGGTCTCTAGGCAAGATGCTAGTCTTGGAACAAGACCTGAGAAACCAAGCCTGAATGTTTTGATATTAGAAATTACAATTTAAAAAATTGAAACCATGTCTAAAATTGTTCGGCTTTTGTGTAGATTGGAAATTTGATGCTAAATTTGAGTTATTGAGTTATTTGCGGGTCATCATCATTGCACTCCGAACATATCCATAGGTGCTCAGATCCCCTCCTCAGCAATTCCCACAATGTCCAGCAACTAATGACTCCAGTTCTATGTTGGTTGATAAGTCTTCTTACATGGCCACTAAGTTTCTCATTTCTGGCTGTGCCCATCTAACTCCCATTTCCATCATCCGAAGAAGTGACGTGGATCTGTGTTTGTTGAAGTCCTGTACTCTACCCACATCTTGGAGGGCATTGATGATGTCTGCTGATCCATTGGTTGCCTGTCCTCAACTACAGCACAGCTAGCCCACCTGTCCGCTCTTTCATTTCCCCATACTCCCGCATGTCCAAGGACATAGACAAAGGTGACCTTACGTATTTTGGATTTCTGCCAGGGGAATATGACACCCTGTTCGCTGGTTCTTCAGAGTACTCACAGATAAGTGCTGATTTTCAGTGAACTTTTCTGTTTATTTGTTTGTTTTTATTGATATTTGAAGGGATCATGTGATTGTACGCGCTTTCTATTTAATGTAAACCGCTTTGCTTCTTTTGATTCATTGCATTTTATTACAATTTCCTTATTTAATCACTTATACTTATCCTTGTTGTTGATTGTGCTATTGAACGCGTTAAAAAATGACTTTTTTTTTTCGCCGGTCTGTTGTCAAGGACACGTAATTCATTTAATTTGTAAAAGGCTCACAATGTATCCGCATGCTGTAGAGCTATTTACTGGAGTTGGCCTGTTTATAACGTGGAAACGGGTTCTGGGCTGTGCGACTGAGTAAGTGCACATGAGTCTAGACCATCCACAGCATCAACGTTCAGCGACAAAATCATCTATGATGCTAAATTTACCTTTCCATAACACAAACTAGGGCTTGGTCTACTGCCCTTATTCTTTTCTTAGAGCTCCAAAAGACAGCAAGGAAAGATACAAGTCACACTACTTACCTAGTTTGTAGCAGTCATTTTTGACATTGCTGATACCAGCTTGACAGCATGAACAAGAAAACATAGTCATTGCTAACAATATTGATACAGTAATCAATTTATATTAAAATATAAGTGGAACTTATAAGCTACCAAAGTTATGTTTCAAAAAAAGTGATCTTTCACAGAATGCTGGGAGTTTTTTGGCCTAACATTGTCCCCTACAAGCTGATCTTCACATGGGGACCTGCACTAATGACAGCACTGCAGATGTCCTAAAGAAAAGGTTAAGCTGAATATGTTATACTCGCAGTGTGCCTCAAACAGTAACACAGAGAGCAGGTTTTAACAGTACTTCAGGTGACAACAGCATAATAGGAAAACCAAATGTGATAAGGCTCAGGATTGTTGATGAAAAAACAGAGGCAATTGGCTTCAAAAGGAGTGAAAGACCTCCAAAGATAGAGAGCAGTGGAGATCTCTAGTGTCGGCCTTATATGCCAGAAGGCATGAAAAGGACTAAGTAAGTTTTTTCTAAACACAACTGATTTTGTCATTCGTTTAACCCAAGGTTATTGTACCTATCTGTATAACTCTCTCAGTTACGATACCAAAGTAAAAATTACTACCACTTAAATGCCACATTGGGTGCTCTAAAAATAGTAATTTCTCTGAACTCTTGGCACAGTCCTGTGTGTTCGCACTAGGAAAAACATGGGGACTTGAAATTCCTGACTCATTTTGATTTATGACCTGAATTTCACCTCATGGACCGAATGTTTTACAATATCTACCAGTACGATTGCTGTATGTCTGTCAGTATATTCAGTGGCTGCATAGCGTTATTTGCTGAGTTTCCTGAGTTACAAAGGGCTGTTTTATGTCTGATGAGGACCAGGAAATTTCCCTGGTCACAGCAAAAAATATTGTTAATTTCTTGAAAATTTTATATTTTTGTGTGCATTAAATGATGTATCTCACGATCTCCAACAGCAATGGAAACAAATGAAACACTCAGGGATGATCGGAAGTGATAACTAGGAAGGTACACAGAATACTAAAAAATGCCAAATTTTGAGGAATTTATGTTTACATTTTACTATGGTATATATTTACTATATGACAAATGGTGAGATTTAATAAAAGATATTTATTGAAAACTGCTTGAATAAAAATTGAGATAAGTGGAAGAGTATCTGGGTCTATGCCCTATGGGCTGGCTACATCTTGAAAGGTCAATAGATAGACGGTATCGAAATCTAGGGTTAAATTATTACGTAGACATATAAGTTACGGTCACACATTTGAATGCTTTAATCAAAAAATGATAATCTAAGAACTGTACAAGTTATGTCTCATTTGATTTAATTTCGTTACGTTCTAGTTTTAAGTTGTAAATACTATCTGTTCTCAGGAAGATCAAGGTGAAGGCTGCAGTCAAGACATCGGACTCCATGTGGCAAATAACAGTATTCCTAGACAAGTGACGGGGGAAGAGAAGGTATTTCCATCTCAAGATTACGTTGTTGCTGATGATTATCAAAGTATAGATCTGAGAACATGCAAGAGAAAGTTTACACGAGAGAAATCTTACAAATGTTTTATGTGTGGTGTAGGTTTTATTTTCAAAAGCTTTCTAATAAGACATATTAGAACTCATACAGGAGAGAAACCTTACAAGTGTGATATGTGTGGTTTAAGTTGTACCAAAGAAATCATCTAATAGAGCACAATAGAACACATACAAGAGAGAAACCTTACATGTGTGATATGTGTGGTGTAGGTTTTACTCAAAGAAGCAATCTTAAGGGACATAAGAGAACACATGCAGGAGAAAAACCATACAAGTGTGTTTGTGGTGTAGGTTTTACTCGAAGAAGCCATCTGATAGAGCACAATAGAACACATACACAAGATAAACCTTACAAGTGTGATGTGTGTGGTGTAGGTTTTGCTCGAAGAAGCCATCTGATTAAGCACAATAGAACACATACAGGAGAGAAACCTTACAGGTGTGATATATGTGGTGTAGGCTTTACTAATAACAGCAGTCTTTTGAGGCACAATAGAACACATACAGGAGAGAAAGCTTACAAGTGTAATATGTGTGGTGTAGGTTTTACTGATAGAAGCAGTCTAATGAGGCACAATAGAACACATACAGGAGAGAAACCTTACAAGTGTATATGTGGTGTAGATTTTACTCGAAGATGCCTTCTTATAGAGCACAATAGAACACATACAGGAGAAAAACCTTACAAATGTGGTACATGTGGTGTAGGTTTTACTCGTAGAAATCATCTGATAGGGCACAATAGAATACATACAGGAGAGAAACCTTACAAATGTGATGTTTGTGGTGTAGGTTTTACTGTGAGCAGCAATCTATTGAGGCACAATAGAACACATACAGGAGAGAGACCTTACAAGTGTGATGTAGGTTTTACTCGAAGGAGCCATCTGATAGAGCACAATAGAACACATACGGGAGAGAAACCTTATAAGTGTGATTTGTGTGATGTATGTTTTACTCGAAGAAGTAATTTAATGGAACACAATAGATCACATACAAAAGAGAAACCTTACAAATTTAATGTGCCTGTTTAATAGGGGCAAGATAGGGATACTGTCAAAGGGAAAGAATCAATACATTTAGATAAATATATGCTGCTTTTCTTCTCACTTTGCAGTTGAAATGTGGGATCATTTGTAGATTATGAAAGGAAATAAAGTCAATGGGCATAACATAAACAATATGTGATATACGGATGACACAGTCTTAATAGCAGACATGTACAATAAACTGCAAGAAATAATAGACATAATAGTGATACATAGCAACAAGAAAGGTTTCAGCCTAACAGTAAGAAATCCAAAGTGCAGAGCTTCAAATACTTGAATAAATAGACATAAGTAGACACAATAATAACATAAGATGCACTGTATAAATAAAAAGTAGAATATCACAGGCCAAGGTAGCTATTTATAAAAAAAACATCTTGTGCAACAAGTCTATGTCAATAGAAGTGAAAAAGAAAGTTTACTAGCACTATGTAGAGCCAAATCAGACCTATTGAAGCGAATCATGGACAGTAAACAAATTAAGAGACAGTTATAGTGTAGCAGAGTAGATATAAACAGAGGATGCAGTGTAGGAATATATTGATAAACACAGAGTATGCAGTGTAGGAATATATTGATAAACACAGAGTATACAGTGTAGGAATGTATTGATAAACACAGAGTATGCAGTGTAGGAATGTATTGATAAACAGAGAGTATACAGTGTAGGAATGTATTGATAAACACAGAGTATGCAGTGTGGGAATGTATTGATAAACACAGAGTATGCAGTGTAGGAATGTATTGATAAACACAGAGTATGCAGTGTGGGAATGTATTGATAAACACAGAGTATGCAGTGTAGGAATGTATTGATAAACACAGAGTATGCAGTTTAGGAATGTATTGATAAACACAGAGTATGCAGTGTAGGAATGTATTGTCTGACCCAGTCAGACACTAAATAGAAATATAAGACTGACTTAAATAGAAAGGGGTCTAGATTGACGAGACATAGAAAGAACAGGAAGGTAGGGAGAATAGTTAATGGCGGAAAGTTTGCAAGGTCCTTGTGAATTAAGGTGAACAGGAGATATCTACAGGTCTCAAGATAAACCAATGGGAGAATAGCTGAAACTCCTCTAGAGTGAATTGCAAAGAGCAAGTGGAGAGGGACCTGGACAATTTAGTTAGTCACACATGCTAATCACACATGATCTGACCGTTAAGATGTAGGTAAATAAATAGAACAAGTTAGATTGTAATGGTGGTTGTTAAGGAGTGATAACAAATATGGTTTTAGTTAGTCACACATGCCGCAATCTGACAGTTAGGAGTAGATAGATAGGACAAGATAGATTGTAGTAGTGGTTGTTAAGGAGTGATAACAAATATGGTTTTAGTTAGTCACACATGCCGCAATCTGACAGTTAGGAGTAGATAGATAGGACAAGATAGATTGTAGTAGTGGTTGTTAAGGAGTGATAACAAATATGGTTTTAGTTAGTCACACATGCCGCAATCTGACAGTTAGGATGTAGATAGATAGGACAAGATAGATTGTAGTAGTGGTTGTTAAGGAGTGATAAAAAATATGGTTTTAGTTAGTCATGCACGCAGCAGTCTAACAGTTAGGATGTAGATAGATATGATTAATTAGATTGTAATAGTGGTAGACAAGGAGTGATAGTTAGATAATTGGTTTGCGACTTAGGACAAGTTATATTATAGCAGTGATAATTAGCAATGATATGGAATATAGTTAATACAGTGTGATAAGAACAGTCGCCTGAAGATACCGATTTGTAGATGTTATATACTTTAGGATCATCGCTATGTTGTCATGCTCATAACAATAAATGTAGCGGAGAGCTGTTGTGGTGATAACCAGTCTCTACATCATTTCAAACATGGGTTGAGACTTATTTGTTGTGTTCCTGTCAACCAGATTAAGCAGATCATGATTACACAATGGGAAGAGGAAGCGACCAGAAGTGAATACAATGTTGAAGTACTAATTATATGATTACGGACCACGCTTATCATCACGCCATGCTGTGAGTTGGTGTTGTACCCTGACTAGTTGAAGTCTTTTGTCAGCTAAGGATACGAGATGATACAATTCCCACATACTACAACACATATTGTGCACTGTAGTACATGACCTTATGGCCACCTAGGGTAACAAATTAGTGTTGTACCCTGACTAGTTAAATATTATGTTGTCAAGGCCCATGCTGACATACATGTGGCCATAAAAATGTGTTGTACCCTGACTAGTTAAATATTATGTTGTCAAGGCCCATGCTGACATACATATGGCCATAAAAATGTGTTGTACCCTGACTAGTTAAATATTATGTTGTCAAGGCCCATGCTGACATACATATGGCCATAAAAATGTGTTGTACCCTGACTAGTTAAATATTATGTTGTCAAGGCCCATGCTGACATACATATGGCCATAAAAATGTGTTGTACCCTGACTAGTTAAATATTATGTTGTCAAGGCCCATGCTGACATACATATGGCCATAAAAATGTGTTGTACCCTGACTAGTTAAATATTATGTTGTCAAGGCCCATGCTGACATACATATGGCCATGAAAATGTGTTGTACCCTGACTAGTTAAATATTATGTTGTCAAGGCCCATGCTGACATACATATGGCCATGAAAATGTGTTGTACCCTGACTAGTTAAATATTATGTTGTCAAGGCCCATGCTGACATACATATGGCCATGAAAATGTGTTGTACCCTGACTAGTTAAATATTATGTTGTCAAGGCCCATGCTGACATACATATGGCCATAAAAATGTGTTGTACCCTGACTAGTTAAATATTATGTTGTCAAGGCCCATGCTGACATACATATGGCCATAAAAATGTGTTGTACCCTGACTAGTTAAATATTATG
Source organism: Megaustenia siamemsis (assembly GCA_032433765.1). Lineage (NCBI taxonomy): Eukaryota > Metazoa > Mollusca > Gastropoda > Stylommatophora > Ariophantidae > Megaustenia > Megaustenia siamemsis. The sequence goes on from JAVIAB010000159.1 coordinate 15,468,114, forward strand.
TTGTCAAGGCCCATGCTGACATACATATGGCCATGAAAATGTGTTGTACCCTGACTAGTTAAATATTATGTTGTCAAGGCCCATGCTGACATACATATGGCCATGAAAATGTGTTGTACCCTGACTAGTTAAATATTATGTTGTCAAGGCCCATGCTGACATACATATGGCCATGAAAATGTGTTGTACCCTGACTAGTTAAATATTATGTTGTCAAGGCCCATGCTGACATACATATGGCCATAAAAATGTGTTGTACCCTGACTAGTTAAATATTATGTTGTCAAGGCCCATGCTGACATACATATGGCCATAAAAATGTGTTGTACCCTGACTAGTTAAATATTATGTTGTCAAGGCCCATGCTGACATACATATGGCCATAAAAATGTGTTGTACCCTGACTAGTTAAATATTATGTTGTCAAGGCCCATGCTGACATACATATGGCCATAAAAATGTGTTGTACCCTGACTAGTTAAATATTATGTTGTCAAGGCCCATGCTGACATACATATGGCCATAAAAATGTGTTGTACCCTGACTAGTTAAATATTATGTTGTCAAGGCCCATGCTGACATACATATGGCCATAAAAATGTGTTGTACCCTGACTAGTTAAATATTATGTTGTCAAGGCCCATGCTGACATACATATGGCCATAAAAATGTGTTGTACCCTGACTAGTTAAATATTATGTTGTCAAGGCCCAGGCTGACATACATATGGCCATAAAAATGTGTTGTACCCTGACTAGTTAAATATTATGTTGTCAAGGCCCATGCTGACATACATATGGCCATAAAAATGTGTTGTACCCTGACTAGTTAAATATTATGTTGTCAAGGCCCATGCTGACATACATATGGCCATAAAAATGTGTTGTACCCTGACTAGTTAAATATTATGTTGTCAAGGCCCATGCTGACATACATATGGCCATAAAAATGTGTTGTACCCTGACTAGTTAAATATTATGTTGTCAAGGCCCATGCTGACGTACATATGGCCATAAAAATGTGTTGTACCCTGACTAGTTAAATATTATGTTGTCAAGGCCCAGGCTGACGTACATATGGCCATAAAAATGTGTTGTACCCTGACTAGTTAAATATTATGTTGTCAAGGCCCATGCTGACATACATATGGCCATAAAAATGTGTTGTACCCTGACTAGTTAAATATTATGTTGTCAAGGCCCATGCTGACATACATATGGCCATAAAAATGTGTTGTACCCTGACTAGTTAAATATTATGTTGTCAAGGCCCATGCTGACATACATATGGCCATAAAAATGTGTTGTACCCTGACTAGTTAAATATTATGTTGTCAAGGCCCATGCTGACATACATATGGCCATAAAAATGTGTTGTACCCTGACTAGTTAAATATTATGTTGTCAAGGCCCATGCTGACATACATATGGCCATAAAATGTGTTGTACCCTGACTAGTTAAATATTATGTTGTCAAGGCCCATGCTGACATACATATGGCCATAAAAATGTGTTGTACCCTGACTAGTTAAATATTATGTTGTCAAGGCCCATGCTGACATACATATGGCCATAAAAATATGTTGTACCCTGACTAGTTAAATATTATGTTGTCAAGGCCCATGCTGACATACATATGGCCATAAAAATGTGTTGTACCCTGACTAGTTAAATATTATGTTGTCAAGGCCCATGCTGACATACATATGGCCATAAAAATGTGTTGTACCCTGACTAGTTAAATATTATGTTGTCAAGGCCCATGCTGACATACATATGGCCATAAAAATGTGTTGTACCCTGACTAGTTAAATATTATGTTGTCAAGGCCCATGCTGACATACATATGGCCATAAAAATGTGTTGTACCCTGACTAGTTAAATATTATGTTGTCAAGGCCCATGCTGACATACATATGGCCATAAAAATGTGTTGTACCCTGACTAGTTAAATATTATGTTGTCAAGGCCCATGCTGACATACATATGGCCATAAAAATGTGTTGTACCCTGACTAGTTAAATATTATGTTGTCAAGGCCCATGCTGACATACATATGGCCATAAAAATGTGTTGTACCCTGACTAGTTAAATATTATGTTGTCAAGGCCCATGCTGACATACATATGGCCATAAAAATGTGTTGTACCCTGACTAGTTAAATATTATGTTGTCAAGGCCCATGCTGACATACATATGGCCATAAAAATGTGTTGTACCCTGACTAGTTAAATATTATGTTGTCAAGGCCCATGCTGACATACATATGGCCATAAAAATGTGTTGTACCCTGACTAGTTAAATATTATGTTGTCAAGGCCCAGGCTGACATACATATGGCCATGAAAATGTGTTGTACCCTGACTAGTTAAATATTATGTTGTCAAGGCCCATGCTGACATACATATGGCCATAAAAATGTGTTGTACCCTGACTAGTTAAATATTATGTTGTCAAGGCCCATGCTGACATACATATGGCCATAAAAATGTGTTGTACCCTGACTAGTTAAATATTATGTTGTCAAGGCCCATGCTGACATACATATGGCCATAAAAATGTGTTGTACCCTGACTAGTTAAATATTATGTTGTCAAGGCCCATGCTGACATACATATGGCCATAAAAATGTGTTGTACCCTGACTAGTTAAATATTATGTTGTCAAGGCCCATGCTGACATGCATATGGCCATAAAAATGTGTTGTACCCTGACTAGTTAAATATTATGTTGTCAAGGCCCATGCTGACATACATATGGCCATAAAAATGTGTTGTACCTGACTAGTTAAATATTATGTTGTCAAGGCCCATGCTGACATACATATGGCCATAAAAATGTGTTGTACCCTGACTAGTTAAATATTATGTTGTCAAGGCCCATGCTGACATACATATGGCCATAAAAATGGGATTTCTAAGAAGAATGCCCAGAGTTCTCAGAATAGCTAAAAAGACCAAGGAGTAAATTCTTGCAGAGGCAAATGTGAAAAGAGAGCTCCTAAAATACATCAGCAAGAAACAATCAACAATTTTTGGGCACATCATAAGAAGAATAAATTTGGAATACTGGGTTATAACTGGCAAAATACAGAGAGAAAGAGAGGTCATAGATGACAAAGGGAGACGAATCTGATTGTTACTTAGGCAATATATTTGATTAAGATACACTAAATAATTATGTAGTATAAAAGATAGATACATCTGCATGTCTTTACAGAAGAATAATTCAGGAATTTGTTGATTTGAAAATTTGTTTTATGACAAATTTATGACTTGTATGTGATTTTTTTACTTTTATTATCATTTTTGAAAAAACTAAGGGATGGTTGTTGGGATAATATAAAAAAAAATAAAAGAGCCCCATCACACCAAGTAGCGTATAGGGAATATGGTGTTAGTGACCATAATTTTTATAGACCTTTGGCACATGATTTTTGGGGTAATGTGGTCATTATTACGCCCGTGCCTCTTTACTTTCCCAGGAAAATCCGGTACCAATTTAAGGCTAGCTGAACCCAGAAGCCGTTGATCAGGATCAAACCCAACCTCTTGTCCTTTGTAGTCCAGTTAACTAACCACATGGCTCCTTATTGGGATAATGCAGTTAGTAATAACTAAATAACAATAGGAGAAATACCTCTACTAGATGTACAATTTTACATATATGTGGGCAGTAATATAGATAAAGAGGGAGGAACAATGAATGATACAAAAATAAGGATATCAAAACCAAGAGGAGCATTCATTACACTAGGAAATTAGGAAATCCAAAGAAATTAGGTGAAATATAAAAATTAAAATTTTCAACTCCAATGTTAAGTCAGTTCGATTTTATGGCTGTGAAACATAGTGAACAACAAAAATGAAACTCACAAGAATACAGACCTTCATTAATGGATGCTTAAATAGAATAAAAGGGTGGAAATGGCAGAACAAAATAACAAACATAGAATTATGGAAAAGTACTAGTCAAATACCAGTGAATAAAGAGATACAACGAAGATGATGGTGCTGGTTAGGACACACACTGCAGAAGTCAACTGTTAGTAATACACATCAGCCCCTTTTTTGGAATCCTCCAGGAAAAAGACAAAGAGGAAGACCAAAATTTTCTTGGAGAAGACAGATGGAAGCAGAGATGAAGATGATGGGGAAAACATGGAATGATCTTAAAAAAAGAATTGATAATAAACAGAATATGGGCGGGGGGTTGGTTGGTCATCTGGTTGGTCTCGAGGCAGAGAGGTTGTGGGTTCAAATCCCAAATGTACTAGTTGGGATTTTTATTTATGATTTCTTTCTGCGGCAACCACCCATGGTCTCATCAGCGAGGCCCGGCTTGAAACGTCAATTCCTCATGGATGGAAAAAATATGAGTACCTCCGAAGAAAAAGTTATTTGCCTGTGCAGCGAGGGACCACTGTGCACATGGCTGCCAGGGAAAAATGTTTTAACACGCAAAATTCAGTCTCTGTTTCTAGTCTCTAGGGACTTCATCAGAGGTAAAAGCTGGTGAATGAAAAAAAAAAACCAGAACAGCTTGGAAAGTGTTAGTTGAAGACTTATGCTTCACAGGTAACTGAAAGTTTTTGTTGAGGACCTATGCTCCACTGATAGAATATACAGTCCTGTGCAAACAAGATTTGATACTTGATAACATGATCATCGGACTTAGAGAGTCGAGAATTTCTTCCATATGTGCCATCTTGAGATTGAAAGGACAATCATCATTATGTGTCATACCTGTTGGCGTAATGTCCTTACCCAATCTTCTATCCGAAGTATATCGTATCAATTCTGTTGTTGACTGTTTTCCATGCAATGACATCATGCTATCCAGTATCTTCTCTCTTTGTCATTCTCAATTTCTCTTTCCCTGTATTTTGACAGTTGTAGCTAAAAACATAAAAAATTCCCTCTTCTCATGATGCGCCCAAAAAATGTTGATTGTTTCTTTCTGATAATTGTTAGGAGCTCCCTTTTTGTGTTTGCCTCTTTGAGAGTTTCTTTGTTGGTCTTTTTAGCTGTTTCAGAAAAATCTCCACATTCTTCTGAGAAAGTGCATCTCTGTGGCCCTCTAATCACCTTTTCATTAGGAAAGGACAATAGATAGGCATAATAGGTTAATAAGAAATTTGTAATAAAAAACAGAATCACTTTCTTATTTCTGGTACCGTGGAAGTACCAGCCTTTGGTCACTGAGATTATTATAGATTATGATGGAGATTTGTTCAATAAGTAAAGTAAAAGTCACCTTCCATGCCTTATTAGGCATACAGTGACCATATATATATATTTCTTTTACCAAAGCATATTTGTGCGTCATGTGGTTGGTAAAATGCCAGGCCGTCTTAACTTCCTAGAAAAATATCTGGTACCCATTTTTAGAGCTGGGTCAACCTTCAATCGAAGGTTGACTACCACGGAGCACCATTTTACTCTGTCTATTGTCTTTCTGGTGCATGTTGTCAAAGTCACCTTTTGATATTTATCAGTACACTTTAGTCTTGGTCTGCCTCGTACCTTCCCTTCTAAGATGACTTTTAGTAGGGTATTGTGTCTCTTCATAAATCTAAACATTTCAGTTGTCTTTTCCGAATTGTGTTAGGTAGTTCGTTTTTTTTTCATTTTCAGCTGATTCATAACTTCCTTGTCTCCTTTTCCTTTCACCAAATTCTCCCCCAATTTTCCTGTAGATCCACATTTCAAAGGCTCAAATTTTCTGCTCTGATTACTTATTTAATGTCCATGTTTTTGCACCATACAGGAATGTCGAGTTTATCTTTTGTTCGCCTGAAGTATTGTCTATATCTGCAATGTCGTTTCATGTATAAATTTCACTGTCTTTTGTAATTCTTGCAGTGGCCCATATAGTTTTGTCTGTAGTGTTGTATCTATGGGCCAATGGATTTTCCTCAGTCTACTATAGTGACTGAGTGACTATCAGTGCAATCTTGAAGTATGTGTTCAGCAGTCTGGTCAGTAAATATAACCTTTTAAATTTGTAGTTTTAGTTCTGATGTCACTTGTTTCGGGTGAACCTTGTCGGCCTGAAAAAAAGAGTCTGCCACTTCTGGAAACTGAACGCAGCCCCTTCTGATCAGAAAATGAGCACACTAATCACTCAGCCACCGAGGCTCCAGAATAAATAACAATTATTTGCGATGTCAATGGGCTGATTGTGATCTTCATTCCTTTCAAATAACTCAACTCAATAACATTATGATATAAAATAATGACATTGAGATGTCAATGGGCTGATTGTGATCTTCATTCCTTTCAAATAACTCAACTCAATAACATTATGATATAAAATAATGACATTGAGATGTCAATGGGCTGATTGTGATCTTCATTCCTTTCAAATAACTCAACTCAATAACATTATGATATAAAATAATGACATTGAAATGTCACTGGGCTGACAATTATCTCAATTTTATATAAATAACTCAACTCAACAATTTTATGATGTAAAATAATGACATTGAAATGTAAATGGGCTTATTGTGATCTCAATTTTATTTAAATAACTCAACTCAACATTATTATGTAAAATAATGACATTGAAATGTAAACTGCTGATATTGATCTCAATTTTATTTAAATAACTTAACTCAGCATTATGATTTAGAATGTGCTGATTAAAGGTAATTGTGGCCCTCACTCCCTTTAAATAACTTGGCTCAGTATATTTAAATCACTTTCAGATTTCACACTGGTATGTATGAATAGAAGATTAATCAGAATAACTTAATTTTTAATTTAGTATTTTAATTTAAAATACTTGTTCTATGACAGTGGTGGTGGTTCTGAGTGCATGTGTGTGTTTGCTGAGTGGTCCAGAGCTAAGAAATCAGCCCCTGGTCAAAATATACTAGGCTCAGTTTCCACTTCAGTCAATTTGAAAATTTAAAAAATCAAATCCAAGGTTTTTTCATGGATTCTTGGTTACTGTTTTGTGGTTGTTGATGAAGCTAACCAGCAAATGGAATTGGGTAGTCTAGCGGTACATCACCAGGCTGAGGACAGCAAGGACTAGGGTTCAATGCCCACCTGAAGTGGTGATTCACATACCTTTCCACAATGTGTATACCTGGCCATGCTAAGGAGTTTGTGCAATCAGGCCAGGATTCTCCTCAGATTTCCTCGAGGGGGATATCAAAACACTTATGGGTTCCTCCAATGTGTAGTGATAATGATCCTAACAACAAACAATCTGACACAAAAATATGTTATTCTTTTCTTGTTATGAGGCAGGAATTTGTGAGGAAGAAGTATCTGCAGGAATGATATCTATAAATATTTAACAAATAAGAGCATTGTGGGATCACATACACAGGATGGAAAGCTTCAGTAGAGCAGTCATTAGGGAACTGAGGACAAGAAACTGAGTTTGATTCCCCTAATTGAGTGGATACTAGGTTCATCCAGACTTAATGGGAGCAGACATTTTGTCAGGAAAAGAAATATAACCTGGTGTAGTGTTGACCATGTCACCCAGACTTAATGGGACCAGACATTTTTGTCAGGAAAAGAAATATAACCTGGTGTAGTGTTGACCATGTCACCCAGACTTAATGGGACCAGACATTTTTGTCAGGAAAAGAAATATAACCTGGTGTAGTGTTGACCATGTCACCCAGACTTAATGGGACCAGACATTTTTGTCAGGAAAAGAAATATAACCTGGTGTAGTGTTGACCATGTCACCCAGACTTAATGGGACCAGACATTTTTGTCAGGAAAAGAAATATAACCTGGTGTAGTGTTGGCCATTTCACCCAGACATAATGGGACCAGACATTTTTGTCAGGAAAAGAAATATAACCTGGTGTAGTGTTGGCCATTTCACCCAGACATAATGGGACCAGACATTTTTGTTAGGAAAAGAAATATAACCTGGTGTACTGTTGACCATGTCATCCAGACTTAATGGGACCAGACATTTTGTCAGGAAAAGAAATATAACCTGGTGTAATGTTGACCATGTCACCAAAAATGTGTAGAATATCAACAAAATATGGGCTATAACTCTATATTAAGAATGCCAGTGCTGGGATCATGGGTGCCTCAATGAAACTTTTTTTTATGCACAGACAGTGATCAGAACACAGCTCTAGTAGTCTTTGCTCATTGTTATTCCTTTTCCCAATACTAAATTGCCCTAGACACAAAGGCCATACATTGTGGTCTGCACAAACTCTTGTGTTAAAGTCACCAAGGAAGATAAGATGTTCAGAGTTGGAGATGTTTCTGTGGTGGATTAAAGATTTTCATAGAAGCTGTCTTTGGTATCTGGTGTGGCAGAAAGGGAAGTTACATGGATTCTGAGAAAGTCTATTGGTGCTGTGGTGGTAGGTGGACAGGATATGGTCAGTGCCACTTACTGGTGGTTCTATTGTGAGTAGTAGTAGTGTGTTTCTACTGGCAACACCAACTCCACATAGTCTTGGTTCTTCTAACTAATTACCTTACCAACAGAAAATGAAGCCTCGTTCTCTAAATGATTCATCATCAGCATGACAGGTAACTTGAAATATGACAATGTCCATATTAAGTCTTTGAAGTTCATTGTTTATAATGGCAGATGTCATTGCTCAGCTGAAGATTTTCTGAGAGACCAGGTCTTAATGTTCGTGCTTGCTTGCTTGTGTGTGCCCGATGGCTAAAGGAATACACCTTATCATCCGCTCTTAAGAGGATGTTAAGTGGGTGTGTCTGCATTATGTTAGCAGTAAAACTGTTGATATTTGTGTCTTTTTGCTCAACACATCCGACTTCAGCATGCCAACTGGCAATTCAAAATGCTTGAACCTTCTTAAATCTGTGAATTTGTGTCTTCTACAATGATTGGACACTTGATACTGAGATGACACAAGTTGGGGCAAGGTGTTTGGAGATTCTGTGTTGCCGAGACTTCCTACATTGTCTCACAGTTTCATTACAAAAGAACATGATTCTGTTATGCTTAGTGCCAAATTGATTGTAGGAAATGCTGGAAAGGATCCTTAACAGATCACAAACCATATTTGGGGTCTCTATTATTTGATGTTTGCTTCTTCAGATAAAATCTACACCACACATATCACATTTGTAAGGCTTCTCTGCTACATTTTTTCTTATGTCTTATTAGATTGTTACTTTAAGTAAGACCTATACCACACACATCACATTTGTAAGGCTTCTCTCCTGTACATTTTTTCTTATGCCTTATTAGATTGCTACTTTAAGTAAAACCTACACTACAGACATCACATTTGTGAGGCTTCTCTCCTGTATGTTTTCACTGGTGATTTATTAGAGTGGTTCTTTCAGTAAAACCTGAACATCACATTTATAAAGTTTATCATGTATGTGTTCTCTTGTGATTTGCTAGACTGCCACTGTAAGTAAAATCAACACCACACACATCACATTTGTAAGGTTTCTCTCCTGTATGTGTTCTCTTGTGACTTACTAGACTGCTTTTTTGAGTAAAATCTACACCACAAACATCACATATATATGGTTTCTCTCTTGCATGTGTTCTCTTGTGATTTGCTAGACTGCCACTGTAAGTAAAATCTACACCACACACATCACATTTGTAAGGTTTCTCTCCAGTATGTGTTCTCTTGTGACTTACTAGACTGCTTTTTTGAGTAAAATCTACACCACAAACATCACATTTGTAAGGTTTCTCTCCTGTATGTGTTTTCTTGTGATTTGCTAGACTGCCACTGTAAGTAAAATCTACACCACACACATCACATTTGTAAGGTTTCTCTCCTGTATGTGTTCTCTTGTGGCTTCTTAGATTACCTCTATGAGCAAGACCTATACCACACACATCACATTTGTAAGGTTTTTCTACTATACGCTTTTTGTCATGCCTTATTAGACTGCTACTTTGAGTAAAACCTACACTACAGACATCACATTTGTAAGGCTTCTCTCCTCTATCTTTCCTCCTGTGTGTTATTATATAGCTTCTTTCAGTAAAATATACACCACACACATCACATTTGTAAGATTTCTCTCCTGTATGTTTTCTAATATGCTTTATGAGATATCTTTTGCAAATAAAACTTAAACCACACATATCACATTTGTAAGGCTTCTCTCCTGTATGTCTCCTCTTGTGTATTATTATATAGCTTTTTTCAGTAAAACTTGCACCACACACATCACATTTGTAAGGCTTCTCTCCTGTATGTCTCCTCTTGTGTATTATTATATAGCTTTTTTCAGTAAAACTTACACCACACACATCACATTTGTAAGGCTTCTCTCCTGTATGTTTCCCCTTGCATGTTCTCAGATCTACACTCTGATAATCATCACTATGAGCCTCACAATCTTGAGATTGAAATACCTTCTCTTTCTCTGTCATTTGTCCAGGATTACTGTTATTTACCACATGGGGATTAGTATCTTGACTGCAGCCTTCACCCTGATCTGTCTGAGAGCAGGTGGTGGTTAAAATCTAAAAAATAGAACATGATACAATTAAATGTTGATGTGGGATGTGACTCTTTAAGCTCTTACATTTTCTTTATATATACATATATTTATATTACATATATATATATATATATATATATATATATATATATGTTATGGGAATCTCAGGAAAGATAATAACTTCAACAAGACATGGAGAGATAGAAAAATCCTCAAAGCATAGAGGAATGCCTATATGGTACCACTGTGCAAGAACAAACCACCAGATGACCCAAGATGGGGCTACCGGCCCCTATCCCTAACATCATGTAGAGGAAAAATAGCTGAGAGTATGGTTAACAGCAGACTATACTGGTATTTGGAGTCTTCTAATAACCTGTGCCATCAACAAGCTGGATTTAGGGCAGGTAATAATGCAGAAGACCAAATCTTCAGGTTAATGCAGCAAGTCCAGGATGGATTCCAGAAGAAACAACATATTCTAGCCATTCTAGCTGACTTGCAACACGCCTACAATCTAATCTGGTGGAAAGGACTTTTGTTGAAGGTGTGAGACATTGGTATACATAGAAACTTTACAAATGTGTCAAACACTTCTTAATCAACAGGACAATCCAAACAAAATGAAGTGAATATATATATGACAAAGAGGTTCTAGAAGAAGAGCTACCAGAGAAATGACCACTTAACAGCTCCCTCTTTTTATTATACATTAATGATCTTGCCAAAAACTGACTAATGAAAAAGCTCTCTACGGCTATAACCTAATTATCAGGCACACAAACAAAAACATCAGGATAGCAGAATCACAACTAAATAAAAACCAGTAAGGCCTAGAAGAGCAACAACAACTTAAATGGTTTGGCCACCTGGTCAGAATGAATCCTCACCAATCACCATCAAAAGTGTTCTTCTCAAGAATGCATGGAAAAAGACCAAGAGGAAGACCTAGAAGAAGATAGATAGATGCAGTGATAGAGACATGCAACAACAAAGGAAAATCACTAGTTCAGACAGTTCAAGCAGCTCAAGAACGACAAATGATATAACAACGACACCTTTTCAGTACCAGTGAGAAAGAGAAAAGAAGAAGAAGACCTAGAAGAATATTGTAATACCTGGAAATTAAAGACCAAATCACAGAAGACAGTATACACCAACTTTACCAAAGTAACAAAACAGCCTGGGCAAATATCAAGCTCAATCTCCAATAGGGAGGTCTACAAAAAGAGGAGCACCCCACATACTTAGGGATACAACCAGACTGTCAACTGAACCTGAAGAAACATGTAAAAAACCTGATTAAGAAGGCAATACGAAGACTACAACTTATGAAAAGGCTTTCTATACTTCATGGGGAGGAGATAAAGAAACTATTAGGAACCTCTATCTGAGTTATGTTTGCTCTTTTCTGGAACATTGTAGCTTGCTACTAATAAAATGTACCAAAATAACCAAACCAACAAGTCACTTAACATAATACAAAACAGTGCACTATGGTTCATAAGTGGTGCAATGAGGTCCACGCAGAATCTATCTATCTATTGACCTTTCGAGCCGTAACCGGCCCATAGGGCGTAGACCAAGATACACCTTCTCCTATATGAATTTTTGTTCTAGCAGTTTTCTTTTAAAGATATTTTATCAAATCTCGCCATCTGTCTCTGTTCTGTGCAAGCAGTTCTATCTCATTGAGGGAGCCGATTCCTGCTGCTCTTGCCTCTCTCATCAATGTTCTTCTCAGTGTCTCCCTGGGTCTTCCTCTTTTTCTTTTACCTGTTGTTTCCCATATGAGGGCTTGCTTTGCTATTCGATTATTATCTCTTCTCATCACATGTCCAACGTATGACCATCGTCTTTTCTTTATTACTGAAGATATTAGTGGTTGATTGGCGATTTCTCTAATTTCCTCGTTTGTTTTGAATTCGTTCCATTCTATACCAAGTATTTTCCTTAGACATTTATTTTCGAATGCGTTCAACTTTGTTTCTATATCTCTTGTTGTTTTCCAGCTTTCACACGCATACGTAAGGGTTGATAGTACATTTGATTTGAATAGCCTAAGTTTTGTGTTTGTGCTAATGAGTTTTGATTTCCACAACTTTTCAAGGCTTCTGAAAGACATTGCTGCTTTAGCCAGTCTGATTCTAATTTCTTTGCTCGTATCCCCTTCTCGATCAATGTGACTTCCAAGATAGATGAAGTGATCGATCTCTTCTACTGGTTTGTTTTCCATGTATATTTTGTCGCTTGTTGGAATTAAACTTTTCATGACTTTAGTCTTTTCATGATTGACCTCAAGCCCAATTTTGCTGGCTATTGATGATAGTTCATTTGTGTTTTCCTGCATCGTTTTTATCTGATTGCTGATGAGAACTATGTCATCAGCAAAGTCCAGGTCCTCCAAATGGTCTCCTTGTATCCATTCGATGCCTTTATTACCAGTGCAGCATTTCTTCATTATGAAGTCCATAACAATTCCAAATAACAAGGGCGATAAAATACATCCTTGTTTAACCCCAGTTTCTATTGGGAAACATTCGCTCAGTCCTTCCTCTGTTCGAACTGCACATGTGTAACCATCATACATGTCTTTGATAATATTTATGATTTTTGATGGTAAGCCATATTGCTTCAGAATTTTCCACAAAGAATCTCTATGAATACTATCAAATGCTTTTTTGAAGTCGATGAAGTTAAGTACAAAAGGTTTTTGCTTTTCAATGTGTTCCTCCAATATAAGTCGTAGAGTGAAAATGTGGTCAAGACAGCTTCTCCCTTTTCTAAACCCAGCCTGTTCTTCACGCATTACTGTATCTATTGAATCCTTTATTCTATTTAGGATGATTTTACAGAATAATTTTGAGGCAACTGACAAAAGTGTCACGCCTCTCCAATTGTTACAATCTCTAAGATTGCCCTTTTTTGGGATCTTAACAATGATTCCTTTTTTCCATTTATGAGGCGTCTTCTCTGTTTTCCAAATGATGTTGAACATTTTTTGGAGATGTATTAAATTATGGCTATCAATTGCCTTGAGGATCTCAGCTGTTAACTTATCCTCTCCAGCAGCCTTGTTATTGGTCATTAGCTTTAAGGTGGTTTCTATTTCACTCAAGGTGAAGTCATCTAAATTTACATCTAATTCTGCTGCTGGTGTTTCAGCTTCAAAATCTATTAAACTGTGAGGTAGTGGACGGTTAAGAATTTCTTTGAAGTGTTCCGCCCAACGGGCTTTTATGTCTGCGCTTGTTGTTAGCATTAATCCAGATTTGTCTAGAATTGGTGTTCCACTGGATGTATAGGTGTTTGTCAGCATCTTTTGTACAGTATAAAGAGTTCTGCTGTCTCCTGTAATTGCAGCTGTCTCTGCTTTCTCTGCCAAGTTGTCTATATAAGCTCTTGTATCTCTTCTTGCCGAACTTTTCACTTTGTTGTCTAATTCTTTGTATGTTGCTTTTGCCAGAACCTTTCCAAGATCTGTCTTTACATTAGTCATGGCTCTCTTCGCTTCTCTTCTTTCTTTGATGTATTTCCATGTGGTGTCTGAGATCCAAGCTCGTTTTTCCATTTTCTTCAGTCCAGCACTTGCTTCTGCTGCTGTCATTAGTATTTTGCTCTGTGAGTCCCACATTTCATTGATATCTAAGTCTATTTCACCAAGTGCTGAATAACAATTACTTAGCTCTATGTTAAACTTTTCCTTTATTGCTTCATCTTTCAGTTTATGACTATCAATTTTATGTGTAATTGACCTCTTCTGTTGGTTTCTAAATTTTAATCTTATTTTCCCAATGCACAGGTTGTGGTCACTATTAACATCAGCACCTCTGTATGCTCTTACATCTATTAATGATGATCTGAATTGTTGTTTAATACATAGGTGGTCAATTTGATTTGATGTTCTATCATCAGGAGATATCCATGTTGTTTTGTGGATATTTTTATGTGGAAATAATGTCCCACCTATAACTAAATTTTCTATTAAACATAATTCTATTAATCTTTCTCCATTCTGACTTGTTGTATTACAGCCTTCTCTCCCCATCACATGTTCCACTCCTGCGTTATCTTGTCCTACTTTGGCGTTGAAGTCTCCCATTACAATTAAAAGATCGTGTTTTGGTATTTTGTTTATAAGTTGTTGCAGTTGGTTATAAAAAGCAGAATGCAGCATACAAAATACACTGCAATGTGGAACCTTTAGAGATAAGGCCACTATTGTGAAAAATAAAAAAGAATGGAGAAAGATCATCCTGACAGAAAGTTAGTGGATACATGGATAACTATCCAAAGAATCAAATAGATCTCAACTTTACAGCATGACAGGAATATACAAGAAAAATACAAACAACCTGAGAAACATGAACAAACATCAAGAGTCATCAATGAACTGTCACCAAATGCAAATGACATAAACCCATAAATATGTTTAGAAATATATGACAGAGTAGATACAAATGCTGACCTGGTATCAATATCGACAGCTGCAAGGACAATCATTGATACTTATCCAGATGACTGGATACATGTATATACTGATGGTGCAACCACAATGGCAACTATCAAGCTGGATATGTAATTTTGATACATTATCCAGATAGAACAACAGGAGAACTATGTGGTGAAGTCTGCAACAATTACGAAGCAGAAATAACAGCCTTAGAAACAGCAATGTGCCATCTGAATACTGTTTTTGATACCATACCATCAAAGAAAAGAATTATGGTCATTTTTACTGATTCCAGATCAGCCCTGCAGGAGCTAGGAAGTAACATAAACAAACCAGAACTCACACAGCTCACCATAGACATAGATAATCTCATTAACACACATGGCATGAGGCTAGTGATGCAATGGATCCCAGGACACTCCAACATACTAGGAAATGATAAGGCAGATACATTAACTATGAGAGGTTTCAGACAGGTACTATTTAACATCAACATCTCTTTAAACACAGCCAAATAAATCATAAACTCCAACAGTAGAGAAGATTGGCTGAATGGATGGGCCATGGGAAAAACAGGTAGAGATCTTTTTAAATAAATGTCAAGGCCAAACCCCAATTATAATATTGTCAACTTAAAAGGAAGAGAACTGGTCATGTACCAACCACTGAATGACCACATTGATAGAATATAAAGGCAACCAAACTCCAACATGTCCACACTGTGAACACCCACATGAAAGAGTAAAACATCACCTTTTTGACTCTCCACAGCTCACTGACATCAGATCAACTCTACTTCTTCAAGGACCTGATAAATGGAACATCTTGTGTGGAACTACAAGGGAATTCAGAAATACCTGAAGATATCATTACATAATATTGGGCTAAAAGTGTGTCAGCTCACAGGCTTCTGGATCCATTACAACAAAAAGAAAGGCAAAAGACCCACATGAAGGATTGTAGATTTCCAAAGGACTTTCTGTACAGCAAGACTGGAGGTGACATATCAGCCATTCAGCACTCTGCCCTACTTCACGATTCTGTTGTAAACATTCATCATCATCAAGTACCGGGCCTGCTGGCGTAGATGATCATGTCCCTCCACAATTTTCTATCTCAACAGTTATTTATCATTTCTGTTGTTGATCTTCTGCCAAGCCATTCTCTTAAACTGTCTGGTATTTTTTGTGTGTGCTTTCCTCTATCTCTTCGTCCCTCAATTTTTCCAGTTGTTCTCTTCTCATTACATGGCCAAAAAATGATGATTGTTTCTTCCTAATATTGAAAATTAGCTCTCTTTTTGCTTTGACCTCTATCAGAACATTTTCAATACTCTTCTTAGCTGTCCATGGTATTCTCAACATTCTTCTGTAAAACCACATTTCTACAGACTCCAGTGATTTTCTTGTTTGTTATTCTATTGTCTATGATTCACATCCATATGTTAAGACTGACATTGTAAACATTACCACCCTCAAATTAAAATTCTTGAAATCAAACCGTTTATCGCAGGCAAACATTTCTCTCTCCCTATATCTTCTTAATTACTAATCCAGTGAACCCTGATTGTCAGATTTGTTTCCTTTGAAGTTAGAGGTTTGTTTTAAAATAATACATATTTTGCATACAATTTTCTATGGTATCGTAAAACCGCAACTGTGCCTCTTTTATAAATTTTGCCAATTTTCCAGAAATTTTTTTTTTCAGCTTTTTTTTCTCATCTTCTTCTTCTTTCCTTCCTAATTTGCTTTTCAGAATCGAGGTGAGATATAATTTGCAGTCTTTTGCTCTTCTGTTCGCCTCTGCTGCTATGTTTCTAATATACTATCAGTTCATCTTTTCCGTGGTTGGCCCTTGGGCTTGGTGTTCTCGCAATGTTTATTGAAGGCTTGGTGTGTTGTGTTTTGATTGTTCTGCCTTGTGATGTGGCTAAACCATTTGATCTATTGTTTCTTTATATATTCTATGACGAGGATTATTCCTGACGTTTTTCTCAGTTCTTCATTTCTGATCTTATCTCTCAGACTGTTTCTTTGCTAACCTAAGTGATAGGTGGCATGTGGTCAGAATTTAGGTTAAAAATGTTTTGTAATCCTGGAAGTGATTGCAACATTGACCCCCATGTGTTATCTTAGGTAAACAAAGAAAAATCTATTTTTGAAACTCAAATGTAACATTTAAGTGGCAATAATTTTTATGACGGTATAGTGATAACGTGACTCCACAGATATGAATCGTAACATAAGGTTAAAAATGCAGGCTTGAAACAGTTAAACATTGACAGCAAATATGTGAAAACTTGTGCCACACACAGACAGGGGCACAAAGATCAGAGATAGGTAAAGGTAAAGTACGAAATTTGAACCGGCGTCTTAGCACACGTGTTTTCACCCATATGTGCTCGGCCGCCTATCCAGAAATGTTAAGAGATTTCTGGATAGTGTCGCTTCAAGCATCGAAACTCACGATGCGAGGCGGCATTCCTCACCTTCCCAAGGTAATACCCTGGTACCCATTTCTGCCAACGGCTGGATCAACCGTGGGGGTATTTTTTATTTTCCAACCACGAGTACAATTCACACTGCTCCCAGCAGGAATCGAACACGGGTTGTCCAAACGTTAGTAGTCCAGTCGGGTGGTTTTCCCAACTAGACTACCGAGGCCCCCAAATCAGAGATAAAAATAGAAAATCACATGGCAAGAAAAGACTCAGCAAAAGCAACAACATACAACTACATAAGTTCTATATGTGGATGAGACTACCATTCTGAAAAAGGACTATTTAGTCATAATAATCACTGAGTTTATTCTTGAGTTAGCTACATCAATTTATCTCTTAAGATAGAAAGGTTATTTATTATATACTTTACCTCAGCATTGTTAATATAAACATGTTGATGGTCAGGGCAGTTCCCTTTTATTTCCTTCAGATCTTTCTCACAATCTGAACAGAGAAATGGATTATCAATTTAGAGGTTTAAATGTACTGACTGACAAAGATGGCAGCGTGAAATGGGGGACAAAGTATAAAAGAACTACTAGCATTAACTGATCAGGTTAAAACAGACACATTCAAGTTATCAACTAAATGTAGTCAAAATGTGAACAGAGACAATACTGACAACAAGCAAAAACTTACACAGAAAACTGTCCTTGTCAGGACAAGAAAGAGATGAGGAATCAGTCCTGGCTTTCAAAATGACAGTGGACATATCACTTTCTTGTTCTCTGTTTGCTTCCATCTTTACTGTCTGACCCTGGAAATATTATTTTGTACATTTAGAATGGGTCACACATAAAAAAATAGAACGTGGGAACACATAGCCAAGAAAAGGCAACAACATCTCATGTCTAAAATTGACGAATGTAAAACAAAGTACAAAAAAAAAAAAAAAAAAAAAGTCAACATTTTTCCTTAACCATCAACACATTTACAGGTGGAGTGGTCCAGCCCTGTTTACCCACATGGCTTCTCTATAAGAAGTGAACCCTAAAGCTATGATATTTGTTATAAAAATATGTGGGATCTAAACTTGGGCTAACCTGATCAGTACATGAAAGTACTAAACACTGCACTGCTGGAACAACAACAACAACACACACACAGATATGCAAGTAAATAAAACTAATCCTACATAGCTAACTAATAATGAAACATCCAAAACAAAATAATCAAAACTAGTTCAAGAAACAACAATTTCTTCCCTGTGTCGTGGACCATGGCCAGAAGGAAAAAGAAGGATTCTCGGGTACATACTATAATAGCCCAGCTGATGGGAGGGTCAACAATTGAATGTGTAATGGGTTCTAAAAATATGGGGGGGGGGGTGTCTAGGTTGCCTCAACTACAACACCACCAGCAATGTCTATACGCATCTATGCACCCACATATACATATATTTATACATACATGCATATTGACACATATATCAAATAAAGAACATGGAAATCAGAACTAAAAAACACAGAAATTGTTGCAATATGAAAGTGATAACGAGATGCTAAAGACAACTATAGATATAAAAGAATGAGCAGACTTGTATATGTTCTCTATATAGCCTTGAGTGGTAGAACTTTAGGATCTGCTGTTGTGTGATTGTTTTCAGAAACTTATTTGTTCCTTTTATTCTTCATGTGTGATGTCTTCCTAGTTGAGAACATCCATTTGTTTGTTTTATTCTTCATGTGTGATGTCTTCCTAGTTGAGAACACCCATTTGTTTGTTTTATTCTTCATGTGTGATGTCTTCCTAGTTGAGAACATCCATTTGTTTGTTTTATTCTTCATGTGTGATGTCTTCCTAGCTAAGAACATCCATTTGTTTGTTTTATTCTTCATGTGTGATGGCTTCCTAGTTGAGAACATCCATTTGTTTGTTTTATTCTTCATGTGTGATGGCTTCCTAGTTGAGAACATCCATTTGTTTGTTTTATTCTTCATGTGTGATGTCTTCCTAGTTGAGAACATCCATCTGTTTGCTTTATTCTTCATGTGTGATGTCTTCCTAGTTGAGAACATCCATTTGTTTGCTTTATTCTTCATGTGTGATGTCTTCCTAGTTGAGAACATCCATTTGTTTGCATTTCCTTCATCAGCAAATCAACCTTTTCTAAATATCTAAACAGGCAATGGTCACAAAATGCTCAATGCACTTGAGGTCTTCAGTGGTTCTCATAGTTTGTTATAAGGGTAACTTATGTGGGCCATTCTTAAAAATGTCCTTTTGCTAAGAACGGTACAGTGTTGAGCTGAAGTAAATATCATTGGAGCTGATTGATACATCTGGTTTTGAAATATTCAAGGATCTGTACAGTTGATTCTATATCATTAAAGGTCATCTACTTAATTGTTCTAATATACTTTGTTGTTTGTTAACATCTTTCAGGACCTTGATTTCTGCTTTATAATTTATGAAATGTTTCCCACTGGGCATTAAACAATTTATTTCTTCTCCACTTGATGTCAGAATTGAGAATCTCCCTTCTCATATGAAACTGCACACCTTATATGCATATGTCTATGTGTGTGTCCATGTTTGTTTCAAATATTGTTTCTGCAAATTTTATTATAGAAACTTGCAACATGTTGAGTCCATTAATACTGAGTTTAAAAGCAAAACAAAAATATCACACATCTTGGAAAAATATTTGATTTAACAAACATAACAGTCTAGTTAAAAACAAATGCACTCACATAATCATCAGGGTCTTTTTTAAATAATCCTGAAGGAATGGAAATTTTGCCACATTAACTTTCATTGGGAACTTAGAATATAAAAATGATGTCAATATTTATATTATTGGTTGTCTCACTTATTGATCTACACAAGGTTGTCAATGTTTGAGGCTCTAGATATTGAAGCTGTAAAAGTTGTGTGGTTTTTGTGGTCCAACAAGTACAGAATGCATTGTCCAGTCTGGCGACTTGTAGAAACTGATGTAAACAAAGGAAAAGACACAAAGTTGGAGAAAATAGTAGACATTAATTCTCAGGACTGTAAATACTGCACAAAATACTTACTCATGTGTAGGAAACTGAGTGTTTATTAAAAATTGCACATACTAAACTATCTTTACAGCATTATCCCATTTCTGGGGCAGAGTTGTAGGACCAGAGAATAAAGTCAGCATGTCCAAGGCAGTCACCACCAGATGTTCAATTTTGAGTTTTTATTTAACTTAAATAGAAAAAAAAAATGATGACTGATATAATTGTGTGTCTGGTATGCAGAAGTGATGATCTTGATCTACCAATAGATGGTATTGACACACCTGTGGCATGTCTTGAAACCTGGGAAAGAGTTCAACAGGTGAAGTGTTTAAGATTTTTGTTTAGCATAGGTATGAAACCTATTGAGATTCATTATTGGATGAGAATACAGTACAGTGACAAGTGTCACTGAATGGATTGTATGAATGATTTGAGAAGTTCAAGAATGGCATCACTAGTATAGAGGATTCCCCTCTTTTAGGTCCAGTATTCATGCAATTATGGAAGACAACAACACTGCAACAATGGAGAACATATAAATTGTGGTATGGACCAAGGAGGTGGGACAAGTGAGCATCTATAATTGTAAAAAATATGTAACAGCCAGTTAAGGTCATCATGAAGGGCATGGTTCCAGATAGACAAGAGAAATGAATATTAACAAAAAAAGTGTTGAGCTGGGACTGACTGCTGCAGATGTACAGAAAAAAACTTCAGAGGAGATGTCATTGGAGCCAAGTTCAAATATGGATAAGCTAGATCATGATAAAACATTATGATTCATATTTACATCTACTTTCACTAAATCCAACTAAAGTCTACACCTCATCATTCATCATCATCATCATTGAGTGCCCTCTCCACAACGAAGGTTGGCTACCATGGATCGCCATTCTATTCTGTTTCTTGCTTTGATGGTGCAGGCTGTCATAGATTGACTTGTCCATCTTTTGATGTTACTCATCCGTGTTAGTCTTGGTCTGCTTCTGCCTCTTTTACCTTGTATTTTCCCTTCCAATATTAATTTCAGTAGGCGGTTGTGTCTTTTAACATGCCCCAAAAATTTCATTTGTCTTGTCTTAATTGTATTTAGTAGTTCTCTTTTTATTTTCAGTTGTTTTAATACTTCATCATTTGTTACCTTTTCTTTCCATCCAATTCTACCTATTCTTCTATAAATCCACATTTCAAAGGCTTCAATTTTCTGTTCTGTTTTCTTGTCTAATGTCCATGTTTCTGCTCCATAAAGGAATATTGAGAAGATGTAACATTTTGCCATTCTTAGTTTCAGCCCTGCTGATATTTGTTTTGTTGTTAGTATATTTTTCATGGCATTAAAATTACTTTTTGCCATACCTATTCTTTTGTTTATTTCACTTTTACATTTTCCATCATTGGTTATAGTATGTCCCAGGTAGTTGTAGCTCTGGACTGTCTCCAGATGTATTCCCTCAACTGTGATATTTAATTGTAGGTCTTGAGAATTTTCTTTGTTTATGATCATAGTTTTAGTCTTTTTGATATTCATTTCTCTCATCATTATCTTAGTTTTAAATGATGTTAAATAAGTGTATCATTGAAAACATAGATAATGATGAGATGTTAAATGGGTGTATGAAAAAACTAAAGTCATGAAAAGCTTAATTCCAACAGATGACAAAATATACATGGAAAACAAACCAGTGGAAGAGATCGATCACTTTATCTATCTTGGAAGTCACATTGATCGAGAAGGGGATACAAGCAAAGAAATTAGAATCAGAATAGGCAAAGCAGCAATGTTTTTCAGAAGCCTTGAAAAATTGTGGAAATCAAAACTCATCAGCACAAACACAAAACTTAGACTATTCAAATCAAATGTACTATCAACCCTTACGTATGTGCGTGAAAGCTGGAAAACAACAAGAGACATAGAAACAAAGTTGAACACGTTCGAAAATAAATGTCTAAGGAAAATACTTGGTGTATAGCGTGGAACGAATTCAAAACAAACGAGGAAATTAGAGAAATTGCCAATCAACCAGTAATATCTTCAGTAATAAAGAAAAGACGATGGTCATATGTTGTTAGAACGGAAATTCAGATAAGAGAAAGAGTATCTACGCCCTATGCCACCTTCATTTGTGAACAGCAAGAAAGGAGGTGGACATACATCAGACATGTGATGAGAAGAGACAACAATAGAATTCCAAAACAGGTTTTTCAATGGGAAACATCAGGATACAGAAAGAAGGTGGACACACATCAGACATGTGATGAGAAGAGACAACAATAGAATTCCAAAACAAGTTCTTCCATGGGAAACATCAGGATACAGAAAAGGAGGAAAATCTAAAGATACACTAAAAAGAACACTTATAAGAGAAGCAAAATTGACAGGCATAGACTCATTAGATAAGATCGATCATCTCCCCCAGAATAGAGACAGGTGGTGAAAAACACTACAAGCCCTATGTGATGTCTATCATTGTGGGAAACATCAAGATGCCATCCTCTGCTTGAAATGACAAGGCAGACAGACTCAACTCACTTCATTATCTGGTTCCTGTTTGATATCCCAGATGGGAATGTGACTCTTTGCTTCCATATTTTTGACTGTCAAAGGGAAAAGATGGATGTTTCATATTAAGTAAAATGGAAATGAATCTCTATGAATACTATCAAATGCTTTTTTGAAGTCAATGAAGTTAAGTACAAAAGGTTTTTGCTTTTCAATGTGTTCCTCTAATATAAGTCGTAGAGTGAAAATGTGGTCAAGGTAGCTTCTCTCTTTTCTAAATCCAGCCTGTTCTTCACGCATTACTGTATCTATTGAATCCTTTATTCTATTTAGGATGATTTTGCAGAATAACTTTGAGGCAACTGACAATAGTGTCATGCCTCTCCAGTTGTTACAATCTCTAAGATTGCCCTTTTTTGGAATCTTAACAATGATTCCTTTTTTCAATTTATGAGGCGTCTTCTCTGTTTTCCAAATGATGTAGAACATTTTCTGGAGATGTATTAAATTATGGCTATCAATTGCCTTGAGGATCTCAGCTGTTAACTTATCCTCTCCAGCAGCCTTGTTATTGGTCATATGCTTTAAGGTGGTTTCTATTTCGCTCAAGGTGAAGTCATCTAAATTTACATCTAATTCTGCTGCTGGCGTTTCAGCTTCAAAATCTATTAAACTGTGGGGTAGTGGACGGTTAAGAATTTCTTTGAAGTGTTCTGCCCAACGGGCTTTTATGTCTGCGCTTGTTGTTAGCATTAATCCAGATTTGTCTAGAATTGGTGTTCCACTGGATGTATAGGTGTTTGTCAGCATCTTTTGTACATTATAAAGAGTTCTGCTGTCTCCTGTCATTGCAGCTGTCTCTGCTTTCTCTGCCAAATTGTCTATATAAGCTCTTGTATCTCTTCTTGCTGAACTTTTCACTTTGTTGTCTAATTCTTTGTATGTTGCTTTTGCCAGGACCTTTCAAAGATCTGTCTTTACATTAGTCATGGCTCTCTTCGCTTCTCTTCTTTCTTTGATGTATTTCCATGTGGTGTCTGAAATCCAAGCTCGTTTTTCCATTTTCTTCAGTCCGGCACTTGCTTCTGCTGCTGTCATTAGTATTTTGCTCTGCGAGTCCCACATTTCATTGATATCTAAGTCTATTTCACAGAGTGCTGTATAACAATTACTTAGCTCTATGTTAAACTTTTCCTTTATGGCTTCATCTTTCAGTTTATGACTATCAATTTTATGTGTAATTGATCTCTTCTGTTGGCTTCTAAATTGTAATCTTATTTTCCCAATGCACAGGTTGTGGTCACTATTAACATCAGCACCTCTGTATGCTCTTACATCTATTAATGATGATCTGAATTGTTGTTTAATACATAGGTGGTCAATTTGATTTGAGGTTCTATCATCAGGAGATATCCATGTTGTTTTGTGAATATTTTTGTGTGGAAAGCAATTACTGATCCTGTTAATTACTTAATCATCATTATTAATCATTAAGTTGATGACACTTCTGGAATGTTTCTCATTAAATGTAAGGCTATTATTTTATTGTAATCAACACATTGTGTAATAAGTATTGAGGACATTCTTAATAAAAGAAGGTCAAACAACAAGAAAAACTCATTGTTAAGACAGGAGAAAAAAATCATTTTCAATTGCTTGCCACGTGATGAGAAAGAAACAGCTTGAATATATTATGGCAATGGGAGTAACAGAATAGGAAACGATTTATTCAGAGCTTTGCAGCAGGAGGCATCATATAGATAGTGGGAAACTGAAAGAACAGATGCAATGAATAGTTTAAGTGTTTGATGATGATTTATAGGAAGTCAAAATAAAGAAGAAAAATGTTATATTATGAACAGTTAACTGAGTTATCAAGAAAACAAAGTGTGGGGAACTTAATAACCTGCACCAGCAGACACGAAATTAGATGATGATTGTAGTCAATGATATTCCAGATAAGAAAGAAAAACAAAGAAAGAACCATGTCACGCTTCAAATGTGGTATTGTATTAAATACTGTACATGAACTAGATGACTTGAGAACAACCCTGGACCCACTATGCAATAACTTCCAGAGAGTAGTCATTCAGTGGATACCATCACACTTTAATATACACGGGAATGAACGTGCAGACAAATTAGCTAAAGAGGGAGGGAGATTACCACAAGAGAACCATCCACTCAGTTATGATGAAGCCAAATCCATCCTCAAATGTCAGTACCATGAAAAATGGAAACGAGAACACCCAAAGCATAACGAGAGGGACGGATACCACCAACTATCAAGTCATCATACTTCACCTTCGCACTGGCCACAATAGAATGAGGAATCACATGTTCACCAAATTCAAAATAGGTACAACCAGCCTATGTCACTGTACAATATGACAACAAAACATGTTCTACAGGATTGCCCCCAGTATACAGACCTGAGAAAAGCAACGTGGTTCAGACCCACCTCCCTGGATGAGAAACTATATGGGGCAATCGATTCGCATAAACAGACAGCTGACTTCATGAAAGAGTCTGGAATCCTACTCTGATATTGAGTCTTGATTGCAGAGAGAGAGAGAAATACTGTACTGTAAATTCACCGAGGGACTTCATTATGACTCCTATTTGACGAAACCTTGTCATGTGTTGTGCATTTAGTTAGGATGTAGCTGCAATACTAAGATGGCTCGGCTATGTAAGAAAAATGGCAAACAATTGTATTCACAAACAAATATTGTATGCGCAACATAGAACGGAAAGAGCCCAAAGGGCAGATTAGTGCTGAGATATAAGTTTGTTTGCGGAGCTTCCTTGAGTGAATTTTCTTACAGCAAAAGGAACTGGGAGGAACTGGCTACAGATCGTACAACATGGAGAGAAAAAGAAAACAGCACAGCAACATTCGAGACAGCATTGATATTAAATTCAGAAGACAAAAGGCGTAGGGGAAAAGACATGAGGTCAGGCATCACAAAATACATCATGTTCATTCTGCATTCGGATGTATCTATCCAATATTGGCAGATTCAGCCATGAGAGTAGCAGTTCAGTAAAACAGCTTCCAGCATAAGGCATTAATATTTTTTAGGGGACCTCGGTAGCCTTGTTGGGAAAACCACCAGACTGGACTACTGACGTTCGGACAACCCGTGTTCAATTCCCGCGGAGAGCAGTGTGAACTGTACTCGTGGTTGAAAAAAAAAAATACCCTCACGGTCGACCCAGCCGTTGGCAGAAATGAGTACCAGGGTATTACCATGGGAAGGTGAGGAATGTCGCCTCGCATCTGAGTTTCGATGCTTGAAGCGACACTATCCAGAATTCGTCGAACATTTCTGGATAGGCGGCCGAGCACATATGGGTGGAAACTCGCGTGCTAAGACGCCGGTTCAAGTCTCGTTCTTTACCTTTACTAATATTTTACCAAACTACTGAGTGTAATTTATGTAGCCGCGATAGCTCAGTGGTTAGTGAACTGGACTACAAAGGAAAAAATGTTGGGTTCGATCCAAACCGACGGCTTCCGGGGTTCACCCAGCCTCTAAAAATGGGTACCAGAGATTTTTTTCTGGGAGTAAAGGCGGCCTGGTATGATACCGACCCCATCACCCAAAATGTGCCGTTGTCATAGAAAAATATGGTCACTAATGCCATATTCGCCCGTGCGCTGCCGGGGCCCGAAAGGGAAGTAAAGAATAGCGGCGCTGTACCCTACCAGGCATGTTCGTAAGAGGCGAGAAAGGAGGGTTAGGCATGGGACTGGCTATCCCATACTGTAAAAAAATAAGCCGAAAAACTTCACAAACATGAACAAGTCAAAGAAAGATAAAGTAAATCCGTCAACCAGGAAAGAGAAGGGCTCTCTGTCTAAGAGACGTATGACGCAATCCGGAGAAAGCCATAAGGAGTCCGGGTTGCCGACTCACCCTTTGTCTACCAGGAAATCATCCAGAATTGGCACCTGGAATGTTCGTACCCTTAACGAACAGGGAAAAGCGGCACAAGTGGCAGCAGAAATGAACAACTACAAGATAGATATTCTGGGAATGTGTGAAACAAGATGGCTGGGAGCGGAGAGAATAAAATTGAATACAGGGGAGATGATTTTATCATCAGGACACCAGGAACCAGGAGCACAACATAGCGAAGGGGTAGCTATAATGCTATCAAAGAATGCACAGAAGACACTAATAGAATGGGAGGCAGTGGGACCAAGACTGGTGAGAGCAACATTTAGAACAACCAAAAACAAAATAAAATTACACATTATACAATGCTATGCACCAACCAACGATAAAGATGACTCAGTTAAATATGATTTTTATAAACAGCTACAATGCCAGATGGATGCAAGACGAGCCAAGGATATTATAATCTTGATGGGAGACCTAAATGCTAAGGTAGGATCAGACAACAGAGGCTTTGAAGAGATTATGGGAAAACATGGACTTGGAGATATAAACGAGAATGGAGAGATATTTGTGAATTTCTGCGCCCTTAATCAAATGAGCCTAGGAGGAACAATATTCCAACATAAAAGAATACACAAAGCTACATGGGTGTCACCAGATCATAGAACGGAAAATCAAATTGATCACATATGTATTAATAATAAGTTTAAGTCATCCTTACAGGATGTAAAAGTATATAGAGGGGCAGATATAGCTTCTGATCATCATCTTCTGTTAGCCAAACTTAAAATTAAATTAAAAAGGTATACTACAACGAATAAGGGCAGAACGTATTTCAATGTAGGGTTTCTTAAAGAACAAGGAATTAAAGATAAATTCGCAGTCACAATATCAAACAAATACCAAGTCCTCCAACAACTAGAAAATACAATAAATATAGAAGATCATTGGAAACAGGTAAAAAATATATGGAAAGAGACATGCGAAGAAACACTGGGGAAAAGAGAACGCCAGAATAAGGCATGGATGACAGCAGAGACCCTGGATAAAATTAAAGAAAGAAAGAACAAGAAAGCAGACATAAATAAAAGCAAAACAAGAAGTAATAAAGCCAAGACACAGGAAGCTTACACAGAGGTGAACAAAGAAGTGAGAAGATGCATTAAAAGGGATAAGAGGAAATATATAGATGAATTAGCTAAAGAGGCAGAAGAAGCAGCAAATAAAGGGAATATGAAAGAACTGTACAACAGCACAAAGAAATTAGGTGGAAAATACAAACAGATCAACGCCTTTATCAAAGATAAGAAAGGAAATCTGCTTAGTAATATAAAGGAACAAATGGAGAGATGGAAGGAGCACTTTGAAGAACTTTTGAACAGACCTGGCTCAAATAATCCTCCAGATATACTACCAGCAGAAGAAGAATTACACGTTAACTGCGGAAAACCAAGCAAAGAAGAAATAATGAAAGCCATCAAACTGTTAAAAGATGGTAAAGCCACAGGACCAGATGAAATTCCTTCGGAAGCCATCAAAGCAGATATTATCACCTCTACCAAGATGTTACATAATCTATTGGATAAAATTTGGGAGAGGGAAGAAATACCTAAAGACTGGAGAGAAGGTTATATGATCAAACTACCAAAGAAAGGAAGTTTACAGGAGTGCACAAATTATAGGGGAATTATGCTACTATCAGTGCCAGGAAAAATATTAGGCAGAATCATTCTGGAGAGACTAAAAGAGGCTATAGAGAAACACTTGAGAGATGAACAAGCAGGTTTTAGGAAGAACAGATCATGTGCTGATCAAATAACTACTCTACGTATAATAGTTGAACAAAGTTTAGAACTAAAATCCCCACTTTATATTGGATTCATAGATTACGAAAAGGCATTTGATAGTTTAGACAGAAGAATGCTTTGGAAGTTGCTGAGTCATTATGGAATCCCCATAAAGTTTATTAACCTGATAAAAACAATGTATGAAGGAACAAAATGTAGTGTGGTGCATGAAGGACAGCTTACAGAAGCATTTGAAATAAGAACAGGAGTAAGGCAAGGATGCCTTCTGTCTCCATTTCTCTTTCTACTGGCCATAGATTGGATTATGAAAATAACTCAAAACAACAGAAATGGGATCCAGTGGTCACTGACCAAACAACTTGATGATTTAGACTTTGCTGATGACATAGCTCTCCTATCACACAGCCACCAACAGATGCAAGATAAAATGAGTATATTAGATGAGAGATCACAACAGCTAGGACTAAAGATTAATAGAGATAAGACCAACATTATGAGAATTAATGCAGTTGGCAATAACCAAATAAAACTAGGAGAAATACCTCTACTAGACGTACAATCTTATATATATCTGGGCAGTAATATAGATAAAGAGGGAGGAACAGAAAACGATACCAAAATAAGGATATCAAAAGCAAGAGGAGCTTTCATTGCACTGGGAAACATATGGAAATCCAAAGAAATTAGGCTAAATACAAAAATACAAATTTTCAACTCCAATGTTAAGTCGGTTCTATTATATGGCTGTGAAACATGGAGAATAACAAAATTGACAATCACGAAGGTACAGACTTTCATTAATGGATGCTTGCGCAGAATAAAGGGATGGAAATGGCAGGACAAAGTCACAAACGTGGAATTATGGAAATGTACCGGTCAAATACCAGTGGATAAAGAAATACAGCGAAGACGATGGCGATGGATAGGACACACACTACGGAAACCAACTGAGAGTATTACACAACAGGCCCTTTTTTGGAATCCCCAGGGAAAAGACAAAGAGGAAGACCAAGGAATTCTTGGAGAAGACAGATTAAAGCAGAGATGAAGATGATGGGGAAGACATGGAATGATCTTAAAAGAATTGCAAAAAACAGAACGACTTGGAAAGTGTTTGTTGAAGACCTATGCTCCACTGGGAGCTAAAAGGTAGAAGAAGAACGCCATATTCCCCATACGCCTAGCAAGGCAGGAGAGGGAACCTTTACTTTTTTTTTAATTTACGAGTTTAGCGCATTAATTAAATTATTTTCAATAAACGAGTAATTCCTCTGATTGGCCGCACGGATTTTAATGTATCAACGGCTTCTAGTTTTTGTGCATTTAATTTGATTTCTTCTACAAGGTTTAGGTTTAGGGCTTAGGATATCATCATATTCCTAGCCCTAACTCATGGGTCTTCTATATGGCAGGTTAGAAAACAACCGAACAGACTCTAAACTCGTAAATTACCTTGATGACTTATGATGATGATCGATTCGACGATTTCTACCAGCCGTGGTTATCACACAAAATCATAAATAAAATAGTATAATAATAATAGCAATCAAATAGAATGTATTGCATCATAGAACAAGCAGTGAGTTTGCACAACAATCATTAATTAAGAAATCAATACTTTTTACTCGACGCTGAAGAAAACGAATCACCTCCTATGGGTCTGCCCGAAATGCAGAATTTGTCTGCTGGAGGCTGTCAATTTACAGGAAGTGACGTAATTTGATTATTATTTATCACAAATACCAGGTGACATTCAGAAAACAAGGTCAATCGCGGCTTCAGAAAAGCCAGAATTAAGCCAAACATTGACTTCGAAGTGTTCTCTCTTCCGACGTGTCTCCCACTCCTGCTGTAGTAAAGAAGTTCGCGTTACCCATAACTCAAGGGCGATATCGGCGGCAGAAACGCATGTTCTTTTTGTCGTTCTTTGTACACACAACCAATTAGTTGAATGTTTCGGAGCTGATATCTCTGATGTGATCATGTAGTCAAAAGAAGATCGATTTCTAACAAGAAAGATCTGATAGCCATACCTTTAGGTTATGGCCTTCGATAGATATTTGTAATGGTGACGCCTTGAAATTTCTAGACGATTTTATGCTGGCAGTCACCACATTGCTTCCATAGCTCCGTCAATATTCATATTACATTTGATTATTTAAATAGACACTATTATATAATAGGATCCCGTGTGTTACCGGGGCCTCATTATGAGGGAGGTAAAGAATAGTGACACTGTGACCTTCCAGGCATGTCGTAAGAGGCGACTAAGGAGGTTGATCGATGGCTTGACAAGCTGTCATTGTAAAAAGTATTGTTATGGAAACAGCGCCATAGATTTTAGATCAGTGATCTCTGCAATATGTGCCATTTTGGCACGCAAGGTTTCTGTTTTTGAGATTGTGGTTCTGCCCTATGTGCCGTCTTCGGCTCGAGAGGACAATAGATAGATAGATATAATAGGAGGAAGAGGTATGTACTACAGCACTCAGAAAAAAATGACAAATAACTAACAAAAAAAAAAAAAAAGAACAATATATGGTTCGAAGCGTGATCGAACCTGTAATCCTGCTTCGGACCGTATATTGTTCTTTGCATTTTTGTTGTTGTTTATTTGTAATTTTTTTCTGAGTGCTGTAGTACATACCTCTTCCTCCTATGATTCCCTGAATTATCGCCTCGGAAGTTTCCCTCTATAATAATATTAATTTATTATTATTTGTCTCCACTATTATATAATACTTGCACTATCAGATCGGCATAGTGCTCCGATGATTACACAATCAGAGAAGCTGTTAAGTTAAAGAATAAGCTATAAAAAGATTGAAAGGAGAAGAAAAGCCCCAAAAAGTTTGTAAAATATACATCTGCTTGAAGAAAAAAAAAAAAGTTTAAACACGTGATCACAGAATTTTAACAGAGATCGGTCAAAGGATGACCAGGTTGTTTTTTTTTTTTTAAGACAAATAAAATAATGAAAACCACTCAAGATTGCAGAAACATTGAAATTGACATCATAAATAAAAAATCGAAGTAATCATCAAACATAAACCAAGAAAGAAAACACTAGGGATAGACAATATGCCTGTTGAAATAATAGCACCAGCGGTAAAGACAGTAATTTTATGGCTGCACAGAATATTCAATGCAGCGTGGCAACAACAGAAAGCTTCAATAGACTGGTAACAGGCCACCAATATGGGAAAACAAGGAAGCAAGAGAGATTGCCGTCAACACAGAAGTATCTCGCTTTTTCTCACGTAGGAAAGTCATGCGCCAAAACTACAGAGAAAAGGCTAAGACCAAATATAGAGCTACAGACCAGCGACTTCTAAATTGGCTTCCAGAAGCCCAGAGAATGAATGTGACGCCGTATTCACTCTAAAACAGCTAGCCGAAGAGGCAACATAACACAACCATAATATGTACGTATCTATTATAGATCAAGAAAAAAAAAACATTCGATCAAGTAAGCAAAACAACTGTGGGGAATACTAGCAAAATATGTTGCACACAATAGCAAAATATGTAGCACACAAGCGCCTAACCAACATATCTAAAAGTTTCTACATCAACAGCAGCAGATTACACAGATCACTTTGAATCTTAAACAGGAGTAAGACAGAAGCGCACATCCTACTGTTTATTCACTACATATGTATGTTAGCCGACACAGGAGGAAATTATCAGGCAGACTGTCCGGCACTAATACATGGAAAAATAGACATAGAAAACACATAAATAGACTTACAGCATAGGCACATTATACAGCATGAAAATGACAAAACAGAAGTTACGAACACCGCAAACGAAATTTTAAACGAGTGAATGAATTTAAATACTTAAGAAGTTGTGTGACAACCAATAATTCACAAACAGCAAAAATAGACTCAAGATGCAATAAAGTTTTTCTAATCATCAGACAACTGTCATCATTATTGTCCAACAAGGAAATAACACTAGAGACAAAAAAGGCGCTCTAAAAAACACAATTATCATCTCACAGTTGTGTCATCAATGCCAAATCTGGACGTTTGACTCCAGAACAAGAAGAAGATTACGGAAGTGAAATGTGGTAGACGAATGGCACGAACAAGTCTGAGAGATAAGGTCAGAAATGAAGAATTGTAGGGGGGGGGGGGGGGAGCTAGGAATAATCTCCATAACTGACAACATAAAGAAACGTCGATGCTGTGGATTATTTTGTCGCTGAACGTTGCTACGAGAAAACAGACCAGGACGTCATTAGCAAAATCAGACATAGAAAACAGAGCGCCCCTCGTAGGAGGCAGGAGAGATGGACGCAGCCACCCTGGTGGAACGCAGTTGTCGAGGAAGCTTGGCGGAGCAAGAGACAAACGGCCAATACATGGCAGAAGAAATGGAAGAACACAACCTGAGCTCTTGAAGCGTCTCAAAATAGAGGTGGACCAAAATATGATGCACTTTAAACTATGCGCTAAGCAGGCTAAGGATGCCAAATGGGATGACTTCTGTAAAAAAAAGTGTGCTCAGAAAAATCGCTCGCCACATTCTGGCGTCTTCATCAGAGCATGAATGGCACAACACGAAACAGAGGCATACCAGACTTTCAGAGCACAGGCCGGATATGGCACAAATATGATGAGAGCAAAGGGAAGGCCCTGCTTGCCCGCTACATTGAGCAGACGGACCAAAGGAATGAGGCTGTATGAATGAGGATACGGGGATCTTTGTCAAATTGTGTAAGGATGTAGGGCTGGAAGAAGATCTCACAATCACAACCGATACCATTCGCACGACACTTAAAAGGTCACACAACACTGCTCCTGGTCCAGATGGTGTTCGGTACGACGACATAGGCGATTTAGCTGACGACGACTTGACAAAACTGGCCTATGAGTTTAATGCCAGTATTCGGAGTGATGAGTTTAATGCCAGCATTCGGAGATTTAACATCTCAAATGGTTTGGTCACCTGGTCAGAATGAATCCTCACCAATCACCATCAAGGGCGTTCTTCTCGAGAATCCATGGAAAAAGACCAAGAGGAAGACCCAGAAGAAGATGGATAGATGCAGTGGCAGAGACATGTAACAACAAAGGAAAATCACTAATTCAGACAATTCGAGCAGCTCAAGAACGACAAATGATATAAACCACGACACCTTTTAGGTATCAGTGAAAGAGAAAAGAAGAAAGAAGAAGAAGATTCGGAGTGACCAGATTAAGGAGGAGTGGCTACACAGCTACTTACTACCGCTACCGAAGCCAAACAAGGACCATTCTCAGATCAGTGCCTACAGAATCATCACAATGCAGAACACTGCGGGCAAACTGCTGGAGAAAATAGTTGCCCGTGTCCTCACCTGTCACCTTGAACAGAAACGCGTATTCCCACCCACACTTGGAGGTTATAGATATAACAAAGAGACATGGCTCAATGCGGCAGTCTTTGCCTATGACGTCTTCGAAGGCTTCCACAGACGAGAGGAGACATGTGCTGCTGCTATAGATCTGGAGGATGCATACAACAGGGTATCATTTGAATATCTCATGCATATGCTCCTCAAACTGGCGATGCACCCCTTCCTCATTAGATAGATCGCCGCGGCACTGTTTCAGAGGAAGGTGATACTTAGATGTGGAAGTTGGTCTTCCGAACCAATATCCATTTGTCCAGGACTGCCACAAGGCTCACCATTGTCACCAGTTCTATTTAACGTGTACACAATAATGATCACGGATCAACAGCTGGTTGGTAGGGGAAGAACTATGACTTTTGCTGACGATATTCTTGTATATCGACAGGGAAGAGACAGACGGGGAATCGCCTCCACAATGCAAGACGAACTCGATCGCATTTCTTCTTGGTGTGGGGTTTCAGGTGCCTTGGTTAATCCTAATAAAGCATCAGTTTCATGGTTCTCTCTTAACAAACATATCGTTAATACGACCACACCGGTAGTACGAATGGGAGCTGATGAGGTGACCAGGGACAAGTTGATGACATACCTCGGAGTTAAGACCGCAGCCTGTGTTTTCGGGACCACGTCGACCATGTGATAACAAAATCCCGCAAAGGATTAGCCGCCTTGAAAGTCATGGCAGCTGTCAACATCGAGCAGAGGCTACTTACTCTTCTGTTCCAGGGATTAGTCCTCGCACCGATCGAGTATGCCCTGGCAATTCTTACTGTAAGTACGACTCAAATTGATAGGCTGGAGAAAATACAAAATGAAGCCATGCGCATTATCCTGGGATGTACGAGGGACACTCCTTGTGTAGCAATGAGGTATCTTCTTGACTTTCCAATCATGGATGACAGAATCAAGATCTGGAGAGCACGAGCATACCTGAAGATTAGTACAGATACAGAGCATCCATTGCACCACATGCTCAATACAGAGAAAGGTGCCAGGCTAAAAAGAGGCAAATCATGGGTGGGCCGAGCAGAAGATGTCATCAAACAGGTCTCTGGGTTTACCAATATCTGCGTTGGTGATGAGTGGATACCGGTGCCTACGTCATTCAAGGGGACTTTCTCGTGTATTGTCACACTCAACAGGAAAAGTAGGGAACAGAACCCGGTCGTGGTTAATGCCGAGGTCAACGGTCTCATCTTCGATAACACCGATGAGAAAGATGCAGTCATCTATACAGACGGATCTGTAATACGACACCAAAGAAGTGCATGGGTATTTACAGCACGCTCGGCAGGCAGAATAGTCAAGGAAGACAGTGGTGCATACGTCATGACCACGAGTAGCATGACAATGGAGGCGATGGCAGTGACCAAGGCATTCAAATGGTTAGAGTCCCAAGACTACACCTACGCATGTATACTAAGTGATTTGATGAGCATGATTAAAAAAGTGGAGGTGGGCTCTGTACGCATGCAATGGATAGAGTCGTTGCAGAAATCCAAAATACGTAAGGTCACCTTTGTCTTTGTCCCTGGACATGCGGGAGTACGGGGAAATGAAAGAGCGGACAGGTTGGCTAGCTGCGCTGTCGTTGAGGACGGGCAACAAATGGATCGGGCGGACATCATCAATGCCCTTCGAGATGTGGGAAAAGCACAGGACTTCGACAAACACAGATCCACGTCACTTCTTCGGATGATGGAAATGGTTAAGATGAGCACGGCCAGAAATGAGAAACTTAGTGGCCGTGTAAGAAGACTTATCAACCAACATAGAACTGGAGTCGTCAGTCGCTGGACACTGAGGGAATTGCTGAGGAGGGGATCTGAGCACCTATGGACATGTTCGGAGTGCAATGATGATGACCCGCAAATAACTCAATAAAGAAACGATAGATACATTTTTTTTGACAACGTTATAGGACAGAAAGAACAAAACTCTACACAGAATGAACGGTGAAATTGTAAATTAGGGAGCCTAACGGCAGGAGAGGCCAACAGAAGTGCAAAAGAGGCTGTAAATTATATAACCTCTGGAGTAACTGAAAGGCATATGATAAAGGGAAGAAGAAACTATGGCCCCCAAGACATTCATCGGAAGCTAAGATGAGTGTTGTCAGCGACCCACAGCTGACCGCGTGGATTAGGATCGGCGAAAAACAGAGCTGATTCACACTAAACTCCGCAAACAGATTAACAAATCGGACAAGTTCTCAAAAGGGGGAAGGCGGCCCGGTACTAAAAATGTCGAGCTGAAGTCGGATGTGTTGGTCCAAAAGGTGCACATATCATAGCCTAGGTTCAAATCCCAACACAGCACATCTAGGTCCACCGACCTTTAAAGGGAGTCCACTCTGACGAAGATGAATACCCATTTATATAGTAGTCCTAGAGTGAACACTAGAAAGAAAGAGATCGGCATATATAGACTTTGTGAATGTTGAGAATGAAATTGCTATACCTACCAAAACAGCCACGCAAAATGCTGAACTAGTGATACTAAATAAGAAAACAAAGAAGGAATATCAAGCTCTTGATATGCAAAACATCTCTTCTTTTAAAATTTGAATTCAGAAATAGGTTCTGTCCAGAATCATCGTATTTCTTTTCCCACTTTTATTTTTCCTTTCTCATAGCAGGAACAAGCAATGCCATTTATATCATAAGATCTTTAGTAGAAAGAGCCATAGTGGTGAAGACAGATATATACCTGTTTCATAGATTACACCAAGGCATTTGACAAAGTAAAGCACCAAGAAATAATCAACATTTTAGAAAGCATAAACATAGACAGCAAAGATCTAAGAATAATAAAGAATATGTACTGGCAACAAACAGAGGCCATAAGAACTGGAAACCAATTGGGAATGTTTCAACAAATAAAACAGGGTGTTAGACAAGGTTGTGTGCTGTCACCAGATTTGTTTAATATTTATAGTGAGATTATTTTAAGATCCATAAGGGACATGCCTGGAATAACAATTGGAGGTCATAATATAAATAATCTAAGGTATGCTGACGATACAGATAATCGCTAAGAGTGAAAATGAGTTACAAGAAATGTTGGGCATTATAGTGAAAGAATGCAAAAATAAAGGACTCAGCCTTAATAGTAAAGAGACAGAGGTAATGGTAACAACAAAGAAAAAGACATCACCTCAGTGCAAAATAAAGACAAGTGGAACAATATTAAAACAGGTAAATGAATTTAAATATTTGGGAACTTTGTTAACCTCAGACGGAAGATGTACAAAAGAGGTGAGATGCAGAATGACTCAGGCAAAAGCATCTTTCCAAAAAATGAGGAAGATACTGTGCAATCCATTTTTGACAATCATCATCATCGTGTGCCTTCTCCGCAACGAAGGTTGGATACCATGGATCGCCATTCTACTCTGTTTCTTGCTTTGATGGAGCAGGCTGTCATAGATTGACTTGACCATCTTTTGATGTTAATCGTCCATGTTAGTCTTGGTCTGCCTCTTTTACCTTGTATTTTTCCTTCCAATATTACTTTTAGCAGGCTGTTGTGTCTTTTAACATGCCCCCAAAATTTCATGTCTTGTCTTAATTGTATTTAGTAGTTCTCTTTTCATTTTTAGTTGTTTTAAGACTTCATCGTTTGTTTTCTTTTCTGTCCATCCAATCTGCAATATATCCACATTTCAAAGGCTTCAAATTTCTGTTATGTTTTCTTGTCTATTGTCCAAGTTTCTGCACCATATAGGAATGTTGAGAAGATATAACATTTTGTTACTCTTA
Source organism: Megaustenia siamemsis (assembly GCA_032433765.1). Classification (NCBI taxonomy): domain Eukaryota; kingdom Metazoa; phylum Mollusca; class Gastropoda; order Stylommatophora; family Ariophantidae; genus Megaustenia; species Megaustenia siamemsis. The sequence continues at coordinate 15,505,885 of JAVIAB010000159.1, forward strand.
GTTTTAGCCCTAGTGTTATTTGTTTTGATGTTAGTATATTTTTCATGACATTAAAATTACTTTTTGCCTTTCCTATTTGTTTATTTCAGTTGTACATTTTCCATCACTGGTTATAGTATGGCCAAAGTAGTTGTAGTTCTACAAAATATCAAATTAATCATAGTTTTAGTCTTTTTGATATTCACATCTAATCCATATTTGTTGCTTGTAATTTTTATTTAAGTAATTGTTGTAAATCTTTAGGATTTTCTGCTAGTAGAACAGTATCAGCATATCTTAGGTTATTGATTTACCTTCCCATTAATGTTTAATCCTGATATCTCTGATGTTTTTAAAGATTTGTTCAGTGTGTAGATTGGTGATAGGATGCATCCCTGTCTTACTCCGTTTTTTTATATCAATGGGTGTAGAGTTCTCTTTGTTATATTTTATTATCGCTGTTTGCTCCAAGTATAAATTACATATTAGTCATATGTCTCTGTCATCTAGATGTATCTCTTTTAGACATTCTCTAAGTCGTTTGTGGTGTATGCCATCAAAAACTTTGGTGTAGTCTATGAAGTAGGCATATATTGACTTGTTAACTTCTGTATACTTTTCGATTAGTGTTCTCATGCAGAAAATGGCTTCTTTTCTCCCACCATTTTTCCTAAATCCAAATTGCTGCTCAATTTCAGTATTAGTTTTGTTCTGAATGCTTCCTTGTATAACTTTTCACAAGATTTTTATAACATTGCTCATTAGGCTTAATTGCACACATTAAAGAACCACTGACAGTTACAACAAACAAACAAACAGCAAACATGATGTACATTGATAGCTACAACAAACAAACAAACAGCAAACTGTATCTGATACAAAAATATTTTATTCTTTTCTTGTTATGAGAAAGGAATTTTTGGAGGAAGAAGTATCTGCAGGGTTGGTATCTCTAAAATTTTTACAAATAAGAGCATTGTGGGATCATACACTCAGGATGGAAAGCCTCAGTAGAGCAGTCATTAGGGAACTGAGGACAAAAGACTTGGTTTGATTCCCCAACTGAGTGGATTTTAGGTTCATCCAGACTTAATGGGACCAACATTTTTGTGAGGAAGAGAAATATAACCTGGTGTAGTGTTGACCAATGTCACCCAAATTTAATGGGACCAGACATTTTTGTGAGGAAGAGAAATATAACCTGGTGTAGTGTTGACCAATGTCACCCAAATTTAATGGGACCAGACATTTTTGTGAGGAAGAGAAATATAACCTGGTGTAGTGTTGACCAATGTCACCCAAATTTAATGGGACCAGACATTTTTGTGAGGAAGAGAAATATAACCTGGTGTAGTGTTGACCAATGTCACCCAAATTTAATGGGACCAGACATTTTTGTGAGGAAGAGAAATATAACCTGGTGTAGTGTTGACCAATGTCACCCAAATTTAATGGGACCAGACATTTTTGTGAGGAAGAGAAATATAACCTGGTGTAGTGTTGACCATTGTCACCCAAATTTAATGGGACCAGACATTTTTGTGAGGAAGAGAAATATAACCTGGTGTAGTGTTGACCAATGTCACCCAAATTTAATGGGACCAGACATTTTTGTGAGGAAGAGAAATATAACTTGTTGTAGTGTTGACCAATGTCACCCAAATTTAATGGGACCAGACATTTTTGTGAGTAAGAGAAATATAACCTGTTGTAGTGTTGACCATTGTCACCCAAATTTAATGGGACCAGACATTTTTGTGAGTAAGAGAAATATAACCTGGTATAGTACTGACCATGTCACCCAAAATGGGCAGAATGAGCAATAACTCCATTAAACGTTGAAATTGGATTGACATTGAACAATGTGTTTGTTATGGACAGACTGTGATCTGAACACAGCTCAAGTAGTCTTTGTTCATTGTCATTCCTTTTCCCAATACTAAATTGCCCTAGACACAAAGGCCATACATTGCGGTCTGCACAAACTCTTGTGTTAAAGTCACCAAGGAAGATAAGATGTTCAGAGTTGGAGATGTTTCTGTGGTGGATTAAAGATTTTCATAGAAGCTGTCTTTGGTATCTGGTGTGGCAGAAAGGGAAGTTGCATGGATTCTGAGAAAGTATATTGGTCCTGAGGTGGTAGGTGGACAGGATATGGTCAGTGCCACTTGCTGGTAGTTTTATCATGAGCAGTAGTATGTTTCTAATGGTAACACCAACTCCATATAGCCTTGGTTCTTCTATACAATTGTCTTGCCAACAGAAAATGAAGTCTTGTTCTCTAATTTATTCATCATCAACAATACATGTTCATCTGTTGGGTCGGAACACAACACACACAAGTCTCTTGTATATAAGAATAGAAATACTTTATTTACACAGTCCACTGAACAATGATTCTCAATACAACCTCCCGGCGGCATGGATCACCATTCAGGTATCAAAGTAAATGCTAAGGAGTTTCCAGTTACCTTCTGACTATTCGTAGTTAATCTCAGGGCTCTTTCTCTCACACTGAATCAATTATCTCTGTCCACATCCTCTGAACAGTGTACATAACTTAACAACAATGTAATGTCCACATCATAAATCCATCTCATTACAGACACTTTCTCACTAGTCTGTTCACTGTGACTCCACAGTATTATTACAAAATATCCAGCTTCCTATACTAAGGATCCAGCCTCACTCGTTCCTTTAACTATATTCAACTTATTAAATGAAATGTCCATCGTATGATTGTTCCCACACACGGCTAGCTAATGGGCATGCCCCTTGTTACTACTAAAACATATTCACGTCTCAAATAACTTGGATTACAGGTAACTGCCTCTATGAATCTTTCTTAAAACTTCATCCTTTACACTTCTAAATAAAACAAAGGATCTATTTCTCTAATAACTTAGATGGACTGTGTCTTCCTACCTTCTTAGCTTACATGTTTCTTCCTATACTCTTCTAACTAAAAAGAGAGTTTGCCCTGTTACTGCTAAAATGGATCCATGCCCTTGTGGCATGGGCCGACCTTCCTATCTCCTTAGCTTACATGTGATTTCTTGTCATTTTCTCTCTGTGCAGGCTCTTAAGTAACTCATGTCTCAACCAATGGAAATCTCCCTAAGTCATTCCCCCAGCCAATGAAATCACTTCACGCCTTAATGTCTATTTACCCTTCGTGTCTCAATCACTAGAATTTCCCAACGTCATTCCCGAGGACTCCTGCGTCTCAACCACTACTCACCTGTCACTATGAACACCTGACCATTCTAGCTCACTCAATCTTCATGTAAGACCCTGTATTCGTGTATCTCACTTTCTCTTACACACCATGATTATCTCCACCTCCCTACACCCTTATACTCCGTTACATTTTAAGTTCATTGTTTATGATGGCAGATGTCATTGAGCAGCTCAAGATTTTCTGAGACCAGGTCTTAATGTTCTCATGTTCCTGCTGGCAATTCAAAATGCTTGAACCTTCTTAAATCTGTGAATTTGTGTCTTCTACGATGATTGGACACTTGATTGATGCTGAGATGACCTTTCTGTAGCATAAGCTGGAGCAAGGTGTATGGAGATTCTGTGTTGCCCATACTTCCTACATTGTCTCACAGTTTCATTACAAAAGAACATTAATTCTGTTATGCTTAGTGCCAAATTGACTGTAGGAAATGCTGGATAGGATCCTTAACAGATTACAAACCATATTTGTGGTCTCTATTATTTGATGTTTGCTTCTTTAGGTAAAACCTACACCTGTGTAAAAACATATTGGTGCCATCAATTAACTTGACCTTGACATGTATTTGAAATGACTATAAATCAAGAAATATGATGTTAATGACTTTAGCTTGTATATTGAATCTTGAGGTTAACTGCAAACTGGAGTTCCCTGGAGGTTACAGTGTAGCCCTCAACCATTCCGTTTAGGTTCTACTCTTTTTAGTGTTGGTTATGTGGAAGCATTGCACCTGTTGCCTTCATATCTCGTGGCCAAATACAGAGATCTAATGCTCTTGAACCTTTCACTCTGTGCTTTGATGATCAATTGTTCTGATGATATCGCGAGAGTACTTTGCAATGCATTTTGGTTCGTGATTATGTCTGGAGCTAGACCGGCCATATTGGTACAGCCTTATAACAACATCTACAGCCAACTGAGATAATGAGCAAGTCTTATTGTAAAACAACAACTTCAAATGTCTTTATTTACATAATACACTGTATAATAACTCTCTCAAATAAATCAAGTCTGGGTGGTGTGGACACCCACTCCAGTTTTCACAATAGTGCTAAAGAGGTTCTGACTCCCTCCTAACTATATCATGGAACCAGTGGTGGGGAGTGTTAAACACTCCAAGATATAAAGACAGCCTTACAAGGGAGGAACACAACACAATACTGACGTTTCGGCCTGAGACCTTCTTCAGAGTACAAGGACAACAAAAACAAACGATGAAACACAATTATCTATAACTACATGATCATAAGAAAGAAGAGGTGGACAGAAAAGAGGGAAGTAGGATGTAGAAAAATGAAAAAAGAAGAAGAAAAAAGCTACATGAGGGGAGGTAGGGTGAGTAAATAGAAAGAATAGGAGAATATATATATCTAAATATATAAAATGGTGACACTTAGCTCGAATGACTTGTCTGTCAGCCAGGAACAAAAATAAGAATGACCACATAGGCCGGATAGACCGGAAACCACATGTCCCGGAAGGAGGGAAATAAGAAATCGTAGGAAACAAAAGAGACAAAGTCGCCGATCCTTCTACCAGACTGACCGATGTAGGTCAACTTGCATCGCTTACAGATGATGGCATAAATGATGTTCCGCGATGTGCAAGTGAATCCCTCTCTAATCTCGAAAGGACCATTAGGAAAGAGGACAGTATCTATCTGGAGAACGTGATCACAAGTATTGCACACTCTGCGGTTGCAGCGGATAGTACCACGATGGCTGGGGAGGGCAGCTGGAAGATGACCCCTGACAAGAAAGTCACGGAGGTTCCGGTCACGTCTAAAGGCCACCAGTGGTGGGTCGGGGAAGAGCAGATGAGTAGTAGGGTCAGATCGGAGAATAGGGAGGTAGCGGTGAATCGTCCTAATCACAGCGTAGTGGTGAGGGTGATAGGTGAGGGTGAGTACTACTCTATCCAAGCGGGGATGAGTAGAAGGAGTAAGAGCAGACTGACGTGAAGTGTGGAGAACTCGACGCAGGGCAGGGAGGAGAGCTGCTTCTGGATAGAGACGTCGGCGGAAGAAGTCAAGCATGAGGTGGGCATTGTGAAGGAAATCTTCATCGTTTTGGCAAAGGCGACGAAGTCTGAGAAGCTGAGAGTTCTTACAGGATGTAGGATGAGAGGAGTTGTAGCGGAGGAAACTGGGAATCTGTGGTCTTGTAGAAGACCGAGGTGAGAAGATTAGAGGTGCTCAAGGAGACTGAGATATCTAGAAAAGTTACGGAGGAGGTGGAGATGTGGTAGGTGATGTGGATAGAGGGGTGGAAATGTTCGACATAATCAATGAAACGAGAGATCTCATCCTCTGGAAGGTCAATCAGACTGATGCAATCATCAATATAACTACGATACATAATGGGGAGAGGACCCTGGTAGGTTTGGATGATTTGGTGCTCTAGATAACCCATGAAGAGACAAGCATAGCTCAGGCCCATAGCCACACCGCTGATCTGGGTAAAGAAATTGCCACTGAACTCAAAAGAGTTCAAGACTAATTCCACTAGACGTAGTAGGATGCCAGTGGCAATGGAAGGTTGGACCCTACTGTCCAGGAAAAACTGAAGAGCTAAAAGGCCATCGGAGTGGGGAATGGAAGTATAAAGGGAGCAGACATCCGTGACGAAGAGGCGGTATTGGCGATCAGGAAGAAGGGTGATAGAGGAGAAGATTTTGAGGGCGTCGTTAGTGTCTACTATATCATGACTTAAACTTAAAAAACATCTTAATGTCCACTTCACAAAGTCCTATCATGCTCTCATTCTTGGAACATATCCCATCTCTACTCAATAGCATATTTACTCTAACTCTTCATGGAATAATGTAATATTCTTAGTTACTGAATAAATCATGTCTTAATTTCTAAGACTATTCCCCCCTCCAACTATATTTATCTTCCGTTACTATAATGAACTAACACTGTTTGAATTAGTCTCTGAGTCTCTCCACACACTATTAAAGTGCTATTGATCATTCTGCTCATGTATAGTCTTCAAGCTCAACGCTAGTCTGAAAATTTTCCACTAAATGCTAGATCAGGTTTCATCACTTGATCATTACATGTTTTCCACTACTCCCAAGTGAATTAACATATATTTAGTCTCTGAATTCTCTGCACATACATTGAAATACTTGGAACACGCCGCTCAAACAATGTTTCATTGGATCACTACCTGTGATCCTCCATTACTCCATATAAACTAACATTGTCTTTTAGTCTTTGAATTCTCTGCCGACACCTTGAAACACTTCCAAATGAATTAACACTGTCAGTTTCGTCTCTGTGTTCTTTACACACATCTTGAAATACTTTGAGCATTCCGCTCGTCCATGGGCTGGGAGCTTAAAGCCCTTGATGGCTTGAGCCAGGCCCCTTGTCTCATTTAGTGTACATATGAATCTTTTCTCCAATAAATTAACATTGTCTATTTAGTCTCTTAACATATGGATGTGAATCATGGACAATAGGACAACAGACAAGAAAATCACTGGAGGCTGTAGAAATGTGATTTTACAGAAGAATGTTGAGAATACCATGGACAGCTAAGAAGAATAATGAACAAGTTCTGAAAGAGGCCAAAGCAAAAAGAGAGCTAATTTCCAATATTAGGAAGAAACAATCATGTAAGGTTTCTCTCCTGTATGTGTTCTCCTGTGTCTTACTAGATTGCTTTTATCAGTAAAATCCACACCACAAACATCGCATTTGTAAGGTTTCTCTCCTGTATGTGTTCTATTGTGACTTACAAGACTGCTTTTTTGGGTAAAAACTGCACGACAAACATCACATTTGTAAGGTTTCTCTCCTGTATGTATTCTATTGTGACTTACAAGACTGCTTTTTAGAGTAAAACCTGCACCACAAACATCACATTTGTAAAGTTTCTCTCCTGTATGTGTTCTATTGTGATTTACTAGACTGGCTTTATTAGTAAAATTTACACCACAAACATCACATTTGTAAGGTTTCTCTCCTGTATGTGTTCTCTTGTGATTTACTAGACTGCCTTTATTAGTAAAATTTACAACACAAACATCACATTTGTAAGGTTTCTCTCCTGTATGTGTTCTCTTGTGCTTTACTAGACTGCTTTTTTTCAGTAAAACCTATACCACACATATCACATTTGTAAGGTTTCTCTCCTGTATGTCTTCTTTTGTGACTTCTTAGACTGCCTTTACAAGTAAAATGTATACCACACATATCACATTTGTAAGGTTTCTCTCCTGTATGTGTTCTCTTGTGATATCTTAGACTGCCTTTATGAGTAAAACTGACACCACATACATATACATCACACTTGTAAGGTTTCTCTCCCGTATGTATTCTATTATGCTCTATAAGATTGTCTTTTTCAGTGAAACTTACACCACACACTTCACATTGGTAAGGTTTCTCTCCTGTATGTGTTCTCTTGTGCTTTACTAGACTAATTTTTTGAGCAAAATTTGCACCACAAACATCACATTTGTAGGGTTTCTCTCCTGTATGTGTTCTCTTGTGATATACAAGATATTTTTTATCAGTAAAACTTACACCACACACTTCACATTGGTATGGTTTCTCTCCTATATGTGTTCTCTTGTGTCTTAATAGACTGCCACTTTGAGCAAATGTTACACTACACACATCACATTTGTAAGGTTTATCTCCTATATATCTTCTCTTGTGACATATTAGATTGTGTTTTTGAGTAAAACCTACACCACAAATATCACATTTGTAAGGCTTCTCTCCTGTATGTCTCCTCTTGTGTTTTATTATATAGATTCTTTCAGTAAAATATTTACCACAAACATCACATTTGTAAGGTTTCTCTCCCGTATGTTTTCTAATATGCTTTATTAGATATTTTTTGCAAATAAAACCTGCACCACACATTTCACATTTGTAAGGTTTCTCCTGTATGCATCCTCTTGTGTATTTTTATATAGCTTCTTTCAGCAAAATATATACCACACACATCACATTTGTAAGATTTCTCTCCTGTATGCTTTTTAACATGCTTTATTAAATGACTTTTGTAAATAAAACTTGCACCACACATATCACATTTGTAAGATTTCTCTCCTGTATATTTCCTCTTGCACGTTCTCAGATCTACACTCTGATAATCATCACTATGAGTCTTGCAATCGTGAGAATGAAATATCTTCTCTTTCTCTGTGAATTGTCCAGGATTACTGTTGTTTACCACATGGGGACTAGTATCTTGACTGCAGCCTTCACCTCGATCTGTCTGAGAGCAGGTGGTGGTTAAAATCTAAAAAGTAGAACAAGATACAATTACATGTTGAAGTGGGACATGACATTATAAAATTTTTATATTTTCTTACACGCGCGAGCGCATGCACGCACGCACACACACACGGATGTACACACATAGTCTTAACATATGGATGTGAATTATGGACAATAGGACAACAAACAAGAAAATCACTCAATGTATATAGAAATGTGGTTTTACAGAAGAATGTTGAGAATACCATGGGCAGCTAAGAAGAGTAATGAAAATGTTCTGAAAGAGGTCAAAGCAAAAAGAGAGCTAATTTCCAATATTAGGAAGAAACAATCATCATTTTTTGGCCATGTAATGAGAAGAGAACAGCTGGAATATATTGTAACAACTGGGAAAATTGAGGGACAAAGAGATAGAGGGAAGCAAAGAGAAAAGATACCACACATCTTAAGAGAATGGCTTGACAGAAGGTCAACAACAGAAATAATAAATAACTGTCGAGATCGAAAGTTGTGGAGAGACATGATCACCTATGCCAGTAGGTCCGGTACTTGATGATGATGATATAGCCTTGAGTGGAAGTACCTAAGAATCTGTTATTGTATGATTGTTTTCAGAAACTTATTTGTTTGCTTTATTCTTCATGTGTGATGTCTTCCTAGTTGAGAACACCCATTTGTTTGTTTTATTCTTCATGTGTGATGTCTTCCTAGTTGAGAACATCCATTTGTTTGTTTTATTCTTCATGTGTGATGTCTTCCTAGTTGAGAACATCCATTTGTTTGTTTTATTCTTCATGTGTGATGTCTTCCTAGTTGAGAACATCCATTTGTTTGTTTTATTCTTCATGTGTGATGGCTTCCTAGTTGAGAACATCCATTTGTTTGTTTTATTCTTCATGTGTGATGTCTTCCTAGTTGAGAACATCCATTTGTTTGTTTTATTCTTCATGTGTGATGTCTTCCTAGTTGAGAACATCCATTTGTTTGTTTTATTCTTCATGTGTGATGTCTTCCTAGTTGAGAACATCCATTTTTTTGTTTTATTCTTCATGTGTGATGTCTTCCTAGTTGAGAACATCCATTTGTTTGTTTTATTCTTCATGTGTGATGTCTTCCTAGTTGAGAACATCCATTTGTTTGTTTTATTCTTCATGTGTGATGTCTTCCTAGTTGAGAACATCCATTTGTTTGTTTTATTCTTCATGTGTGATGTCTTCATAGTTGAGAACATCCATTTGTTTGCTTTATTCTTCATATGTGATGTCTTCCTAGTTGAGAACATCCATTTGTTTGCATTCCCCTCATCAGCAAATCAACCTTTTCTAAATATCTAAACAGGCAATGGTCACAAAATGCTCAATGCACTTGAGGTCTTCAGTGGTTCTCATAGTTTGTTATAGTGGTCACTTATGTGGGCCATTCTTAAAAATGTCATTTTGCTTAGAATGGTACAGTGTTGAGCTGAAGTAAATATCATTGAAGCTGATTGATACATCTGGTTTTGAAATATTCAAAGATCTGTACAGTTGATTCTATATCATTAAAGGTCATCTACTTAATTGTTCTAATATACTTTATTGTTTGTTAACATCTTTTAGGACCTGTATTTCTCTTTATTCTTCTTCTTCCTTTCCTCATTTATCTTCCAGCGTTGAGGAAAGATATAATTTGCTGCCTTTTGCACTTCTGTTCATCTCAGCTGCTGTTGTTTCCTTGTGTTTCTAATATTCCATAAATATAGCTATTTCGTGGTTGGCCCTTGGATGTGGTTTTTTCAAAATGTTTATTGAAGGCTTGTTGTGTTGTGTTTTGATCTTTCTGCCTTATCACTTCGCAAAAAACATTTTATCTTCTGTCTCTTTATATATTCTACTATGGAGATTATTCCAAGCTTTTTCTCAGTTCTACATTTCTGAATTATTTCTCAGGCTGTTTCCTGTTATTCGTCTAATACATGTCATCATAGTAGTGATAATTTTTCTTGTTCTTGCATCTTCAGGACTGGCATTGGTAGCACAACATTAGAATGAAGATTGTATTGTAGAGTGCTCATTTTGCCTCTAGAGTTATTTCTTTGTTGGAAAATAGTGTTGATAGCTGTGTTGCATCTTGAGTTTATTTCTGCTTTATAATTTGGGAAATGCTTCCTACTGGACATTAAACAATTTATTTCTTCTCCACTTGATGTCAGAATTGAGAATCTCCCTTCTCATATGAGACTGCACACCTTATATACATATGTCTATGTGTGTGTCCATGTTTGTTTCAAATATTGTTTCTGCAAATTTTATGATAAAACATGCAACATCTTGAGTCCATTAATAGTGAGTTTAAAAGCAGCACAAAAAATATGACATCTTGTAAAAATATTTGGTTTAATAAACATAACAGTCTAGTTAAAAATAAATGCACTCACATAATTATCGGGGTCTTTTTTTAAATAGTCCTGAAGGAATGGAAATGTTGCCATTTTGATTTTTCTTGGGAACTGAGAATATAAAAATGATATCAATATTTACATTATTGGTTGTCTCATTTATTATTGAACTACTCAAGGTTGTCATTGTTTGAGACTCTAGATACTGAAGCTGTAAAAGTTGTGTGGTTTTTGTGATCAATCACAAGTAAATACAGCACACATTGTCCAGTCTGGCAACTTGTAAAAACTAATGTAGACAAAGGAAAAGACAGAGATAAAAAAAAATGGCAGATATTAATTCTTTGGACTGTAAATACAACACAAAGTACTTTCTCATGTGTAGGAAACTGAAAGTGTTCATTAAAAATCGCTCTACTAAACTATCTTTACAGCATTATCCCATTGATGTTACGGAGCTATAGGACCGGAGAATAAAGTCAGCATGTCCAGGGCAGTCACTACCAGATGTTCAAGTTTGAGTTTTTATTTAACTTAAATAGAAAACAAATTATGACTGATATAATTGTGTGTCTATCATGCAGAAGTGATGATCTTGAGCTACCAATAGATGGTATTGACACACCTGTGGCATGTATTGAAACCTGGGAAAGAGATCAACAGGTGAAGTGTTGTAAGATTTTTGTTTAGCAAAATTGTGAAACCTATTGAGATTCATTATTGGATGAGAATTCAGTACAGTAACAGGTGAAAAGTAATATTGGAAGGAAAAATACAAGGTAAAAGAGGCAGAGGCAGACCAAGACTAACATGGACGAGTAACATCAAAAGATGGACAAGTCAATCTATGACAGCCTGCACCATCAAAGCAAGAAACAGAGTAGAATGGCGATCCATGGTAGCCAACCTTCATTGCGGAGAATGCACTTGATGATGATGAACAGGTGGATGAATCGTACCCAAATGTATGATTGGATTGAAAAGTTCAAGAATGGTATCACAAGTATAGAGGATTCTCAACCCTGGTCCAGTATTCATGCAATTATGGAAGACAACAACACTGCACCCATGGAGAACATATAAATTATGGTATGGACCATGAAGGGTGGGACACACGGGTATCTATAAAAAAAAATATGTAACAGCCAGATAAGGTCATCATGAAGGGCATGTTTCAAGATATACAAGAGAAATGAATATTAAAAAAAAAACAAGTGTTGAGCTGGGACTGACTGCTCCAGATGCTGAACAAGACAATCAAAAATTCATAGATATCATGGAGCCTAGTTCAAATATGGGCAAGCTAGATGATGATAATACATTATGATTCATATCTCCTTTCACTAAATCCACCTAAAGTCTACACCCCATCATTATCTGTGTTTTAAATGATGTTAGATGGGTGTAGATGTGTTTGGTCCAGAACATCTAACTTTAGCCCAACATGTTTGGATACTGGGATGTTTTTCCTCACAAATTGGCACTCTCTTAACCAGAATGGCTTGTTTGTTTCATGGACTAAGCAGAATGGGTTGATTCTGCTGTTGCCATAAAAGATGCCACAAAATGTGTCAACCGTCGATTTCTTTCTTTAAGGCTACAAAGATCAAAATACAACATAATTTCCCATTTCAGTCTAACAATCATTGTTCATCATCAAAAGTTATGCTAGCCTGGGTCAATGAGAGTAAAAAAGAAATATTGTCACACAGAATACAAACATAACAACAACAGCTGGGCATTCTATACGCGAATCAATTCAGAGGAAGAGGTATGTTTACAGTACTTGGAAAAAATGACAAATAATCAACAACAGAAAAAAAAAACAAAGAACAATATATGGGCCAAAGCAGGATCAAACTCGTACTCAGTGGCACATCACCTTGCCATGAAAAGCCAAACACTAGGGAACACTGTATCACCTCGGAAGTTGTCAGCGACCCACAGATGATGGCTTGCGCCAGGATTGGTGAACCAAAACCATCCAGACCCTGCTCCACCTCTCCGCAGTGCCTCTAGTAACAAACTATCCTGTCTAGTCTGGCCAAGCGAGCAGGGATCAAAGAGGGAAGACAACCCGGTACTCAAAAATGTCGTGCTGAAGTCAGATGTGTTGGGCCGAAAGCCGCAAATATAACAGTTATATTGCAAACCACAACACAACGCAGACACGTCCACTTAACATCCTTTTAAGGGCGGTTGATGAAGAGGAATTCTACAGTCTACGAATACTCTAGAATACTTTAGTCATCGGGCGAACGTAAGCATTTATTATTTTTTGTCTCCTGGATATTCTATAGTACTCTTGACAGGAGAGACTTGGGTTCAAAGCCCACCACAGGCAGTGATGATTTTTCAAAAATAGGAAAAAAATAGATCTGTTGTTTCTTCATGACATTACCCTCCCATGGGTAGTAAGATCCTTTGTCTAGCCCTCTCAGATGATGGCAATAATAGGAGCCTCCCTGTTTACAAGGACCATTGGCAGTTAGCATTTTTTAAAAAAATGTAGGCCATAAATTGAGCCACTGTATGGGCAAATTCATCAGAAAATAACTACCCTAAACTATGGATCCCAGGCCATACTATGGAGTTATATTGTAGCACCTATGAGTTCATCCCATGTGCAGTAATGATGATCCTAACAACAACAACAAACAATAATAGCAAGTTAAAACTATCACTCACTACAGGTCAAGTGCAAAATCTGTTGAAGAACAGCACAGAATTATCAGCGAATCAATTCAGAGGAAGAAAGATGTTTACTGCACTCGGAAAAAAAAGCAATAATAATCAACAACAGATAAAAAAACAAACAATAGATGGTCCAAACCCATAATCCTCAGGACAGTACTCTACCATGAGAAACCAAACGCTTGAGCACACAGTCGACTCAGCAATCTTTTTATAGAATTATCAGACTTAGGGGAATTTTTTATTTATTTCTGCCCTGCGTGCCACTTTCATCTGTGAACAGCAAGAAAGAAGATGGACATAGGCTCTTCTATGGGAAACATCAGGATACAGAAAAAGAGGAAGATCTAAAGAGACACTAGAAAGAACGCTTATAAGAAAAGCAAAGTTGGCAGGCATAGATTTATTAGATAAGATCAAAACTTCTCTCCCAGAATAGAGACGGTTGGTGAAAAACACTACAAGCCCTATGTGATGTCTATCATCATCAAGATGCCACCCTCTGCTTGAAATGACAAGACAGACTCAACTCACTTCATTATCTGGTTCCTGTTTGATATCCCAGATGGGAATGTGACTCTTTGCTTCCATATTTTTGACTGTCAAAGAGAAAAGATGGATGTTTCATATTAAATAAAATGGAAAAATGTCTTATAATATATAAAGTGAATGACAGATGATAATACTAATACTCAAATAGTGTCATATTAAAGTGAATGAGAGATGATAATACTAATACTGGAATAGTGTCATAATAAAGTTAATGAGAGATGATAATACTAATACTGGAATAGTGTCATAATAAAGTTAATGAGATGATAATACTAAAACTGGAATATGTCAGCCTGTCAATTTGTTGTGGGTGTATGACACACAAAATAAGTGGATATTCTTTATTTGTTAAAATGTATAACTATCATGGTGTTTATAAAAAAAATATCTCACAGAACCCCACATGTTGACCTCTATATGTTCCTATGTTTTAGTTTTTTTGACTTTGTTCGGTTATTGATTTACTTCTAAATTTAGAACTGATTTTTCAGACCCAGGATACTCAACAGAACTTCAGCTGAAAGTGGCCAGGGACTCAAAGCTGACCATTTCTATCAGGTTCAGTAAACCACAATTAGTTAAGATCTTAATCCACCTGCACTTGTGGTAGGCCCCAAAACTAACGAGACTGGCCAGACACTTATAGATCTAAGAGGAAAAGCAACCTTGTACCAAAAATGTTGCGTTAAAGTCTGATGCGTAGGGTTGAATGTTTCAAACATCACAGCTTGCTGTAAGCCACAACACTATGTATCTACACCCTTTTCTTATCATTTTTAGGGCGGACAACAACAAAAGAGTAGTCATTAGACATATGCAGATGGAGATAACTTTTGCAATATCAAATAATTAATTGTTATTATCAGAATAATTAAAGTTATGAGATATATTTATTACAATATATGGGTTTGCTAGAATAGTTTTTACATAAATGTATGTGGGTTGAATTTTTGTTTAATTCCTTTTTCAGCTTTATCATCATCGAGTTACTGTCTCCACAATGAAGGTTGGCTACCTTTTTCAGCTATTTCATCATCGAGTTACTGTCTCCACAATGAAGGTTGGCTACCTTTTTCAGCTTCATCATCATCGAGTTACTGTCTCCGCAATGAAGGTTGGCTACCTTTTTCAGCTCATGCATGATTTTCTAACCAGGCTGATCAAAGTTGACTTCATTCATTATAAAATAATCATCATATGCTGGATTACTGTTACAATTACAAATCTTGTAAAATATTTTAAGACATCAATTGCAATCAAGTGGAAATGGAACACATAGGAAAGCAGTTCACTATCCAATAATATGCTATGCTAAAGACAGCGGAGTTTGATCTAAGGACAAAGACATTACATCTTGCACAAAACACATTTTCTCCCATTTAATGTTCTTATAAAGCCAGACATTCAAGATGTGAGGTCACCAGGTGAATTCGGCAACAGACCCTCATAGGTCAATGACATGACAGGAAATCTTTCACTTTATTAAAACAAGAAAAAATAAAGTCCTCTCAAAATTTTAACATGGGCTATGTCTGAATGAACTTTAGTGCATTGCTCAGGTGAATAAGTGAAATCAATTAATGATTTTGTTAATTACTTAATGACACTTTTGGAATGTCTCTCACTAAATGTAAGGCTGTTATTTTTTTGAAGTCAACACATTGTGTAATGAGTATTGAGGGGACACTTAATAAAAGAGGCCAAAGCAACAAGGAAAACTCATTGTCAAGACAGGAGAAAACAATCATTTTAAATTGTTTGCCGTGTGATGAGAAAGAAACAGCTTGAATATATTATGACAATGGGAGTAACAGAATCATCATCATCAAGTACCGGGCCTACTGGCGTAGGTGATCATGTCTCTCGAAAACTTTCAATCTCTGCAGCTATTTATCATTTCTGTTGTTGACCTTCTGCCTAGCCATTCTCTTAAGCTGTCTGTTATTTTTTCTCTTTGCTTCCCTCTATCTCTTCGTCCCTCAATTTTTCCAGTTGTTACAATATATTCCAGTTGTTCTCTTCTCATTCTATCAATCTATCTATTGTCCTTTCGCGCCGAAGACGGCACATAGGGCAGAACCAGAATCTCAAAAACAGAAACCGTGCGTGCCAAAATGGCACATATTGCGGAGACATGGCCAAAAAATGATGATTGTTTCTTCATAATATTGGAAATTAGCTCTCTTTTTCCTTTCACCTCTCTCAGAACATCTTCATTACTCTTCTAAGCTGTCCATGGTATTCTCAACATTCTTCTGTAAAACCACATTTCTACAAACTCCAGTGATTTTCTTGTCTGTTGTCCTATTGTCCATGATTCACATCCATATGTTAAGACTGGCTCTACATAAAATTTAAGAACTCTTTTTCTTGTTTCTATTGTCAAAAATGGATTGCATAGTATCTTCCTTATTTTCTGGAAAGCTGCTTTTGCCTGAGCCATTCTACATCTCACCTCTTTTGTACATCTTCCGTATGAGGTTAACAAAGTTCCCAAATATTTAAATTCATTTACCTGTTTTAATATTGTTCCACTTGTCTTTATTTTGCACTGAGGTGATGTCTTTTTCTTTGTTGTTACCATTATCTTTTTGCTATTAAGGCTGAGTCCTTTATTTTTGCTTTCTTTCACTATAATGTCCAACATTTCTTGTAACTCATTTTCACTCTTAACGATTAAGACTGTATCATCAGCATACATTAGATTATTTATATTATGACCTCCAATTGTTATTCCAGGCATGTCCCTTATGGACCTTAAAATAATCTCACTATAAATATTAAACAAATCTGGTGACAGCACACAACCTTATCTAACACCCTGTTTTATTTGTTGAAACATTCCCAATTGGTTTTCAGTTCTTATGGCTGCTGTTTGTTGCCAGTACATGTTCTTTATTATTCTTAGATCTTTGCTGTCTACGTTTATGCTTTCTAAAATTTTGATTATTCCTTGGTGCTTTATTTTGTCAAATGCCTTGATAATGTAGGTACCTAATACTAATGTGAAGAAATGGAAAAACACAAAAGAAAGGCTCAAAATTTAACAATCAGTTAAATGAATTAACATGAAGAAAAGAAGTCTTACTATTTTATATGTAATTTAATAATATACAACTGTAATAACAGTTACATGTATATAATATAATAATAATAATGATATTTATAAATTACTCTAAAAGATTGTCCACTAGAATATTATGGATTTTATTTCTTGAAACATTCCCAATTGGTTTTCAGTTCTTATGGCCGCTGTTTGTTGCCAGTACATGTTCTTTATTATTCTTAGATCTTTGCTGTCTACGTTTATGCTTTCTAAAATTGTGATTATATTTATTGGTGCTTTACTTTATCAAATGCCTTGATGTAATCTATGAAACATAGGTATAGATCTGTTTTCACCTCTATGGCTCTTTCTACTAAAGATCTTATGATATAAATGGCATTGCTTATTCCTTCATCTCTAACAAAACCACACTGTTCATCGCTAATTTCTGGACTGATTTTGTTTTGCACTCTTCACATGATGATTCTTAGTAATATCTTAGTCATATGACTCATAAGGCTTATTGTGCGATGATCATCGCATTTCAATCGCACCCGAACAGAATAGGAAACTCTTTATTCAGAGCTTTGCAGCAGGAGGCATTATATAGATAGTGGGAAGCTGAAAGAACAGAGAGAAAATGAGAGATGCAATGAATAGTTTAAGTGTTTGATGAGGATTTATAGGAGGTCAAAATAAAGAAGAAAGATGTTAAATTATGAACAGTTAACTGAGTTATCAAGATAACAAAGTGTGGGAAACTTAATAACCTGCACCAGCAGACATGAAATTAGATGATGATTGTAGTCAATGATCTTCCAGATAAGAAAGAAAAACAAAGAAAGAACCATGTCACGCTTCAAATGTGGTATCATACTAAATACTGTACCGTAAATTTGTCGAGAGACTTCACTATGACTCCTATGTGACGAAACCTTGTCATGTGTTGTGCAAGTAGTTAGGATGTAGCTGCAAGACTAAGGTGGCTGGGTCATAGAATGGCAAACAATTATATTCCCAACACACATATTGTAAGGCCAACTTAGGTATGCAAAAGGACCAAAGGGCAGATCAGTGCTTGAGTGCTGAGATATAATATGAATTAAATAACTTTAATAAGTTTGTTAGCAGGGCTTCCTTGAATGACTTTTCTAACAGCAAAAGTAAGAAACTGGGAGGATCTGACTGCAGATCTTAGAAAATGGAGAACAAAAAATAAAAAAAACGGCACAGCAATAAACGAGACAGCATTGAAATCAAATTCAGAAGAAGAAGACAAAAGAAAGGTGCAGGGAAAAGGAGATGAGGCTAGGCATAACAAAATACATACATTACATCATGATCATGTTCATTCTGCAGGCGAGGGTGTCCGGTTAGCGCAATCGATAGGCGGTTGGCTTACCACGGCAACAGCCGGGGTTCGTACCCTGGCGAGGACACCTGGGTTTTACTAATTCCCTAAAAATTAGTACCTCTGAAGTCAGAGTAAATCTGCCTGCATGGCGAGTGGCATCCTGTAATGGGATAAAACAGACTTTACACGCAAAATTCAGTCCCACAAAATTGAGTGGGTGGGACTTCGTCAGAGGTCAAAGCTGACGAAAACGAACGAACGATTCTGCAGGCAGATCTGTCTATCCAATTATATTGGCAGAGATTCAGCAATGAGAGAAGCTATTTAGTAAAACTAAAACCGCATTCAACATTGAACATAAGACACCAATATTTTACCAAACTTATACTGAGGGTAATTTACGAGTTTATCGCATTGAATTATTTTCAATAAACGAGTGATTTTTTTCCTCTGATTTGCATCAGGCTTTAAGTTTAAGTCCTGCAGTTAAACTTGAACTATCAACACTACAAACTACAACCAAACAGCTTCAGTTATTTTATTTTTTTCTACAAGGTTTAGATTTATAGCTCGTTTCAAATCACGTGCCCAACTTCAAAACGTTATTGCTCAATAACCGTTTGTTAAAAACTGCTGAAATTTTCCAAATGTTATTAGAATGCAAAAGACCCTTTAAATGTATATTTAACAAATATCTTGCAGCTGCAGTTTTCTTAAAGCGGCGAATTTCTTTGATGTTTGTCAAAATTGTAAATTGTGAACCCCTAAATAATAGAAATTACCGTAGTTGCTGGTCTATGATTAATTTTCACTAGGTAAAGGCGTGGCCGTAATGGGGAAATAACTGAATAAGGAAAAACACCAGGAGAATTATTGTCTTCTCAGTTCGAGGACGGACGATAATATCAAGGTATACCTGTATGTCCAATTTTCATAGTTGTGTGGTCCTGAAAAGGACGTTTGTTGAACTAATTTAAGGTAATATAGGGGCCAACATTGTGGGGGCTATATACTTTCATTCTGAATCAGACGAGTCTAAAAGATTAATAACTGTTTGGGGTTGAACATTCCACAAACCATCATTTTTCCAATATTCCTCTTCCTGTTTTAAGACGTGGTCTTCACATTTAGCCCAATAATCTTTGTCTATATTTAATAAAGCAAGATTAGCAAGAGTCTTTACATCGCATATTTTGAATGTTGTATTTTCATCTGCCACTTGTCCTTTTAATTTTGCCCAGATTAGTTCTATTGGATTTAAATGAGCATGGTAAGGTGGCAGCCTCAAACTTATATGACCGTGCTCTTGGATAATCTTATCTATTTGAAAAATCTTTGTTCTTTTGTTTTTGCTTTACTAGAGATAGTAATTCAGGTTTTAAGTACATGTTATTAAATTGTATGTGCTCCTTTGTGAGCCATATCTTAATAGCATCTTTTGTACTGGATGACGTCGGGACTTTATCTTCAAGTGCAACAATGTTGTGGTACGCTGCATTGTCCATTATTAGGCAAGATGGTCGATCTAGTGATGGGAGAACAGAATTTTCAATCCAATGTCTAAATATGTGACCATTCATCTCAGAGTGATAATTCCGATTGTATATGGATTTTGAAAGAAAAATGAGCTCTGCATTCTGTATTAGTCCATGTTGTCGACTACCTGCATGAGCAATTATCAAGCGCTGTCCTTTGCTGCTAGGTATTAATCTCTTAATCTTTCCATCTGATGACTGCCATTCCCTTTGGTTAGTGTGGTGAGCATTGATCCATGTTTCATCCAAGTACACAATATCATAACCTTGCTTGCGCACCTCTTTTACTTCACGTAAGTACTTGCTTCTCATGACTACTATATGTGGCTTCTCACAGATGATGTTTCATCCATTGGAATACTTTCTGAATGTAAAGCCTGCAGCTCTCACATTCCTCCATAATGTAGACTTTGATATTTCAATACTGTTGTTCTTTTTCAGCGAAACTTTTAATTTTCTTATTGTAACAGTTTCATTCATACCCAACATTTTGCGAATTTCACTTCTAATAAGTTCACTGTCGAAATTATCCAACATTTTTGCTCTTCCTTGTGATTTTGTATATTTTGAACATTGACGGTCACGTGCTTGAATCCAGCGATTAAATGACCGTTTAGATAAATCCAAAATGTGTCTTGTCCTATTCTCAGGGTTTTCTAAAGAATGAAATAATCTTCCTCGTTTAGCCTCTTTGCAAAAATAGTCATACATTTTTATTGCGATGTTTTGTAAACTGCAGAATTTCATTTTAAGACTCATGATAAATGTTACCGTTCCACGTCTACACCTATGAATGAACGGAAATGGAACACACAATTTCTCATGTTTTTTACAAGTGTCTAATTGTGTCAAACAAACCACGGGGAAAGCGTGCAAACGAGTCAATTTTATCGTGTATGGATTTTTACTCGCTATTTTTAACTTAAAATACTGTAAACATTAAGTTTTGACTACATCAATGGGTCGTTATAAATTTATATAAATCAAATAAGCAACAATAATAACCAAATGTTTTTTTTTAATGAAATTAATTCCCTGTTGGGTTCTAATACTAATCATTATAACTTTACATGCAAATTTTGAACAACTTACAACAAGCGGTTAAAAAGCTATCGATTTTAAAAGTTGGGCACGAGTTATGAAACAAGCTATAGTGAGTCTTAGGGTATATTAAAATTACTATATTCCCAGCCCTGACTCGCTCAGGGGTCTTCTATATGACACTAATGACAGGTTAGAGAACAACCGAATAAAGTGCAAGTGGATGTTACTTTGAACATAAATAATTTAACTAAACTGACTAAACTCGTAAATTACCCAGATGACTATTGACTTCTCATCATGCCTCATGATTTCTTGTTACCAACCGCCATCTGTCAAGACGCCATAGAAAGATTATTATGATTATCGATTATCACATAATTAAAAATAAAATAGTATAATTATAATTATAATATAATAATAATAATATATATTAATAATAGTGGTAAGCATGAATACTCCAAATCAAATTGTATTGCATCATCATTGAAGAAGCAGTGAGTTTGCACAACAATCATAATTAAAAAACATTTTTACTCGACGCGGAAGAAGACCAATCACATCCTATTAGCCTAACCGACAGGGTTGCCACTAACCCGAATCATCCGAATTGCAAACATGGCCCACATGGCTCATGGCTAGATGAGATGTCATATTACCGGAAGTGACATTTTATTAATTTCCGTAAATAGTGACATTCAGAAAACAAGATAAATCGCTTCTTTAGAAAGCCAGAATAAAGCCAAACATACAAGCCTGACTGGGACATTCTGGTGATCAGATTGCCTCCTGCTGCAAAAGTTTGTATAAGGAGTTCCCTATTACTTATTATTACAATAATTCGTACAAATACGCCCGCGCGCTGCCGGGCTCCGAAATGGTAGTAAAGAATTGTGGCGCTATTCTCTACCGGGCATGATCATAAGAGGCGACTAAGGAGCGTTGGGCATGGGGCTGACTATCCTGTACTGTAAAAAAGTAAGCAGAAAAACATCACAAACAAGGACAATTCAAAGAAAATAATGCAAGTAAATCTGCCATCCGCGAAGGATACAGGCTCTCTGTCTAAGTGATATATGACGCAATCCGGAGAAAAATGTAATGAGTGATGAAATAAGGAATCCACGTCACTTCTTCGGATGAAAGAGATGGGAGTTAAGATGGGCACAGCCAGAAATGAGAAACTTAGTGGGCGTGTAAGAAGACTTATCAACCAACATAGAACTGGAGTCGTCAGTCGCTGGACACTGAGGGAATTGCTGAGGGGATCTGAGTACCTATGGACATGTTCGGAGTGCAATGATGATGACCCACAAATAACTCAATGTAATGAATCCGGGTCGCCGACTCACCTTTTCTATCCATCCATCCGTCAGTCCGTCCGTCCGCCCGCCCACCCACCCATCCATCTATCTATCTATCTATTGACCTTTCGAGCTGTAGCCGGCCCATAGGGCATAGATACAGATACTCCTCTTATCTAAATTTGTATTCTAGGAGTTTTCAATCCTTGTAAAGATCCTTTATCAAATCTTGCCATTTGTCTCTGTTCTGTGCAAGCAGCTCTATCACATTGAGGGAGCCGATTCCTGCTGCTCTTGCCCCTCTCATCAATGTTCTTCTCAATGTATTTTTGGGTCTTCCTCTTTTCCTCTTGCCTGTTGTTTCCCACATGAAGGCTTGCTTTACTAGCCTTTTCTCCACCAGGAAATTCACCACAATTGGTACCTGTAATGTTGATACCCTAAATAAATAAGGAAACGCTGCACACATAGCAGCAGAAATGGCAAACTACAAAACATATATTCTGGGAATGTGTGAAACAAGATGGTAAGGAACGGAAAAGATACTCTAGTAGCTATAATGTTATGAAAGGGCGCACATAATAAACTGATGTAATGGGAAGCAGTATGGCAAATACTAATAGAAGCAACATAAAAAAAAATTTATTAAAACAGTATCCAATGTTAGACACCAACAAATGATAAGGAAGATTTAGTTAAAGATGAATTATATAAACATTTGCAATTTCAGGTGGATGAAAGACGAGTCAATGATATTGTAATCATGATGGGAGATCTAAATGCAAAAGTAGGATCAGACAACAGAGGCTTCAAAGAGATCGTGGGAAAACATGGAGTTAAATGTGACAAACCAGGCAAGGAAGAAATAATTAAAACCATCAAGCTGTTAAAAAATGGTAAAACCATAGGCCTAGATGAAATTCATTCAGAAGCCATCAAAGCAGATATTAACACCTCTACCAAGATGTTACATAATCTATCACATTAAATATGGGAATGGAAAGAAATACATAAATACTGGAAAGAAAGTTATATGATTAAACTACCAAAGAAAGGAAGTTTATAGGAATGCACAAATTATAGGGGAATTATGCTACTATCAGTGCTATGAAAAATACTCGTTTGAATAAGAGAATTAGAAATAATATTGTCTTCTTGAGTTTATTTGTGTGATTTAGAAAATATTTTTCTGATCAAGTTATAAAGCTTTTAACATAAATTCTCTTAAATCTGGTTTAGTTCAGCTCACTTTTGTGATTTGGATTGGCTCTCTTTAATCTTGTGATGTATTGAATCATTTTATCTCATTAATTAAACTTATTCTGTTTACCATGTCAACTGAAATTGTACACCTATTCCTGTGAGGTATGCTTCTTCAACATTTTTTTCTTCTGCTGCTGCAACCACTTATCTAATTTATAACTTCTTTTTAACAGGAAGTTATTAAGGGGTAGATGCATTACACTGTGGTTTTAAGTTAGACTGTGGTATTTGCATCTTTTAGACAAACTTCAGCAAGGTATTTTTGAGTACAGTGTTGCCTTCCCTCTTTGACACCTTCTCACTTGGCTGGAAGGTGCAGTAAAGTCTTGATCAGCTCTGTTTTATTGATCCTAATGCATGCAGTAAGTCACTGACCAATCTCAGCCTTTTGTTTAATAGCATTTTGTTCTCCAGAGAATTATCATGATCTCAACTTGTTTAAAATTGTGATATTGGTTTGCATTGGTCACATTTATCAACCAGACAGATCTGCTCTATTTGCTCTTGTTATTGTGATTTCTTTTAATATTGTATCTATCTCTACTTGTGTAATTGTATCTTTCTTTAATGCTTTTCTATCTAATCTTGTGATCTATATATACTTGCTCTTTAAATATTATCATTTTCTCTCATTTAAGAAGAACAGAGATATAAATGTGAAATTGTGTGACATAGTTTCTGGTTATATTCACGTGTAGACACACAAACACAAAGGATGAGACACAAATAGACCAGCACGAAAACAGACATGTAGAAACATTGATTAAAAAATGGGAAAACAACAAATAATCACAAGAACTTTTTATTCTCTACATTTTAGATATTGCAATCATTTAAAAAAAAAAATAGGATTCAAAATCAATACAAACAATTTAAAAATATTATTTAAAAAAAAACATCTTCATTTACATTTTATAGAAAAATTAATGCATGGTGTTTTGCTCCATGTGATTCAATGCATCTTTCTTCAGAACGATAAATTTCCTTAGGACTAATACAAATGGGTGACACTGGAGATGAATTACCAGTTAAAAAGTGACAAGAATTTAGACAAATTAATATTGAACTCACAAACAGAAAGAGTCACTAAAATAATTAATAGAACATAGACCTAACTGTTTCAGGGGATATATTAGGAAAAAGAAGACATAACAAGTAAGAATGACAGATAAGAGTAAAAGACAGATATAGATGAATATAAAGGGGACTCAAGCAAAGTGTGAAAATTGTTCCTTCTTCCAGTTTTCTCATATTCCAAGTCCAGCTTGTTACCAGAGCTACTGAGTTTAGTGCTCTGTGCACACCGTGAGCTGTGTGTTTCATCCTAATCATGTTTTGATATTCCGATTGCTTATGATGAATGATATCATATGATGAAGGACAGTTTGGCTGTGTTCACTTTTGGTGCTGCCCAGCCTTTTGGTGCGTGCTATAGCTGCCTTTCTTTGTTTGGATCCTTCGATGAGATGAGATGTTAATTCGGATGATTGCACTGGCATGGGCAGTTGAGCAATTATGGATTTTAATTCATTTGAAGTGATACTGGAGGCCTTTGACTAACTACAACTACAACTGATATGTTTATGATAAAACTAGATTGTGATATTGTAAAAATTACAGCATCAAAATACAAATTCTTCAAAATTTGACATTTTGCCATGATCAAACATCCTTCTTCCACTCTGTGTACCTTCCTAATTACAGCATCCTGTGACCTTTGAATATTGGATTTGTTTCTATTGATATATTGATTTGTTTTACTTCCCCCATTTCATGAAATAATATCTTGTATATTGCAAAAAAAACCATGTTCAAGAAATTGGTAATTTTTCTTTTTTTTGGTGTGACCAGGGAAATTTTCGTAGCTGTCACTGACATCAAAATAAGCCTTTGTAACTCAAGAAATACAGTGAATAACGCAATGAAGTAACCAAACATACTAACAGACTTATGGCGAATGTACCAACAGACATTGTAACATGTCCAGTCCATGGAGTAAAATTTAGGTCATAAATCAACCTGAGTCAGGAAATTCAAGTCCGCATGTCTCACCTAGTGTGAACACACGGCTGTGAGTCAAAAGTTAAGAGAAATTACTATTTTTAGAGCATTTAATGTTACAGTTAAATGTCAGTAATTGTTACTATGGTATCGTAAACAAAGTTGAGACACCTAGTTACGGCAAGGTATTATAATTAAGGTTTAAACTACACTGAGTGAATTATTCAGATAATGATGAGGCCAGATAACCTAGTCCTTACAGAGATGTTAGGGCAATAAAAGATGTAGCTAATTTTAACTCTTTCCATACGGAAGCTTTTTATCAACGCAACGGAAGAGATTTCAGAGACAAAATTTTTGATGGACCCTATGGTTTTAAAACATCAATCTACATGCTTTATATTTATCTAACACATAACATATTATATATGGATTTTTAGATAATTGAACAAGGAATCAGATTCCACCAATGCCAAGATGATACAAGACATGTAAATAGAAAAATTGGAGATAAACGACCAACAACAAAATTGAAACATCAAATTCAAACCACAATTGACAACTTACCATCATATAGATCTGGTCATAGTAATGCAATATGAATTATTTTGTGAAAAAAAAAACAAATATCAATATGTCTCTAAGCAGCCATGAAAGTTTGGTTGATGTAGCATAACAATAACTGATATTTTGTCATCCACAATCACAACAAGTGACAAAAATGAAATTTCAATTTTTTTGGGTGAAAAAATCACTATGTTCACAATATTGACACTTTTGTTTGACTACACACACAAAAATCACTATATACACAATATTGACACTTTTGTTTGACTACACACACAAAAATCACTATATACACAATATTGACACTTTTGTTTGACTACACACACACAAATCACTATATACACAACATTGACACTTTTGTTTGACTACACACACAAATCACTATATACACAATATTGACACTTTTGTTTGAGTACACACACACACAAATCACTATATACACAACATTGACACTTTTGTTTGACTACACACACAAAAATCACTATATACACAATATTGACACTTTTGTTTGAGTACACACACACACAAATCACTATATACACAATATTGACACTTTTGTTTGACTACACACACAAAAATCACTATATACACAACATTGACACTTTTGTTTGACTACACACACACAAAAATCACTATATACACAATATTGACACTTTTGTTTGAGTACACACACACACAAATCACTATATACACAATATTTACACTTTTGTTTCAATTACACAAAAAACACTTTCTACATTTATTCTCCATGAAATGCCTTGAAGCATTTGGATGAAGATGTGGTTTAATTTGACATCTTGAACAGAAAAAAATGAGTCCGTGCACGTTTTGTGCTAAAAAATCGATATCTGTCATCACCATTGTTGTTATCAACACTTACAGTGTCTGAACTATCATCGGAATCATCAAGAAAAATTAATTGACAAACTTCTTCAGCCATCATCAACTGACTTTTAGCATTACAATCACTGCTACTGGAAGCCATTTCGATCAGCTGATTTTTGTTTACAATTTTTTTTACGATAAACACTAAATCCAAATGAAAAAATCACCCGTTAGAGTACGTTTTTCAACTTGAACCTCGTGGGGAAGAAGGAAGGAACTCTCCGGTGAAGGAATCTATATAAAATAGTCAATCTAAAATATAGGAATACAGTTTGTTGACAGTTTACACGAAACAACCTAATCATGACGCACTATGCGGCTGAACGTACGCCACCAAAATGGATTTGGCGCACCATACGGCGGAACATATGGAAAGAGTTAAAACTATCAGTATCCTGAGACTTCTTTGAGTTTGTGAATTTGTTCAAGTTACTTGCGCATGAAGTTGCTGTGGTCAAGGTGAAATGTCTGAGCCCCATCAACCTCAAAGATCCAAAAATGACCTCAAAGTAAATGGGAAGTACTACAATATATAATGATCATACTACCACGTATATTGATTTTTTAAAAGTTTCTATCTATGCCTTTCTAAGCATATGACATATGTGATGTTAGTGAATGTATTTTCCAATGACTACAGAATATTTTTGTTTAAGTGATGTCGTATTGTGCCAGGCTACTTATAATTCTCCAAAAATATTTTGATCAAGCAAGGTCAGAATTACAGAATAATTGCATTCTTCAGCAGTGTGAATATCACAGACATAACATTTATTCAAGGAATACATTTCTTTCTGTCAAGACATCCGCAAATCCACTCCCCCACCTCTCCCAGCGCTTCTTAAAGTACAGAATTAAGCCCATCAAATCCAATTACAGCAAGAACAGTCTTTAACAACATACCAAACATTTATCAACAATGTACTATGATTTGTTATAACATATTATATACCAATTGATTTCTAAAATAACATGAAACTGTTAAGTTTACAGAAAATTTTATTAAATATTTTATTTAAAATAAAAAAGATTTAAAAAGACATGTTTATGATAAGGAAAATAAATTAATTACAATTCAGACATCTTTTCATCTGGAAAATGACTGATATACATAAATCTATCTATCTATTGTCCTTTTGAGCCGAAGGTGGCACATAGGGCAGAACCACAATCTCAAAAACAGAAACTGTGCGTGCCAAAGTGGCACATATTGCAGAAATCTTCTTCTACCTTTTAGCTCCCAGTGGAGCATAGGTCTTCAACAAACACTTTCCAAGTCGTTCTGTTTTTTGCAATTCTTTTAAGATCATTCCATGTCTTCCCCATCATCTTCATCTCTGCTTCGATCTGTCTTCTCCAAGAATTCCTTGGTCTTCCTCTTTGTCTTTTCCCCTGGGGATTCCAAAAAAGGGCCTGTTGTGTAATACTCTCAGTTGGCTTCCTTAGTGTGTGTCCTATCCATCGCCATTGCAGAGATCACTGCTTCTAAAATCTATTCCTGTGTGTTACCAGGGCCTCATTATGAGGGAAGTAAAGAATAGTGACACTGTGACCTTCACGGCTTGTCGTAAGAGGCTACTATGAGGTTGATCGATGGCTTGACAAGCTGTCATTGTAAAAAGTATTGTTATGGAAACAATAAATCTTTAGACTACATTTTTAAAAAAATCCATTTTAAAATGTCATGTCTTCAAATAATGGACACATTGTTGAAAACGAATTCACTGCATAACGCCAAAATAAGACCTTATTCAGGTGTGTCTACTTTTAGAGGTTTCAAAAACATAAAATTAAGTAAATACTTCACCACATGTATCACATCAATTATGTTTGTTTCCTGTATGCAATGTTTTGTGGGTATGTATGTCTTCTCTTTATGCGTTTTCTTGTGTACATATAGACTATCACTCTGGGTAAAACTTACACTACACATATCACATTTGGCTTCTCTCCTGTATATTTTCTTTTGTGCCTTATTAGATGGCTGCTATTAGTAAAACTTAGAATACACGCATCACATTTTTAAGGCATTTCTCCTGTATGTTATCTCTTGTGCCTTTTTAGACTACCACTATTAGTAAAACAGACACCACATATATCACATTTGTAAGGCTTCTCTTCTGTGTTTTCTCTTATGCCTTTTTAGATTGCTACTATTAGTAAAACCTACACCACACACATCACATTTGTAAGGCTTTTCACCTGTATGTATTCTCTTGTGAACTATAAGACTGCCACTATCAGTAAAACTTACAATACACACATCACATGTATAAGGCTTCTCTTGTGTGTGTTTTCTTTTATGCCTTTTTAGACTGCTACTATTAGTAACACTTATACCACACACATCACATTTATAAAGCTTCTTTCCTGTATGTGTTCTCTTATGCTTTATTACATTGTATTTATTAGTAAAACTAAGACCACACACATCACATTTGTAAGGCTTCTCTCCTGTATGTTTTCTCTTGTGACGTATTAAATTATTACTTTGAGTAAAACTTGCACCACACACATCACATTTGTAAGGCTTCTCACCTGAATGTTTTCTCTCATGACTTATCAGATGACTACTTTGAGTAAAACTTGTGCCACACACATCACATTTGTAAGGTTTCTCACCTGTATGTTTTCTCTTGTGACTTATTAGATGGCCACTTTGAGCAAAACTTACACCACACACATCACACTTGTAAGGCTTCTGTTCTATATGTTTTCTCTTGCACTTTTTCAGTCCTGTAAAACAATAATCATCACAAGTCAAATAAACTTGAGACTGAAATACTTTCTCTTGCCCTATCACTTGTCTAGTATTTACAACCTGAGGATTTGTATCTTGACTGTAGTCTTCACCTTGATCTGCCTGAGAACACACGGAGATTAAAATATACAAATAAATAATGTATTTAAATGTTGATTGAAGGATGTAACTCTTAGTCTAAACATTTTCTTTGTTTATTTTGAAGCTTTTAATTGTGTGAATAAACTATAACATTTGTATGAGACAATCTAAATAAAGCTATAAAATTTGTATGAGACAATCTAAATAAAGCTATAAAATTTGTATGTGACAATCTAAATAAAGCTATAACATTTGTATGTGACAATCTAAATAAAACTATAACATTTGTATGTGACAATCTAAATAAAACTATAACATTTGTATGTGACAATCTAAATAAAGCTATAACATTTGTATGTGACAATCTAAATAAAGCTATAAAATTTGTTTGTGACAATCTAAATAAAACTATAACATTTGTATGTGACAATCTAAATAAAGCTATAAAATTTGTATGTGACATTGCAAATGAATAACAGAGCCTGCTGTGCGCACAAATAGTAACTCTACATTTTAACATCAATGACTTTAAGTGTTGTTAGCTATAATTGGATACTTTACCTCAGCATTATCAATATAAACAATAGGTTCATGTTCAGGGCAACTTCCTTCAAATTTCTGCTGAAAAATCTCACAATCTGAAGTTAGAAATGGATTATCAATGCTGTATTTTTCATATACTGACTGATAAAGATGGCAGTATGAAATAGGACACAAAGTGTTAACCAGATGAAAACTGATACTGTCGATTGTGCATGCCCTGTTCGTTTACCTCTCGCTACTGATGCCGCTGAAAAATACTTTTTTAGACATGTTTCATTACCAACCTTTTAACCCTTTTACTGTGAAATTTTGATAACTAAAATATATTTTATATATATATATATATATATATATATATATATATATATATATACTGCAAAGAATAAGCTTTATTTCCCCTTTTTGCAACACTTTGATTAAAGTATTTATTGACTGTTGATGAATTTAAAAACTCTGTTGAGTTTTTATTTTAATTTCAATAGTCGAAAAACTTTTACATTTGCTTCATTGCAAACAGAATTTATGGCATTTTTACTCCCCTCAACAAATTAAATATTACAATGCAATAGTACAGTAGATGAACTTTCTTCTTGCATTCTGTGAGTTTATGTCAAAGTATTTGTTGATTTTTAATGATTTCTACATTTGATGAGCTGCTGTGGTAAATTTGCGGCCGCCATTTTCTTCCATATATACTTGTTTCATCTCTCGGTGTACTTTATTTTATATTGACATTCGGTAAATTTAAAACTGCTAAACCTAGTAGGGAAAGATAGCTAAATTTAAATCACTGTCGCGTGAAGAATGGATGGATAATAGATTTTATGTGATTTTTTTTTTATTATAAATTTTTTAGTGTTAGTGAATTTTCAAAATGAATATTATTTGTTTCTTCTTTGTTGATTATTAATCCATTTAATTTAGTGGATTTGTGTGCTGGAAGCATGACATTGATATTTAATGTGAAATTATGACAAGATGCGATCAAAGATAAGAAATATGATAATATTGATATTTATACTGACAATTGACATCAGGATGATGTCCATGACCACGATACATTCTTCATTTTTTCCCAAGTTTTATTCATATTTAACAATATATTTATTTTATAGATTAATAGATTGTGAAATCCTGAACTTTTTATTCTTTAGTTTAGTCTGAAAATGTAGCCTTTTTTTCTTTTGTAGTCACGTTTATCTGTTATTGTAATTGTATTATTTTGTACATAATTGTTTTTGTTTAATTATAGTGTTATTTATACAGAATTGTTCCCCCTTATCTATTTTTTACAATTACAGAATTACAGGAATGAAATATGTCACTGGCTTCAATAGTGAAATGGGTTAAAAAATAGCTAACACAAAGTGACAAAATAAAAGCTGACGCACTCATGCTTTCAATTAGATAAAACTTACTTAGAAAACTGTCACTATCAGGACAAGAATGAGATGAAGAAATGGTCTGTTCACACTTAATGACAGTTGATACATCACTTTCTTCCTCTCTGTTTACTTCCATCTTTACTGTCTGACTCTGGACATATTATTTTGTACATTTAGAACACATCACAAGTATATAATAAATGAATCATCAGAATTTAAAATCATACACAGCTAGGTCAATTAGACCTCTATGGCAAATGACCTGGTAGTGTTAACAAATCAAGAGACAGAACTGCAATTAAAATTATGACTTGTAGACTGGTTGGTCTCCACACAGAGAGGCTGTGAGTTAAAATTGTGGCTGCACCATTTGGGATTTTTATTTGTGATTTATCTCTGCAGCGAGGCCTGGCTTGAAATGTCAATTACCCTTCAATAGGAAAAATATGAGTACCACCAAAGACAGAGTTATCTGTCTGTGCAGCAAGGGGCCCCTGGCTGCCAGTGAAAAACCTTCATTAATGGATGCTTGCAAAGAGTAAAAAGAAGGAAATTGCAAGACAGAACCACTAACATAGAATTATAGGAAAGTACCAGTCAAATGCTAGTGGATAAAGAGATACAATGAAGATGATAGCACTGGATAGGACAAACACTGCGGAAGCGAACTGAGAGTATTAGATGACAGGCCCTTTTTAGAATCCCCAGGGAGGAAGACGGAGAGTAAGACAAATATGCACTAGGAAGAAGACAGGTAGAAGCAGAGATGAAGAGAATGGGAAGGACATGGAATGATCTTAAAAGAATGGCAAGAAACAGAACGGTTTGGTTTAGAAAGTGATTGCTGAAAACCTATGCTCCACAGGGAGCTGAGAAGAAGAGGAATTACAACTAAGAGTATATAAGCTCAAGTGACTTCATACTTACAAGATGAAAAGACAAAAGAAATTTATGAGCTATACTAAACATAAATGATGATTTCAGGCTATAAAAAGTCATCTGTCTAGTATGGTTTGTAAATTTTTCCGTGCACCATTGAGAATTGACACAATAACTACCTGCAGTATTGCTTTGTTGAGGTTTCCAATCATTGTGTTAATTTTATTGATGCTGACATTGATAACATCACAATATTTGCAACATATGGTTTGTAAATGTTTCTACAATGCTATTGAAAACATTACCCTTGATGTACCAACATTTATGGTTCTCTTGAGAGCAAGGCTTCAGTTTTATTGATGCAATAGACCTCTTAGGGCTACAATGAAACACTTCCACAATTAAAAAAAAGTACATCTGTTATGATTTGTTTGTAATATCAACCAACAAACTCACTTTATATTCCGGTTCCTGTTTTATTTTTTCCCCTGGTATGAAATTCTCTATTTCCATATTTCTGGCAATCTGAGACCGAGAGGAAAAGGTTTCATGTTAGTGAGAGCAAGTACTGGAGTAATGAGACAAGAGAAGGACACAATGAACATAGTTATATTTAATATTAACATTTGAACTTTCAAATATTTCACTTTTGACAAAATTAATCTATTAATTAATGGACAGGAAATTCCTAAAAATAAAGACAATCTGACATAAATCTCCATTTTTACACTTTTTTGGAAATACAATGAAACTTTATATTATTATGATACATATGATAAAAAAGAAACAATAAAGGAATTCACAATGAAGATTATGGCCAATATTAAGTACATTTTGATGGTTAATTAAATTTGTTGATATTTCAAGTAGCAAAACAGTAAGTCATCAGATTGAGATTCTAAAACCATCAAAAGATCTGCCATGCAGTAAAATTTGGATGGAATGTGAATAAAGAAGACCAATGACAATCTGGCATGTGGAATGAAAATGCAATGAATAGGGCTAACCTAGATCATTTCCTAAATGATGTCAATGGACATCAAAGTGCAGAAACTTTGTTGCTGCTCTAATAGATGTCACAAGATGTGCCAACTGTCAATTACTTTCTTGATCTTTGGCCAAGGTCAAGACGATGCTACATTACATTGTCCCTATTTCATTCCAACAATCTTGCTTGATAACTAATTATCAGAATTGTTATCAGCCTGGGTCTATGAGAGTAAGAACAAAATGTAACACAGAAAAAAAGCCCAAGCAATAATAACAAGTAAATTTAATTGTGTGTCTAGTTATGTCTATCTTGGAAAGGTTCTGGCAAAAGCAACATACAAAGAATTAGACAACAAAGTGAAAAGTTCGGCAAGAAGAGATACAAGAGCTTATATAGACAACTTGGCAGAGAAAGCAGAGACAGCTGCAATTACAGGAGACAGCAGAACTCTTTATACTGTACAAAAGATGCTGACAAACACCTATACATCCAGTGGAACACCAATTCTAGACAAATCTGGATTAATGCTAACAACAAGCGCAGACATAAAAGCCCGTTGGGCGGAACACTTCAAAGAAATTCTTAACCGTCCACTACCTCACAGTTTAAAAGATTTTGAAGCTGAAACACCAGCAGCAGAATTAGATGTAAATTTAGATGACTTCACCTTGAGTGAAATAGAAACCACCTTAAAGCTAATGACCAATAACAAGGCTGCTGGAGAGGATAAGTTAACAGCTGAGATCCTCAAGGCAATTGATAGCCATAATTTAATACATCTCCAAAAAATGTTCAACATCATTTGGAAAACAGAGAAGACGCCTCATAAATGGAAAAAAGGAATCATTGTTAAGATCCCAAAAAAGGGCAATCTTAGAGATTGTAACAATTGGAGAGGCGTGACACTTTTGTCAGTTGCCTCAAAATTATTCTGTAAAATCATCCTAAATAGAATAAAGGATTCAATAGATACAGTAATGCGTGAAGAACAGGCTGGGTTTAGAAAAGGGAGAAGCTGTCTTGACCACATTTTCACTCTACGACTTATATTGGAGGAACACATTGAAAAGCAAAAACCTTTTGTACTTAACTTCATCGACTTCAAAAAAGCATTTGATAGTATTCATAGAGATTCTTTGTGGAAAATTCTGAAGCAATATGGCTTACCATCAAAAATCATAAATATTATCAAAGACATATATGATGGTTACACATGTGCAGTTCGAACAGAGGAAGGACTGAGCGAATGTTTCCCAATAGAAACTGGGGTTAAACAAGGATGTATTTTATCGCCCTTGTTATTTGGAATTGTTATGGACTTCATAATGAAGAAATGCTGCACTGGTAATAAAGGCATCGAATGGATACAAGGAGACTATTTGGAGGACCTGGACTTTGCTGATGACATAGTTCTCATCAGCAATCAGATAAAAACGATGCAGGAAAACACAAATGAACTATCATCAATAGCCAGCAAAATTGGGCTTGAGGTCAATCATGAAAAGACTAAAGTCATGAAAAGTTTAATTCCAACAAGTGACAAAATATACATGGAAAACAAACCAGTAGAAGAGATTGATCACTTCATCTATCTTGGAAGTCACATTGATCGAGAAGGGGATACGAGCAAAGAAATTAGAATCAGACTGGCTAAAGCAGCAATGTCTTTCAGAAGCCTTGAAAAGTTGTGGAAATCAAAACTCATTAGCACAAACACAAAACTTAGGCTATTCAAATCAAATGTACTATCAACCCTTACGTATGCGTGTGAAAGCTGGAAAACAACAAGAGATATAGAAACAAAGTTGAACGCATTCGAAAATAAATGTCTAAGGAAAATACTTGGTATAGAATGGAACGAATTCAAAACAAACGAGGAAATTAGAGAAATCGCCAATCAACCACTAATATCTTCAGTAATAAAGAAAAGACGATGGTCATACGTTGGACATGTGATGAGAAGAGATAATAATCGAATAGCAAAGCAAGCCCTCATATGGGAAACAACAGGTAAAAGAAAAAGAGGAAGACCCAGGGAGACACTGAGAAGAACATTGATGAGAGAGGCAAGAGCAGCAGGAATCGGCTCCCTCAATGAGATAGAACTGCTTGCACAGAACAGAGACAGATGGCGAGATTTGATAAAATATCTTTAAAAGAAAACTGCTAGAACAAAAATTCATATAGGAGAAGGTGTATCTTGGTCTACGCCCTATGGGCCGGTTACGGCTCGAAAGGTCAATAGATAGATAGATAGTTATGTCAGTTTAGTATTTGTTACAAGTGGTGTTTAAAACTAACAAATCAACTCACTTTATCATGTGGCTCCTGTTTGACATTCCAGATTTGTAGGTGACTCTTTGATTCCATAATTCTGATTATCAAAGTGTAAAATTAATTATTTGATAACTTGACAAACAGTTAATAATGAAATTACAGATGGTCATATTATTACAGAAATGGTTGGTCTATAAATTAGCCACAGCTGTTTGGCACAATTATTCATTTAAAATAACTGACTTGTTATTTCTGTTAAAGGAATATGTGACTATCTGAATGTTTTGTAGAATTATTTTATTCAGCTATAAATTTAGCTTAATATTTCATGTTTTAGTATACATTTCTTTTATGAACACATTAAAGTTATTTACTTTACCTATTGATGCATATTTGTTTTTTAGGGATGAGACTCAGTATGTCCAACAGAGCAAAAGCTACAAAATTGCATGTACATAGCTGACAAAAGGCTAAATGGACCACAATTGATTAAGATTTTGCTCCTTCTCCCTGTAAATGACCTGGATATAGACCTACCAGTCTGGTCAAATAAGTAATGACTGATAAGGGAAGACAACCTGGCACCCATAAATGACATTCTGAAATTAGATGTGCTGGAATTAAAATTTTCAGTGTAAAACATGGCACACACAAGGTTGTAAGGAAGGTTGATGGAGTAATCATAGGATGAATGCAACAAAGGAAGACTATTTCTCATTCATAAGTCAATGTCATGATGAAGAAACTATTTTGCATTTTACTTGATTAATGAGACAAGAAGACAAAATCATTTCAAAATTATTAAAGTTGATAATGTCCTAACCCCAATGATCTCAGTGACCTGCTCCAGGTGGATGAGTGAACATAATTATTGATGATAACACTGATACTGATCTGATATGCCAATGACAAAACAAGAGGGTCTGCTAGCTCTCACTTAAGTCATTGAATTTGTGTTTGTGTGTCTGTATGTGCATGCATGCACATACATGTCTGTGTGTAATAAAATATGTTTAGTTCATAGTCATCATCAACAGTACCATGCCTGCTGGCATAGGTGACCATGTTTCTCCACAACTTTTGATCTCAACAGTTATTTATCATTTGTGTTGTTGACTCTCTGCCAAGCCACTCTCTAGTCTTAAGCCTGTCTGGTATCTTTTGTTTCCTTCTAATCCGTCATCCCTCAACTTTCCTGTTACTTTCTCATTACATGCCTGAAAAAAAATTATGATTATTTCTTCCCAATATATTGGAAATTAGTTTTCTCATTGTTTGGTCTCTTGATAGAAGGACAGAATATAATAATAGTAGTTTGTAGTTGTTTATATACAATATTATACACTGATACAGTGGTCAATGGCCTTCTCGTTTTCCGCTCCAGAGAAAAAAGCAAAAATAGACTACTGAAAGAAGTCCAGTGACATGAAGCTAGTTGCAGGGTCTGGAGAAATAAAAAAGAAACCTGCTTTGTTGTTCTTTCCGCAGCCTGGCACTGCCATTCATATTTTTACAAGATAAATCAGAATCATATGAGAGGAAATTATTAGAAGATTGCTCGGCAAATGGCCGGGAAGTTACCATTAAAAGGTGAAAATATGCGTGTTTTCAACCGTCTCACTTTCTCAAGACGCAAAAAAAAATGCTACACACACACGAGAAGAGATTATTAAGTACCTAAACTTTAGGTTAAAGTAAATTATTTCTGCTAAACACTAAACATGTGATCTCCCCTAAAAACAGCACGTATTTTAAATGTATAAAATGTTTCTAGTTTATCAGTGCATTTAATTTAGGACTCAGTGACAGATGAAATTAAATCAGAGAACAATCGAATGAAGTCACGGACGTTACCTAAACGTAAATGACCAAAGATTAAGTAAGCAATAATCAGAACACAAACCTTTTGTGGTGCACTAAATCAAGAAAACTAATTCTCTCGTCAATAAACTTGTCGGAAGTACAGATCCCGTCTTATTGATTGTGGTCGTCGACTTACAGGAAGTGACGTTATATGTATATCTATCTCGCTCTCTCTTTGAGATCAAGACTCAATCAGAGTAGGATTCCAGACCCTCTCATGAAGTCAGCTGTCTGTTTAAGCGAATCGATTGCCCCATATCGTTTCTCTTCCAGGAGGTGGGTGTGGACCACAGTGCTCTTCTCAGGTCTGTGTATTGGGGGCAATCCTGTAGAACATGTTTTGTAGTCATATTGTCCAGTGTACAGTGGCATAGACTGGTTGTACCTATTTTGAGTTTGGTGAACATGTGATTTCTCATTCTATTGTGGCCAGTGCGTAGGCGAAGTATGATGACTTGATCCCTCCTTGATAGTTGATGGTATCCGTACCTCTCGTCATGCTTTGGGTGTTCTCGTTTACATTTTTCATGGTACTGACCTTTGGGGATGGATTTGGCTTCATCGTAACTGAGCGGATGGTTCTCTTGTGGTAATCTCCCTCCCTCTTTAGCTAATTGTCTGCGCGTTCGTTCCCGTGTATATTAAAGTGTGGTGGTATCCACTGAATGACTACTCTCTGGAAGTTATTGCATAGTTGGTCCAGGGTTGTTCTCAAGTCATCTAGTTCATTGTTCTTGGGACTTTTTAGAGCTGATAGCACTGACAGTGCATCAGTCAGAATCACCAATTTACTGTGCATGTTATTTTTTGTGTTGAGTAGTCAGTGTAGCGGCATCTCTGAGGGCCTCTGTTTCTGCTTTAAAGTTGTTTGAGAATTTTCCAGTAGCTATTGACTTGGTGATCTCGTCCTGGTTATTCAGCGTCAAGAACGCACCACCCCCTCCATTTTTGGTGGCATTTGTAGCAGAACCATCTGTATATATGTGGAACCAAGAGCCCTGTGGGTAGGTATCGAGTATGTGTTTTTCTGCTACGTGTTTTCTTTCTGTGTCTGATTGGGTGCCTTTTTTTCATGATTCCTGTTATATTTTCCTTAAGTTCTGGTATTTATGTTTCCCATGAGGAGACATATCAGATGGGCAAGGGTTTCGATATTGTTTGGAAAAGTACTGTGTCTCCAGTAGTTAGTTCCTTGGTGATTGCAGCGAAGTTGCTCCTCTTTAGTCGTACAATTCCGGAACCAGTTATTCTTTGGTGCATGGGGTGGCTAAGGAGCCTTCTATATTTCTCCGCTTGTTGCAATACTTTAGTGACCCGTCTGTCTTCTAAGGGTTGTAAACCTATTACTGATTCTAGAGTCTTGATAGGTGTAGATTTCATAGCACCAGTGATGATACGGGCATCTTGGTTCTGTGTTCTGTTAATTTTGCTAAAGTGTGATTTGGAAGCCATAGCCCAGGCTGTGACTCCATACTCTAGGACTGGTCTGACTCTTCCTACGTATAGTCGTTTCAAGATATTGCTGTCTGCTCCTCAGTCCGTTCCTGCCAATTTCTTCATAATATTAGTTCGTTTTCTGGCTTTTTCTCTTGCTCTGTCTATCTGATTTTTCCAAGCCATTCTGCGATTCATGGTGACGCCAAGATATGTTGGGTTTTGGTCAATAGGGAGTGTATGGTCTTTTATCTTCAAGTTTGCAGAGAGTGTGTTTCTTGATAGGCTGAAAATTGTATATGTAGTTTTTTTTCGTTAATTGGTAAGAACCAGGTGTTCGTCCATTTTTCAAGTTCACCTACGGCATCTTGCATCCTGGATCCAGCCACCGACACACTTTCCTCGCGAGCCCATAACGCCAGATCATCTGCGTATATTGCTGAGTGTATTCTGAGTACAATGTCCATTACGATGTCATTTATGAAAATTAAAAGAGTGTTGTGGACAAGACTCCGCCTCGTGGGACACCCTGTTCGATTGTGACCTTCTTACTTAGTTGACCTTGTACTTGTACTCTGGCGGTCCTATCCTGAAGGTATTGAGAGACCCAACTGAATAAACGACCCTGGATGCCAAGTCTAAAAAGCTTGTTCTTTAAACCCTCTCACCATACCCTAACAAAAGCCTTCTCCATGTCGATCCACACTGCCAGTGTGTGTTTCTTTTCTTGTAGAGCATTTTCTATCTCCTGTGCGGTGTAGGTGACCAGGTCTTCAGTTGATCAGCTGACGGTAGCCACTTTGTTGTTTTGTCTCCAAATGCCACCTAAGGCTTCTGTTGACCAGCCTTTCCATAAGTTTACTCAGGCAGTTCAGTAAGCTAATTGGTATGTAGCTACTTGGGTCTAGTGGGTCTTTTCCACGCTTGAGTATGGGCACCATAATAGCTTCTTTCCAGATTGCCGGTACATGACCTCTCTTTCAG
Source organism: Megaustenia siamemsis (assembly GCA_032433765.1). NCBI lineage: Eukaryota > Metazoa > Mollusca > Gastropoda > Stylommatophora > Ariophantidae > Megaustenia > Megaustenia siamemsis. The sequence goes on from JAVIAB010000159.1 coordinate 15,546,164, forward strand.
CTAGCATTTATTATCCTTAGAAGCTGGTCCTTGGCTTTCTGTCCCAGATTTAGGAGCATTTCGTTGGTGATTCCATCTTTACCAGGGGAACTTTTGAGCTTCAATCCTTTGAGAAAAGTAAAGTACCCTCGTCACGCCAAGTGGCGTATAGGGAAATATGGTGTTAGTGACCCTATATTTTACAGACCTTCAGCACATGATTTTTGGGGTAATGTGGTCAGTATTACGCCCGTGCTGCTTTACTTTCCCAGAAAAAATCCGGTACCCATTTAAGGCTGGGTGAACCCGGAAGCCGTCGGTTGGGATCGAACCCTACCCCTTGTCCGTGGTAGTCCAGTTCACTAACCACTGAGCTATCGCGGCTCCCAATCCTTTGAGAGCAACATCTAATTCAGTTGGGTAAAGATGGTCGTCTGATGCTCTTCTGGTGCTAAAGGCTTGCGTTTTGCATCTTGGTTTTCCCGTCTTGCAGTTTTCTGTTTGTCTATTGGAATGATTATTCTACTAATGTTTTTTTGTAAGTCTCAATCAGTAGATTTGCTGTCCTTTTGCCTGTGAGGATGTTCTGGTTGTGTGCTAATTATATTGAAGGTCGGCAGTTCTTTTCGTCGCTCAGAGCTTTCGCAAGTTTCCATAATTTATGACCATTTTTGTCTAGATTAAGGCTCTCTGTTTTGTATATCCTGCTCTATCTTGATGATATTATGACCTCACGCCTGTATTTGACAGAGGCTGCTTTGTAGGTAATGTTGCTCTCTGATATTTATCATATATCATCATCATGTGCCATACCGGTTGGCGTAGGCGATCATGTTCATCCACAATATTCTATATACTGTGCATCGTATCAGTTCTGTTGTTGACTGTTTTCCATGCCATGACACCAAACTATCCAGTATCTTCTCTCGTCCGCGATCTCTCTCTCCTTTTATCTTGCCAGTTGTAACCAAGTATTCCAACTTTCCTCTTCTCATGATATGCCCGAAAAATGATTGATTGTTTTCTTTCTGATGTTTATTAGGAGCTCCCTTTTTGTGTTGGCCTATTTGAGAATGTCTTCATTGGTCTTTTTATCTGTCCAGGGAACTTTCAACATTCTTCTGAGAAATCCCATCTCTGTGGCCTCTAATCCTCTTTTCATTCGTTTGTTTACTGTCCATGACTCGCTTCCATAGGTCAGAATTGGTTTTATATAGCACCGATGAACTCTCTTTCTTATTTTTATTTACATAGATTTGTTGCATAAGATATTTTTCATTTTCTGAAATGCAATTTTGGCCTGAGCTATTCTATATTTTTTTTTATTTCTGTGATGCACCTGCCATCTGATATTATTGTGCCCAAGTATTTGACACGTTGCACTTGTTTAAGATTTGTCCTTTTTATTTGTATGCTGCATGATGGTGATGATTGTTTCTTCAATATGACCATTACTTCTGTTTTCTTACTATTCAGACTGAGACCTTTCTTGTTGCTTTCTTTTTACTATTATGTCTATCATTTCTTGTAGTTCATTCTCTGTCTCTGCTATTAAGACTGTGTACATCCGCATATCGCAAATTGTTTATGTTGTGACCGTTGACTTCAATTTCTTTTGTGTCTTCTATATATCTCATAATTATTTTCGCTTTAAAGTGAAAACAAATCAGACGGGCAGAACACAGCCTCAGTCAATGGTGGGTATATCATCATCATCGGGTGCCGTCTCAGCAGTGAAAGTTGGCTACCATGGATCGCCATTCCACTGTTTCTTGCTTTGATAGTGCAAGATGTCATAGATTGGCTTGTCCATCTTTCGATGTTACCCTTGGTCTGCCTCTTTTACCTTGTATTTTCCCTTCCAATATTACTTTTAGTAGACTGTTGTGTCTTTTAACATGCCAAAAATGTCATTTGTCTTTTCTAATTGTGTTTAGTAGTTCTCTTTTTATTTTTAGTTGTTTAAAACTTCATCGTTTGTTTTCTTTTCTTTCCATCTAATTCTACCTATTTGGGTATATATATATATATATATATTATATATATATATATATATATATATATATATATATATATAATATATACATAAACATATATTGATAACTAACATGATTATAAACTGAAAGACTTTGAAATGTGGATTTTTAGAATAAGTAGAATTAGATGGAAAGAAAGCAAAAGATGAAGTCTTCGAACAAATAAAAATGAATCGAGAACTACTAAACACACAATCAAGACAAATGAGATTTTTAGGGCATGTTAAAAGAAACAACAGCCTGCAAAAAGTAATCTCGGAAGGGAAAATGCAAAGTAAAAGAAGCAGACAAAGCATAACATGGACGAGTAACATCAAAATATGGACAAGTTAGCCTATGACAAGTTGCATTATCGAAGCAAGAGACAAGGATGAATGACGTTCCGTGGTAGTCAACATACGATGCTGAAGACAAATAATAACAAATGAATATTTTTATAAAGAAAAACTTCGGAGGTGATAAATCGGCGAATAATTTCAGAGGAATAGTTATGTTTACAGCACTCGGGGAAAAAAAGAGACAAATAATCAATAAAAGAGACAAATAAAACAAAGAACAACATCGAAGCAATATTGAACCCGTACTTCCTTGCACAGCGCCTTGCTACGAGAGTAGTATACAAGGGTCAATTTGACCCGTATTTAGGCGCTAAATTAACAAAGATATATAGTAGGCGCGCGGCGCGCCTAATGTACCGTAGGCGCAGGGGGGAGTTGACCGTGACATTTCGTGGCCGGATGTTGACCGCTAGTCCAGGTGCTCCGTATTTTAAAATTCCGAATTATTTAAAAAAACAGTCTCCATCTGATTTCGAACACGGGTCTACGGCGTGCCAGGCCAGACACTTACACTATGCTACAGGCGATCACAGAATTAGAGGCTGAATGAGACAGGTGAAGCGTGAGGCTTTTGTTGGTACCTGACAGCTAGCTAGTAGTAGAGAAAGATTGACCCGCATTTAGGCGCTAAATTAACAAAGATATATAGGGCGGCACGCGGCGTGCATAAACCGGGCGGCGCAGGGGGAGTTAACCATGACATTTCGTGTCGGGATGCCTGGTGACCGCTCGTTGACCTCTCAACCTCTCGGCGCCATGGGCGGGGTGAGCTCTCGTAGTGGGGGACCTGTTATGATCAAAGACCCTATTTCTCTGTGAAATTTCTCACTTGGGTAACTTAAGCTGGTCTAGCCGTCTAACAGAGAGACAGTAAATTAATGTACTTTTGATATTCTATTACTGTTGTGCTTTTTTTTTTTTGTAGTGGTTGTAGTAATAGTAGTAGTAGTTAAAGTCGTTATTGAAGTTGTACAACTAGTGTGACTTGTATTTTGTAGAGTTATAACAGACAAGTGGGGGCTATGCCCTTTTTTTTCATGTATAGTAGAGAGATGGTAGAGTCTTATAGTTATTTTTATGCATGACAACTTTAATGTATCTATAAAATTCATTTTGAAATTAATGGAAACATACAACTTACTCAGGGCTTGGCCAACTAACAGCAACGGTCTTGCTAATATATTTAACCCGTGGAAACATCAGCATCATGAGACTTATTAATGTCCAAAATGACCGCTTGTTCATAACACGGAGACGACAGCGATGATGACTTTAACGGGTACACAATCAAAGAGCCCGTGGGTTTTGTTTTAGTCGATGACAACTTTTGAAATAGTAGCTGACAACTTTTGTATTAGCAGATGACAGCTTTCAATGACTGTTTACATGCTATGTCATTGTAGCAGTCATGTATGTCATGTCGATGTAGTAGACACGTATGTCATGTCATTGTAACAGTCATGTCAATGTAACAGTTATTTCGTTGTAATAGTCATCTCGTTGTAACAGTCACGGGTGTCATGTCGTTTTATCAGATACGTATGGTATGTCGTTGTAACAGTCATTTCGTTGTAATAGTCATCTCGTTGTAACAGACACGTATGTCATGTCGTTTTATCAGAGACGTATGATATGTCGTTGTAACAGACATGTCGTTGTATCAGTCATATCGATGTAGTAGACACGTATGTCATGTCATTGTAACAGTCATGTCAATGTAACAGTCATGTCAATGTAACAGACATTTCGTTGTAATAGTCATCTCGTTGTAACAGTCACGTATGTCATGTCGTTTATCAGACACGTATGGTATGTCGTTGTAACAGACATGTCGTTGTATCAGGCATGTCGATGTAGTAGACACGTATGTCATGTCATTGTAACAGTCATGTCAATGTAACAGTCATTTCGTTGTAATAGTCATCTCGTTGTAACAGACACGTATGTCATGTCGTTTTATCAGAGACGTATGGTATGTCGTTGTAACAGACATGTCGTTGTATCAGTCATGTCGATGTAGTAGACACGTATGTCATATCATTGTAACAGTCATGTCAATGTAACAGTCATTTCGTTGTAATAGTCATCTCTTTGTAACAGACACGTATGTCATGTGGTTTTATCAGACACATATGGTATGTCGTTGTAACAGACATGTCGTTGTATCAGTCATGTCTATGTAGTAGACACGTATGTCATGTCATTGTAACAGGCATTCAATGTAACAGTCATGTCAATGTAACAGTCATTTCGTTGTAATAGTCATCTCGTTGTAACAGGCACGTATGTCATGTCGTTTTATCAGAGACGTATGGTATGTCGTTGTAACAGACATGTCGTTGTATCAGTCATGTCGATGTAGTAGACACGTATGTCATGTCATTGTAACAGTCATGTCAATGTAACAGTCATTTCGTTGTAATAGTCATCTCGTTGTAACAGACATGTATGTCATGTCGTTTTATCAGTGACGTATGGTATGTCGTTGTAACAGACATGTCGTTGTATCAGTCATGTCGATGTAGTAGACACGTATGGCATGTCATTGTAAGAGGCATGTCAATGTAACAGTCATGTCAATGTAACAGTCATTTCGTTGTAATAGTCATCTCGTTGTAACAGTCACGTATGGCATGTCGTTTTATCAGAGACGTATGGTATGTCGTTGTAACAGACATGTCGTTGTATCATTCATGTTGATGTAGTAGACACGTATGTCATGTCATTGTAACAGTCATGTCAATGTAACAGTCATTTCGTTGTAATAGTCATCTCGTTGTAACAGACATGTATGTCATGTCGTTTTATCAGTGACGTATGGTATGTCGTTGTAACAGACATGTCGTTGTATCAGTCATGTCGATGTAGTAGACACGTATGGCATGTCATTGTAAGAGGCATGTCAATGTAACAGTCATGTCAATGTAACAGTCATTTCGTTGTAATAGTCATCTCGTTGTGACAGTCACGTATGGCATGTCGTTTTATCAGAGACGTATGGTATGTCGTTGTAACAGACATGTCGTTGTATCATTCATGTCGATGTAGTAGACACGTATGTCATGTCATTGTAACAGTCATGTCAATGTAACAGTCATGTCAATGTAACAGTCATCTCGTTGTAACAGACACGTATGTCATGTCGTTTATCAGAGACGTATGGTATGTCGTTGTAACAGACATGTCATTGTATCAGGCATGCCGATGTAGTAGACACGTATGTCATGTCATTGTAACAGTCATGTCAATGTAACAGTCATGTCAATGTAACAGTCATCTCGTTGTAACAGACACGTATGTCATGTCGTTTATCAGAGACGTATGGTATGTCGTTGTAACAGACATGTCATTGTATCAGGCATGCCGATGTAGTAGACACGTATGTCATGTCATTGTAACAGTCATGTCAATGTAACAGTCATTTCGTTGTAATAGTCATCTCGTTGTAACAGACACGTATGTCATGTCGTTTTATCAGACACGTATGGTATGTCGTTGTAACAGACATGTCGTTGTATCAGTCATGTCGATGTAGTAGACACGTATGTCATGTCATTGTAACAGTCATGTCAATGTAACGGTCATGTCAATGTAACAGTCATTTCGTTGTAATAGTCATCTCGTTGTAACAGTCACGTATGTCATGTCGTTTTATCAGACACGTATGGTATGTCGTTGTAACAGACATGTCGTTGTATCAGTCATGTCGATGTAGTAGACACGTATGTCATATCATTGTAACAGTCATGTCAATGTAACAGTCATTTCGTTGTAATAGTCATCTCTTTGTAACAGACACGTATGTCATGTGGTTTTATCAGACACATATGGTATGTCGTTGTAACAGACATGTCGTTGTATCAGTCATGTCTATGTAGTAGACATGTATGTCATGTCATTGTAACAGGCATGTCAATGTAACAGTCATGTCAATGTAACAGTCATTTCGTTGTAATAGTCATCTCGTTGTGACAGTCACGTATGGCATGTCGTTTTATCAGAGACGTATGGTATGTCGTTGTAACAGACATGTCGTTGTATCATTCATGTCGATGTAGTAGACACGTATGTCATGTCATTGTAACAGTCATGTCAATGTAACAGTCATTTCGTTGTAATAGTCATCTCGATGTAACAGACACGTATGTCATGTCATTGTAACAGTCATGTCAATGTAACAGTAATGTTCATTGTAATAGTCATCTCGTTGTAACAGTCACGTATGTCATGTCGTTTTATCAGAGACGTATGGTATGTCGTTGTAACAGACATGTCGTTGTATCAGTCATGTCGATGTAGTAGACACGTATGTCATGTCGTTGTAACAGACACGTATGGTATGTCATTGTAAGAGGCATGTCAATGTAACAGTCATGTCAATGTAACAGTCATTTCGTTGTAATAGTCATCTCGTTGTAACAGTCACGTATGTCATGTCGTTTTATCAGAGACGTATGGTTGTCGTTGTAACAGACATGTCGTTGTATCAGGCATGTCGATGTAGTAGACACGTATGTCATGTCATTGTAACAGTCATGTCAATGTAACAGTCATTTCGTTGTAATAGTCATGTCATTGTAACAGTCATGTCAATGTAACAGTAATTTCATTGTAATAGTCATCTCGTTGTAACAGTCACGTATGTCATGTCGTTTTATCAGAGACGTATGGTATGTCGTTGTAACAGACATGTCGTTGTATCAGTCATGTCGTTGTAACAGACACGTATGGTATGTCGTTGTAACAGACATGTCATTGTATCAGGCATGTCGATGTAGTAGACACGTATGTCATGTCATTGTAACAGTCATGTCAATGTAACAGTCATGACAATGTAACAGTCATTTCGTTGTAATAGTCATCTGGTTGTAACAGTCACGTATGTCATGTCGTTTTATCAGAGACGTATGGTATATCGTTGTAACAGACATGTCGTTGTATCAGTCATGTCGATGTAGTAGACACGTATGTCATGTCATTGTAACAGTCATGTCAATGTAACAGTCATGTCAATGTAACAGTCATTTCGTTGTAATAGTCATCTCGTTGTAACAGTCACGTATGTTATGTCGTTTGTCAGAGACGTATGGTATGACGTTGTAACAGACATGTCGTTGTATCAGGCATGCCGATGTAGTAGACACGTATGTCATGTCATTGTAACAGTCATGTCAATGTAACAGTCATTTCGTTGTAATAGTCATCTCGTTGTAACAGACACGTATGTCATGTCGTTTTATCAGACACGTATGGTATGTCGTTGTAACAGACATGTCGTTGTATCAGTCATGTCGATGTAGTAGACACGTATGTCATGTCATTGTAACAGTCATGTCAATGTAACGGTCATGTCAATGTAACAGTCATTTCGTTGTAATAGTCATCTCGTTGTAACAGTCACGTATGTCATGTCGTTTTATCAGACACGTATGGTATGTCGTTGTAACAGACATGTCGTTGTATCAGTCATGTCGATGTAGTAGACACGTATGGCATGTCATGTAACAGTCATGTCAATGTAACAGTCATGTCAATGTAACAGTCATTTCGTTGTAATAGTCATCTCGTTGTAACAGTCACGTATGTCATGTAGTTTTATCAGAGAAGTATGGTATGTCGTTGTAACAGACATGTCGTTGTATCAGTCATGTCGATGTAGTAGACACGTATGTCATGTCATTGTAACAGTCATGTCAATGTAACAGTCATTTCGTTGTAATAGTCATCTCGTTGTAACAGACATGTATGTCATGTCGTTTATCAGAGAAGTATGGTATGTCGTTGTAACAGACATGTCCATGTATCAGTCATATCGATGTAGTAGACACGTATGTCATGTCATTGTAACAGTCATGTCAGTGTAACAGTCATGTCAATGTAACACGTGTCAGTTCTGTTGTTAACTGTTTTCCATGTCATGTCGTTGTAGTAGTCATAGGTGTCACACCGTCGTATGTATGTTGTCCAGTGTGACATGATAGTTGTATGTAGGTTGTCTAGTGTGTCGTGATGGCTGTATGAAGATCACGACACACTAGACAATCTACATACAGCCATCACGACACACTGGACAACATACATACGACGGTGTGAGACCTATGACTACTACAACGACATGACATGGAAAACAGTTAACAACAGAACTGACACGTGTTACATTGACATGACTGTTACACTGACATGACATACGTGTCTACTACATCGACATGACTGATACATGGACATGTCTGTTACAATGACATACCATACTTCTCTGATAAACGACATGACATACGTGACTGTTACAACGAGATGACTATTACAACGAGATGACTATTACATTGACATGACTGTTACATTGACATGACTGTTACAATGACATGCATACGTGTCTACTACATCGATATGACTGATACAACGACATGTCTGTTACAACGACATACCATACGTGTCTGATAAAACGACATGACATACGTGACTGTTACAACGACATGACATATTACAACGAAATGACTGTTACAACGACATGACCGTTACATTGGCATGACTGTTACAATGACATGCCATACGTGTCTACTACATCGACATGACTGATACAACGACATGTCTGTTACAACGACATACCATACGTGTCTGATAAAACGACATGACATACGTGTCTGTTACAACGAGATGACTATTACAACGAAATGACTGTTACATTGACATGTTACATTGACATGACTGTTACAATGACATGACATACGTGTCTACTACATCGGCATGCCTGATACAACGACATGTCTGTTACAACGTCATACCATACGTGTCTGATAAAACGACATGACATACGTGTCTGTTACAACGAGATGACTATTACAACGAAATGACTGGACATGACTGTTACAATTGACATCGTGACATCGGATGCCTGATACAACGACATGTCTGTTACAACGATATACCATACGTCTCTGATAAAACGACATAACATACGTGACTGTTACAACGAGATGACTATTACAACGAAATGACTGTTACATTGACATGACTGTTACAATGACATGTCTGTTACAACGTATACCTACTACATCGACATGACCTGACTGTTACAACCAGATGTCTATTACAACGACATACCATACGTGTCTGTTACAACGACATGACATACGTGTCTACTACATCGACATGACTGATACAACGACATGTCTGTTACAACGACATACCATACGTCTCTGATACAACGACATGACATACGTGACTGTTACAACGAGATGACTATTACAACGAAATGACTGTTACATTGACATACATGACTGATAAAATGACATGACATACGTGTCTGTTACAACGAGATGACTATTACAATGAAATGACTGTTACATTGACATGACTGTTACAATGACATGACATACGTGTCTGTTACATCGAGATGACTATTACAACGAAATGACTGTTACATTGACATGACTGTTACAATGACATGACATACGTGTCTACTACATCGACATGAATGATACAACGACATGTCTGTTACAACGACAAGCCATACGTCTCTGATAAAACGACATGACATACGTGACTGTTACAACGAGATGACTATTACAACGAAATGACTGTTACATTGACATGACTGTTACATTGACATGCCTCTTACAATGACATGCCATACGTGTCTACTACATCGACATGACTGATACAACGACATGTCTGTTACAACGACATACCATACGTCTCTGATAAAACGACATGCCATACGTGACTGTTACAACGAGATGACTATTACAACGAAATGACTGTTACATTGACATGACTGTTACATTGATATGACTGTTACAATGACATGACATACGTGTCTACTACATCGACCTGACTGATATAACGACATGTCTGTTACAACGACATACCATACGTCACTGATAAAACAACATGACATACATGTCTGTTACAACGAGATGACTATTACAACGAAATGACTGTTACATTGACATGACTGTTACAATGACATGACATACGTGTCTACTACATCGACATGACTGATACAACGACATGTCTGTTACAACGACATACCATACGTGTCTGATAAAACGACATGACATACGTGACTGTTACAACGAGATGACTATTACAACGAAATGACTGTTACATTGACATGACTGTTACAATGACATGACATACGTGTCTACTACATCGGCATGCCTGATACAACGACATGTCTGTTACAACGTCATACCATACGTCTCTGACAAACGACATAACATACGTGACTGTTACAACGAGATGACTATTACAACGAAATGACTGTTACATTGTCATGACTGTTACATTGACATGACTGTTACAATGACATGACATACGTGTCTACTACATCGACATGCCTGATACAATGACATGTCTGTTACAACGACATACCATACGTGTCTGTTACAACGACATGACATACGTGTCTACTACATCGACATGACTGATACAACGACATGTCTGTTACAACGACACACCATACGTCTCTGATAAAACGACATGACATACGTGACTGTTACAACGAGATGACTATTACAATGAAATTACTGTTACATTGACATGACTGTTACAATGACATGACATACGTGTCTGTTACATCGAGATGACTATTACAACGAAATGACTGTTACATTGACATGACTGTTACAATGACATGACATACGTGTCTACTACATCGACATGAATGATACAACGACATGTCTGTTACAACGACATACCATACGTCTCTGATAAAACGACATGCCATACGTGACTGTCACAACGAGATGACTATTACAACGAAATGACTGTTACATTGACATGACTGTTACATTGACATGCCTCTTACAATGACATGCCATACGTGTCTACTACATCGACATGACTGATACAACGACATGTCTGTTACAACGACATACCATACGTCACTGATAAAACGACATGACATACATGTCTGTTACAACGAGATGACTATTACAACGAAATGACTGTTACATTGACATGACTGTTACAATGACATGACATACGTGTCTACTACATCGACATGAATGATACAACGACATGTCTGTTACAACGACATACCATACGTCTCTGATAAAACGACATGCCATACGTGACTGTTACAACGAGATGACTATTACAACGAAATGACTGTTACATTGACATGACTGTTACATTGACATGCCTCTTACAATGACATGCCATACGTGTCTACTACATCGACATGACTGATACAACGACATGTCTGTTACAACGACATACCATACGTCACTGATAAAACGACATGACATACATGTCTGTTACAACGAGATGACTATTACAACGAAATGACTGTTACATTGACATGACTGTTACAATGACATGACATACGTGTCTACTACATCGACATGACTGATACAACGACATGTCTGTTACAACGACATACCATACGTCTCTGATAAAACGACATGACATACGTGCCTGTTACAACGAGATGACTATTACAACGAAATGACTGTTACATTGACATGACTGTTACATTGACATGCCTGTTACAATGACATGACATACGTGTCTACTACATAGACATGACTGATACAACGACATGTCTGTTACAACGACATACCATATGTGTCTGATAAAACCACATGACATACGTGTCTGTTACAAAGAGATGACTATTACAACGAAATGACTGTTACATTGACATGACTGTTACAATGATATGACATACGTGTCTACTACAACGACATGTCTGTTACAACGACATACCATACGTCTCTGATAAAACGACATGACATACGTGTCTGTTACAACGAGATGACTATTACAACGAAATGACTGTTACATTGACATGACTGTTACAATGACATGACATACGTGTCTACTACATCGACATGCCTGATACAACGACATGTCTGTTACAACGACATACCATACGTGTCTGATAAAACGACATGACATACGTGACTGTTACAACGAGATGACTATTACAACGAAATGACTGTTACATTGACATGACTGTTACATTGACATGACTGTTACAATGACATGACATACGTGTCTACTACATCGATATGACTGATACAACGACATGTCTGTTACAACGACATATCATACGTCTCTGATAAAACGACATGACATACGTGTCTGTTACAACGAGATGACTATTACAACGAAATGACTGTTACAACGACATACTATACGTATCTGATAAAACGACATGACACCCGTGACTGTTACAACGAGATGACTATTACAACGAAATAACTGTTACATTGACATGACTGTTACAATGACATGACATACGTGCCTACTACATCGACATGACATACATGACTGCTACAATGACATAGCATGTAAACAGTCATTGAAAGCTGTCATCTGCTAATACAAAAGTTGTCAGCTACTATTTCAAAAGTTGTCATCGACTAAAACAAACCCACGGGCTCTTTGATTGTGTACCCGTTAAAGTCATCATCGCTGTCGTCTCCGTGTTATGAACAAGCGGTCAATTTGGACATTAATAAGTCTCATGATGCTGATGTTTCCACGGGTTAAATATATTAGCAAGACCGTTGCTGTTAGTTGGCCAAGCCCTGAGTAAGTTGTATGTTTCCATTAATTTCAAAATGAATTTTATAGATACATTAAAGTTGTCATGCATAAAAATAACTATAAGACTCTACCATCTCTCTACTATACATGAAAAAAAGGGCATAGCCCCCACTTGTCTGTTATAACTCTACAAAATACAAGTCACACTAGTTGTACAACTTCAATACGACTTTAACTACTACTACTATTACTACAACCACTACAAAAAAAAAAAAAGCACAACAGTAATAGAATATCAAAAGTACATTAATTTACTGTCTCTCTGTTAGACGGCTAGACCAGCTTAAGTTACCCAAGTGAGAAATTTCACAGAGAAATAGGGTCTTTGATCATAACAGGTCCCCCACTACGAGAGCTCACCCCGCCCATGGCGCCGAGAGGTTGAGAGGTCAACGAGCGGTCACCAGGCATCCCGACACGAAATGTCATGGTTAACTCCCCCTGCGCCGCCCGGTTTATGCACGCCGCGTGCCGCCCTATATATCTTTGTTAATTTAGCGCCTAAATGCGGGTCAATCTTTCTCTACTACTAGCTAGCTGTCAGGTACCAACAAAAGCCTCACGCTTCACCTGTCTCATTCAGCCTCTAATTCTGTGATCGCCTGTAGCATAGTGGTAAGTGTCTGGCCTGGCACGCCGTAGACCCGTGTTCGAAATCAGATGGAGACTGTTTATTTAAAATAATTCGGAATTTTTAAAATACGGAGCACCTGGACTAGCGGTCAACTCCCCCTGCGCCTACGGTACATTAGGCGCGCCGCGCGCCTACTATATATCTTTGTTAATTTAGCGCCTAAATACGGGTCAAATCGACCCTTGTATACTACTGACGAGAAGCCAAACACTAGGGAACACGACCAACTCACTCTCAGCTACAAGGAGTACGGGTTCGATCCTACTTCTGACCATATATTGTTCTTTGTTTTTTTCTTTTCTGTTGTTGATTATTTGTCTTTATTTTCCGACAGCCGTAAGGATACCTCTTCCTCTGAAATAATATATGATGCTGGAACGGCGCTCAATTGTGATGATGAACATCATCATCGAGTGCGATCTCCGCAACGAAGGTTGGCTACAATGGAGCGCCATTCTGCTCTATCTCCTGCTTTCATGTTGAACGTCATCATAGGCTGATTTGTCCTTCTTTTGATGTTACTCGTCTGTGTTAGTCTTTGTCTGCCTCTTTTACATTGTATTTTCCCTTCCAAGATTACTTTTAGTAGACTGTTGTGTTTTTTTTTGGCCCAAAAATCGCATTTGTCCTGTTTGAATTGTGTTTAGTAGTTCTCTTTTCATTTTTAGTTGTTTTAAGACTTCATCGTTTGTTTTAACTACTTGTACATGTGGACAGGCGCCCCAGACTGCTGAACACATACTTCAAGACTGCACTGAATATAGTAGACTGAGGAAAATCCATTGGCCCATAGATACAACACTACAGACTAAACTATATGGGCCACTGCAAGAATTACAAAAGACAGTAAAATTTATACAGGAAACGACATTGCAGATATAGACAATACTTCAGGCGAACGAAAGATAGATCGTTTGTTTTTTCTTTCCATCCAATCCTGCCTATTCTTCTATATATCCACATTTCAAAGGCTTCAATTCTCGGTTCTGTTTCTTGTCTAATGTCCATGTTTCTGCACCATATAGGAATGTTGAGAAGATATAAAATTTTGCTATTCTTAGTTTTAGCCCTGGTGTTATTAGTTTTGATGTTAGTATATTTTTCATGAACTAAAATTACTTTTTGCCATTCCTATTCTTTTGTTTATTTCAGTTTTACATTTTCCATCACTGGTTATAATATGTCCTAGGTAGTTGTAGTTCTGAACTGTCTCCAGGTCTATTGCTTCAATTTTGATATCCACATGTGGGTTTGAAGTGGTATTGAGTATTTTCATTGTTTATAATAATAGATTTAGTCCTTTTAATATTCATATCTAGTCTATATTTTTTGCTTGCCATATTTATTTCATTAAGTAATTGTTGTAGATCTTTAGGATTTTCTGCTAGTAGTACAGTTTCAACAGCATTTCTGAGGTTATTGATTATCTTTCCATTAATGTTTGGGAATTAGAATATCAATAAAGCAAAAAATATAGCTATTCTTTATTCAACAAATTTGGCACATCAGCTAATTCCTTTGATCTTTTAGAACTATTGGAAATAAATTGATTCATTTTAGATTTTACAGTAAACATGTTAATTTGAAGTTCAATTCTTTCCAGAGGCGTATCTACATAATACTTTAAAAAATGAAATAATTATGTGTTGCCCGTTATGCGTAGTTGTAAATGCACATTGGTAGCACAAAGTTGGGATAAAGATTGTGTTGTAGCATGCAAATTTTGCCTCTAGTGTTATTTCTTTGCTGGACAATAGTGGTCATAGCTGTCCAATGATTTGCCAAGATTCGTTGTATTTTGAGTATGACTATAATTCGACTGTGACGGTGGGTGGTAGAAAAGTTTATTATTGCTGTCTTCTAGGTTGTTGGTAAACACAGTCAGTGCTTTGTAGGGTTCAGAGTTGTCTCCTTTGAATGGATTAGACACCATAAAAAAAAACATGCATATAGTCCATCCACAGCTATTTGTACTTTTATATACTCCTGGCAAAAAAAAAAAAGCTGGAAGAGAGACCACAGTTGCACTTGTGTTGAAGATAATAAACACATCACAATTGCTAACATGAAGAAATTGAAATAAATAGGGAAGAGACGTAAAGGGGGACGGGTAGATGGGAAGGATAATTTCAACAATGAATACTAAACATTAAATGAAGAACTTGGATTTTAATGAGAGGGTCGTGTTTTCATAAAAGATCAACAGGAGAACATGTCTTATGTTTAATCTGATGATATACACTTGATTTATATCACCCTCCAGTTGAACACTTCCATATATCATGTGGAGGCAAGTCACTTGATAGCAACAGAGCTGGAAGCTGTCAGTTATTCAAAGCTGATGGCAGGATGTGTGAACCAGAGCCATCCAGACATTACTCAATCTCTTCACGCTGCATCTAGAAACAGACTAACCAGTCTAGTCTCGCCTAGCAAGTAAGAATAGAAAGAGAGAAGGCAACCCGGGACATAAATATAAAGTGCTAAAGTCGGATGTGTTCGGCCCCATGTATCACATCTGTACTGCAAATCTCAAAACGATGCTTGTGCACCCACTTAACGTCATTGTAATGATGAAAGAGTAAGTGTAAATGAATGAGGCTTCTGAACAAGACTGTCCCTGGGTTCGAATCCTGCCACAAGTAGAGGAGTTTTTCTTTGTAAATACACGGTTTACTGGTAGCTGTATGTGATGTGCTTTAAAGAAACAAGAGGTTCGTAATGTACTCTATGTTTGGTAAAAAAAAAACAATTATATTCCTTTGCCAGGTACGCTAGACATGAATTGTGTGATATCTTTCGAGCTGTTTTTAGAAATGTGTAAACACATGTACACAAATAGAGGTCAATAAGTATGGTTATGGTTAGTCGAAGGCTTCGGTATCACAGCAAAGAAATTAAAATAAATGCTGAACTGCTTGTACCAGTGGAATCGTTCAAATTAAAAGTCATCTCATTGAAGGATCCAAACTAAAAATGGCAGCTACAGCACACTCCAAAAGACATAAGGCCAAGCAGCACCAAAAGTGAATGTAACTGAACTTTCTCTCAACAGTTTTTTATTATTTCTGTTGTTGACCTTCTGCAATCCATTCACTTAATCTGTCTGGAATATTTTTCTTTGCTTCCCTCTATCTCTTTGTCCTCCAATTTTGCCAGTTTTTACAATATATGCCAGCTGTTCCCTTCTCATTACATGACCAAAAAATGGTGATTCATTTTGGAATTCCTAATTTTGAAATCTAGCTGTCTTTTTGCTTTGGTCTTTTTCAGAACATTCAACCAAAACTTAAAGATATCACCATCACAGTTTAAGCTATTTACTCTGTACATAGCGCTCTCATAGATTGAACACATATAGGTTTTGTTGATAGGATTCATTGACTGTGACATGAAAATAAAAACATCTATTATTTAAGTAGTTATAGATGAAATCAAACTTTACCACACAACAATTTTACATATAACTCAGATAAAGTAAGAATTTTCCCCTCAACTTCCTCACATTCTCCCCACAGCTGTCTAAATACCTTGTGATCACTGACCCATCTTTGCGATTGTTGCTTTGTGTCATGTGAGGCAAGCTAAATGGTAATGAAGCACAGATGTTGAGGCATATTTGCTTCCATTGCTCCCAAGTCATACACATGCAACAATGAAATGAAGGTACTTGGTTATCGATTTTTGCTGCACCAAATAAAAAAATTGGAAGAAAAAACAGCTAGGAATAAACATTGCCATGTTATAAAGAAACAACAGGTAAAATGGTTTGGCCTAGTGATTAAAACACAACACAACGAGCCCTCAATAAACGTTGCGGGAACACCAGACCCAAGGGTTGACCACGAAAAAGGTGAATCAACAGAATAT
Source organism: Megaustenia siamemsis (assembly GCA_032433765.1). NCBI lineage: Eukaryota > Metazoa > Mollusca > Gastropoda > Stylommatophora > Ariophantidae > Megaustenia > Megaustenia siamemsis. The sequence goes on from JAVIAB010000159.1 coordinate 15,563,575, forward strand.
TAGAAGCACTGGAAAACATAACAGCAACAGAGATGAACAGAAGAGAAAAAGACTGCAAATTATATCTCCCCATGAGTGTGGCACCTACAAGAATAAATAAATCAATAGCCCGCCTCCTTGTTTCAAGGCTCTGAGGGTGTAACAATCAATAATGGGAGCCAAACAGAAAATAACATTGAAAGCTGACTTCATTTCTCAAAAGACCTGCATTGGTGACCCCATCATCTGTGCACATAAACCCTAAAATCAATAACCTTTCACAAAATATTCTATGTATCGTAACAAACTAGAACCCACTTTGGCTGCTAGCAGTCTTCTTGACCTTACTATCTTTGCTCCCAAATGTAGATGACATCACAGCTGCCATATTTACTCTCAAATGTAGGAGATGATCAACAAGTCCTTTTGGTTAGCCCCTCACCGTGACCCACTTTTCAATCAACAAGTAGTCAATTAATTTACATTTCAACAAGTGATTACTTGCATCAATTTTACATAATAGTTGGCCATTTTCTCCCACTTTTCATTCAACAGACATTTCAACAGTTGTTTCTCCCAAGTTTGTAGCAATCTTGCCATAATGATGTTACTGATGTGCCAGGCTGAAAATCACAGATATTGAGACTATGTCGTAAACTAGAGATACAACACATTCACGCCCATTTAATTGGTGAAAGTTAAGAAGAGAAAAATAGCTTCCATTGTGCTGAGACTGCATTGAGTTTGTTGAATTTCTTTCAAGTGTTGAGGTCAACACAAAAAGGGAGCCCCCTAAGAAATAACAGAAAGAAACAATCAACATTTTTCTGTCACATCATGAAAAGAGGAAAGTTGGAATACTTGGTTACAACTGGCAAAATACAGGGAAAGAGAGATTGCGTTCGACAAAGAGAGAAAATACTAGATAGCTTGGTGTCATGGCACGGAAAACAGTCAACAAAATTGATACAATTTACTGTGGATAGTATTGTGGAAGGACCTGATCACCTACAACAACCATATGCAGCATGATGATGATGTTGTGGTCAAGATAAAATGTCTGAGCCATTTTACTTCACTATCCAATAATGACCTCATGAACATTAAGAATGACTAGCATATATGTGGACTACAAGCAAGGTCAGAATAATGGATGAATTGTATTAGTTTATTATGAATGATCCTGAATGTGTATTCCAATGTAATTTAATAACTTTAGATATCTTTTGCTGGATCTCCTATATTGCTTCTGTTCAGTGTGTTATCTATCTTGATCACAGGATCAGTTTTACTTTGCACACCTCGATTGCTTGTTGCGATCAATATTCCCTTCTCTGGAGACAAATTAGAGACATCGTGCGTGACATACTTGTATTATTTCCAACTTCCACAAATGATCTCCCTTCTCTACAAGCTCATACTAATCTTCGAAAGGTGTCGATTTCTTTGCTCTCTTAGGAGTTTCTCAGGTCAAGCATCTCATCTCACCTACAATCCTTAACTGTGCTCCTTCTTGATAATATCTAGTCCATAGGCAATTACAGAGGTGGGCATGCTTGACTAGAATATTTGTTAATTTTAGCTCTTAACACATCCACTAAATTGACGAACAGGCCGGGATGAACCTTATTACAGGTTTGTAATTGTTGGAGACTTCAACACTCATCAAGTTCCATTCTTTATTAACTAAACATAATAACAAAATAATGAGAATGAATACAAATCACTCTCTCATAAATTCACCTAACTCTACCTAACTATCAACTACTATCCAGTAGTTTCCTTAAATTCTGCGGGTTCTATACCCATTCTAACACCGAAACCTTTTGGGTTAAATCTCTAATTCTTCCTAACTTTCTACTATCTTGAGTATCTCTACATTTATTTTTTTGGCCCCAGACTAACTAACATACTACAAGTGTTCCACCCGAAAGGAGTCCATTTCTCTCTCCCAACCAGACAATTTGCCCCTGGCTAGTTTTCGGCTCGAGTAAACACAAGATCTAGTCTTGTCAGGTAATCAACAACTAATTTGGTGCCTACCTTACAAGTTTATTTTTGTTTTACTTGTATTCTACAAGTCACATGATGATTTCTGATGGTGTAGTGGGTTTCCGGTTTTGACCCAAGATTGAGGATTGTTTTACTCCCACTTGGCAAAGAACCGATGATCAGAAGTCTAACAAGCTGCTACCATAAAAACGCCTTTGTTAATGAAACGTAGATCTGATATGGCCAACAACAAGGCTGCAGACAAAGATAAGTTAGCAACTGAGTTATCAAGGCAATTAATAGCCATACTTCAATCTATCTATCTATCAATTGTCCTTTCAAGCCGAAGACGACACATAGGGCAGAACCACAATCTCAAAAACAGAAACCTTGCATGCCAAAGCGGCACATATTGCAAAGATCACTGCTCTATATATATATACTTTAATACACCTCCAGAAAATGTTCAATATCATTTGCAATGAAGAGAAGGTGTCTCATAAATGGATAAAAGGAATCATTGTCAAGATTCCTAAAGAGAGCAATCTGAGAGATTGTAACAACTGGAGAGGCGAGACACTTTTGTCAGTTGCCTCAAAGTTATTCTGCAAAATCATCATGAATAGAATAAAGGATTCAATAGATACAGTAATGCATGAAGAACAGGCAGGGTTTAGAAAAGGATGAAGCTGCCGTGACCACATCTTTACACTAAGACTTAAATTGGAAGAGTACATTGAAAAGCAAAAAACCTTTTTTTGTACTTAACTTCATTGACTTCAAAAAGGCACTCAACAACATTCATAGATTCTTTGTGAATAATTCTGAAGCAATATGGCTTATCATAAAAAATCATAAATATTATCAAAGACATATATTGATATATATATATATATATTGATGGTTATACTTGTGCAGTTCAGACAGAGGAAGGACTGAGTGAATGTTTCCCAATAGAAACTGGGGTTAAACAATGATGTATTTTATTGCACTTGTTATTTGGAGTTGTTATGGACTTCATAATGAAGAAATGCAGCACTGGTAACAAAGACACTGAATGGATACATGGAGGCCAGTAGAAGGACCTTGGCTTTGCTTGTGACATAGTCATCATCAGCAGCCAGATAAAAATGATGCAGGAAAACACAAAAGAGCAATCATCAATAGCCAGCAAAATAGGGCTTAGATTAATACTGAAAAGACTAAAGTAATGAAAAGCTTAATTCCAACAGATGAAAGAATGTAGATGGAAAACAAAACAGTGGAAGAGATTAATCACTTTGTTTATCTTGGAAGTCACATTGAATGGGCAGGGGATAGTAGAGATTTTCTGATTCTAATTTATAGTAAAGAAATTAGAATCAGAATAGCTAACGCAGCAATGTCTTTCAGAAGCCTTGAAAAGTTGTGGAAATCAAAACACATCAGCAAAAAAAAAAAAAAAAACTCAGACCATTGAAGTCAAACATACAATCAACCCTAATATATGCATGCAAAAGATAGAAAACAACAAGAGACATAGAAACAAAGTTGAATGCATTTGAAGGGTGTCCGGTTAGCGCAATCGATAGGCGGTTGGCTTACCACGGCAACAGCCGGGGTTCGTACCCTGGCGAGGACACCTGGGTTTTACTAATTCCCTAAAAATTAGTACCTCTGAAGTCGGAGTAAATCTGCCTGCATGGCGAGGGGCATCCTGTAATGGGATAAAACAGACTTTACACGCAAAATTCAGTCCCACAAAATTGAGTGGGTGGGACTTCGTCAGAGGTCAAAGCTGACGAAAGCGAACGAACGAATGCATTTGAGAATAAATGTCTAAGGAAAATACTTGGTATAGTGTGGAACGAATTCAAAACAAACGAGGAAATTAGATAAATCGCTAATCAACCATTAATATCTTTAGTAATCAAGAAAAGATGGACATATGTTGGGCATGAGGTGGGAAGAGATAATAAATGAATAGCAAACCGAGCCATCAAGTGGGAAAAAACAGGTAAGAGGAAAAGAGGCTGATACAGAGTAACACTGAGGAGAACATTGATCAGACAAAGGTAGCAGGAATTGGTTCCCTCAATGAGATTGAGATGCTTGCACAGAACATAGACAAATGGCGAGATTTGATAAAAGATCTTTACAAGGATTGAGACTGCTAGATAGAAAATTTAGAAAAAGAGAGAGTATCTGGGTGTATGTCCTGTGGGCTTGCCACAGCTTGAAAGGTCGATAGATAGATTGATACATATATCTGTAGGCAAGCAGGCAGACAAACATATGTTAATTATTCATTCTGACCCTACTCTGTTGAATATCTTTCCATATTCTACCTTCATAAAGGTCCTCTGTTTAATATTCTCCTTAACCCCATTACACATCAGCAGCGTGACATTTCTAAGTATTAGAGACAATCTATTTTCTGTTCATGGAATCATCTTTATTGCAGTCAAGGCATCTCAATACCCACTCCAACACATGCTCAAGCATTTTCCAAAGCACATACAGGCTGACTGGTCCTGTAAGGTATAGTGTTACAGACCATAGGCAGTTATTGGAGTTAAATAAATCCCCTCAGATCCTTCTTGTTCTGAGATCATGGCTCATTCAGACTAGTACTCTAGACTCTCTTATGAAGGCAGCTGTTTGTGATTTGGTTGCCCCACATAGTTTATATTCCAGGGAGGTGAGTGTAGACTACATTGCCTTCCACAGGTCTGTGTGTGTGTGTGTGGGGGGGGGAGAAGGGGGAGGCAATCCTGTAGAACATGTTTTGTGGTAATTTTATCCAGGGTACAGTGGCAATGGCTGGTAGTTCCTATTTTGAGTTTGGTGAACATGTGGTTTCACATTCTGTTGTGGCCAGTGCATAGGCGAAGTATGATGACTTGATCCCTCCTTGATAGTTGGAGGTGTCCATCCCTTGTATTATACTTTGGGTGTTCTTGTTTCCATTTTTCATGATACTGGCACTTTGATGATGAATTTGGATTCATAATAGCTGACCAGATGGTTCCATTGTGGTAATCTCCCCACTCCTTTGCTAGTTTGTCAGCATGTTAGTTTCATGTATAATACAGTGTGATGGTATCCACTGGATGACCACTTTCAGAAAGTTATTGCACAGTTGGTCCAGGGTTGTTCTCAAGTCATCTAGCTCACTGTTCCAGGGGGTTTTTAGAGCTGTTAGGACTGACAGAGCATCAGTCAGTATCACCAATTTCTTGTGCATGTTTTTTGTGTGCTGGATGGCCATTTTGCAGCATCTTCAAAGGTTTCAATTTCTGCTTTATAGTTGTTTGAGAATTTCCATTTCCCAGTAGTTATTGATTTAGTGATCTCTTCCTGGTTATTCAGCCTCAAGAACACACCTCCACTGAACTCTGTGATCATTTGTTAGGCACCGAGGAACCCATCGAGCGCAAATCTTTGAATATCCGAGTTTTAAAAATTGCGATTGCACTTCCCTTGCTGACTGTAAGCTGCAATGCCAATTGCTGACTAGTGATACGCCTATCCTTACGAATAATGGCATAAGCCCGGTTTAACATGTCTGTGCTGGTAGCCGAGGCAACACGTCCAGAACGCGGTAAATCATGCAGCTCCACTCGTACACTTTCTGCAGCTTTAATTCTCTGAACCCAGCGACTAATTGTGCTCCTATCGACTGCAGAACATTTGTACACTGCACACAGTCGTTTATGAATGTTTGCCACAGTTTCTTTTTCCGCAACCAGAAATTCTATGACAATTCGCTGTTTGTAACGGACATTGTTGACAAGCTGCATTTTAACGGTTCATAGATTGCGTAATATTTATCAGAATGCTGTGTAATTTGGTACACATAATTGGAACATGTCATATTCCAAGTGTGCAAAATTTCATATTCCTATCTTTATTATTAGCCGAGAAAAAAATTGGTGTGCATTACTTTTTGACCTCCCTACGTACATTATAAACCCAATGATTTCTAACATAACGTGAAGCTGTTAAATAATGTTACAGAAAATTTAATTAAACAAATATTATTAAAAGAAATTAAAAAAGCCATGTATATGATAAGGAAAATAAACATTAATTACAATCTAAACATCTGGAAAACACCAAGGATTGTTTGACATACATACATGTTTACAGATATTTTAAAAAAGACATTGGTAAACTTTTAACAATCTGTTTTAATGTCTTCAAACCATGGAAACAACTTTAAAAACTAAATCATTACACAAAACAGCATAAAGACCTATTCCCAGTGTGTCTACTTTTATATGTTTTAACAACATAATATGTAAATAAATCACCAAACATATCACATTAATTAGGTCTGTGTCCTGCATGCGGTTGTTTATGGGTATGTCAGCCTCATCTTGCATGGATTTTCTTGTGTGCATTTAGACTCCCATTCCTGGTAAACCATGCTCCACACACACATCACATTTATTAAGATTTCTATCCTGTGTGTTTTCTTGTCAGGTTGGGTAATTTTACCTGCTACTGTATGCAGTAAACAGTACAACCTGTGACTGCCCTGCTGCCTTGCAGGTAAACTCGGGAGAGTAAAAGGCTAAGGGACAGTACCCTGAAGTAAAACAACCCCACTGCCTTGTTGGTGAGACGTTTTAGTCAAAGGCTAGCGGAGCCAACTGTAAACAAAAACAACGGAAGGCAACTGAAAACCACCGTCGTAACTTCTTTGTACAATCATGAATCACCACAACAATAGAAATAATGACAACAACGTTAAGGGGGATTCCAATGGAAAACCCTCATTTGGTAGGGGACATCATGTGCTACAGGTGATACCCGATCGTCATCAATCTACTGTAAGCAAAATATAGATAAAACAAACTCTAAAGATAGGTACTTGGAATGTGAGAACACTCATGCAGAAGGGTAAACTAGAAAACATCATACAAGAAATGAAAAGAATGGGTTTACAATTACTGGGACTTTGCGAAATAAGATACACCGGATCAGGGGAGATGTACTCTGATAAACATAAAATAATCTATTCTGGAGGTATTGAACACCAAAGAGGAGTAGGTATCATCTTGGATGCAGAAAGAGCAAGAACAGTGAAGGGCTTTTATCCAATATCTGACAGAGTCCTTTTAGTGAAATTGAATGGAAAGCCAATAGACATAAATCTTATACAAGTTTATGCACCAACAGCAGACAGTCTAGAGGAAACAATTGATAAATTTTACAACGAGTTAAATGAGGCACTTCATAAAAGCAAACCACATGAAAACACCAAAGTTCTAGGGGATTTTAATGCAAAAGTAGGAAAGGAAAGAGTTGAGGAAGTAGTTGGTCATAATGGCTTAGGCAAGAGGAATGAAAGAGGTGAGAACATATTGGTATGGAAGGTAACTCCAAAGTACATCTTACAGCACCCTCAACACCATAAGAACATAAATATAGCCCACAGAAACACCCCTACATGCCAAGCTATGAGAAACCAGGGAAGACCACAAATGCAGCATCTTGTTCGTGACCTATGCTGGTCTAAACATCTAAATGCACAGCAATAATTGACCGTTGAAGAAGTGTAGCTGTCTAAAGGAGTCAACCAATGAAAACATAGGATTTAAGTACCACCTGACAGAAGTCAGTAGATAGAAAAATCAAGGCTCACAGCGGTCAAAGAGAAAGAAGCTGACCAAGAATCTGGATAGAGTGATCAATGAGAAAGAAGCTACAACAAGGATCTGGCAGAACAGTCAAAGAGAAAGGAGCTAACCAAGAGTCTAGGCTGAGTGGACAAAGAGAAAGGAGCTGAGTTTTATGAGTATGTCAGTCTCCTCTTGCCTGGATTAGTAAGCTAATTTTCAAATATAATATATTTTTATCCTTTATATGCATATCACACTTTCGTTTAATCTTTAATCTCTTATTCCTCTTTTTTATTTCTCCTTGATTTACCTGTCTTGATTATCCTAGATGTATCAGAGTTTATCTTTACTTCATTGTTTGTTTGTGTAGTTATCATTTTCTGAAGAAGCCTGCATGTAGGCCGAAACGTCAGTATTTTGTTGTGTTATTATTTTGTAAACGTGTTACTATACCTTGTAGATCATGGACAGTAGACAAACAAATGAAAAGACGATTAGTGGCCACAGAGATGGGATTTCTCAGAAGAATGTTGAAGGTTCCCTGGACAGCTAAAAAGACCAATGAGGAAGTTCTCAAAGAGGCCAACACAAAAAGGGAGCTCTTTAAAAACATCAGAAAGAAGCAATCAAGAGGAAAGTTGGAATACTTGGTTACAACTGGCAAAATAAAAGAAAAGAGAGATCGCGGATGATAAAGAGCGAAAATACTGGATAGCTTGGTGTCATGGCATGGAAAATAGTCAACAACAGAACTGATACGATGCACTGTAGATAGCAGATTGTGGAGGGACATCATTGCCTACGCCAACCGGTATGACACATGATGATGGTGATACCTTGTAGAAGTGTAAGTTACACTCCACTACTTGTTCCATACACAACTTGTTAAACAGGCTTTTCTTACAAAACTAACACCACGTACAAATCACATTTATTAAATGTTCTCTCCTGTATGTATTCTCTTGTGCCTTAATAGATTGCTACCATTACTAAAACTTACACCACACACATCACATATATATGGCTTTTCTCCTGTATGTATTCTCTTATGTATTATTAGATGACTACTTTGAGTAAAACTAATACCACATATATCACATTTATAAGATTTCTCTCCCGTATGTATTCTTTTGTGCATTATTAGATGGCCACCTTGAGTAAAACTAACACCACACACATCACATTTAAAAGGCATCTCTCCTGTATGTGTTCTCTTGTGCCGTAATAGATTGCCACTATTAGAAAAACTTACACTACACACATCACATTTGTAAGGCTTTTCTCCTGTATGTTTTCTCTTGTGCATTATTAGACTGCTACTATAAATAAAACTAACACCACACACATCACATATATAAGATTTCTCTCCCGTATGTATTCTCTTGTGCATTATTAGACTGCCACTTTGAGTACAACTAACACCACACACATCACATTTATAAGGCTTCTCTCCTGTATGTTTTCTCTTGTGCCTTAATAGATTGCTGCTATTAGTAAAACTTACACCACACACATCACATTTGCAAGGCTTCTCTCCTGTATGAATCCTATTGTGCTTTATTAGATGGCCACTTTGAGTAAAACTTACACCACAAACATCACATTTGTAAGGCTTCTCTCCTGTATGTTTTCTCTTGTGTCTTATTAGATGGCTACAGTCAGTAAAACTTTTACCACAACAATCACATTTGTAAGGCTTTTCTCCTGTATGTTTTCTCTCGTGCCTTGTCAGATCGCTACTTTGAGCAAAACTTTCACCACACACATCACATTTGTAAGGCTTCTCTCCTGTATGTTTTCTCTTGTGCCTTATTAGACTGCTACTGTTAGTAAAACTAACACCACAACAATCACATTTGTAAGGCTTCTCTCCTGTATGTGTTCTCTTGTGCCTTATTAGACCGCCACTGTTAGTACAACTAACACCACAACAATCACATTTGTAAGATTTCTTTCCTGTATATTTTCTCTTCAGTCCAGTGCCTTGATAATCATCACAAGGAGTCAAATAAACTTGAGACTGAAATACCTTCTCTTTCCCTCTCCCTTCTCTAGGATTACTGTTATTTACCACCTGGAGACTAGTATCTTGACTGCAGCCTTCACCTTGACCTGCCTGGGAACAGATGGAGATTAAAATATAAAATACATCACACATTTAAATGTTGAAGTGGGATGTAGCTCTTACAGCCTCAACATTTTCTTTATTTATTTTGAATTGTGTGTGAATGAAACTGAAACATTTGTATGTAACAATCTAAATGGATGACTGACCTTTTTGTATGTACAAATAGTAACAGCAAATATTAACATCATTTGGTAGCTTCAAGTGTTGTAACTATAATTGTGTACTTTACCTCTGCATTATCAATGTAGATGAAAGGTCCATGCTCTGGGCAACTCCCTTCAAATTTCTGCTGACATCTCTCACAATCTGAACAAAGAAAAGTATTATCAATGCTGTGGCTTTAATATACAGAATGATAAAGACATTGTAAAATGGGACACAAAGTTTGAAATAATTGTCAACATAAACTGACCTAGTAAAAACAGACATACTCAAGTTGTCAATTAGATCAAACTTACACAGAAAACTGTCATTGTCAGGACAAGAAAGAGATGGAGAATTGGCCTGTGTCCTCTTAATGATAGTTGGGACATCACTTTCTTCCTCTCTGTTTGCTTCCATCTTTACTACCTGATCCTGTAAATATTATTTTTTACATTTATAACACATCACAATTAAATAAAAAATGATTCATCTGAACACACAAATGTATACAGTTAGGTCAATCAGACAGACCTTAATGGCAAATGACCTGGCAGCGTTAATAATTCAAGAGACAGAATGGCAGTTAAAATAAGGACATTAAAAACAAGTGGCATCTAAGGCAAGATACTAAAAATAGTGGAAGAAATGGAGTGGGAAACAAAAATTAGTCAGATTCTTCACGTACATTTAACATGTCAAATTAAATACATTAGATGAAAAGACTAAAGAACAGTCATGAGCTATACTAAACATAAATACTGGTAAAAGGTATGAAATGTTCACAGTGATAGCAACAATTGGAAGTAACAACAACTAATGGAAAATTATTAAGACCAAATGAGAAGTAATCTCAATAAATTTAAAGTAATTGAAACATGTGAGACTATTAAAAAAAACAAAAATAAAAAGAATACTTTAATACTTTACCAAATAAAACAAAAATATTTGAAGAAATATGACACTTCTTGTCAAGATCAAAACAAATTCAACCAAGGATACATTACAGTAAGTACAGACTAGCAAGAGGATACCATTAAATAAAAAGTAATTATGGATGAAATAATAATATTATAGTGAAACATTAAACAATGACCAAAGAGAAGCAACTAGGAATATCTACTCACACATTACATTTCTACAATACATTAGAAATCATAAATGATGTAAATGGGGAAGGAATAAGAGAACCAAGAGTAACTAGTACTGGAAATGTCAAGACAGTACTTCAACTAGATTCTTAACAACCAAAGATGAAGACAAACATTGTAGATCTAGATACAGAGATCCAGATCAAAAGTGGATATGTGATTATAGTATTGTAATTTGATGTTACTATCCACTTATATCAGATTTGTCGATAATCCCAAACAATTAGTTGCCCACCAAGAGTCGTAAACACAAAAGAAACCTGCTACATCTTGAGTTTATCAAAACTAAGTTTAAACAGTGCAAATTTCTGTATCACTGTTTGATTTATAAATATATTAATATGATTTCAAACAGATAAATTAACTCACATCATCATCAAGTTGTTTTTTTATATAGTCCTGAAGGAATGGGATGTTTGATTCCAATTTTACTTTCACCATGTCCTAAAAATATAAAAGTGATGTCAATATTTACATTAATGGTTGAATCACTACTTCTTGATCTAGATAATGTTTGAGACTCTAGATATTAAATTACTAGATCACTTTTGTTATCAATCTGTTACAAACTAATGCCCAAAAAAATGATAAGACGAACCAACAAATTTGGAGAAAATGGCAGATAATAGGTCCCCCAACAAAACACCTACTGCAATAGAAATTTCATGGCAAAATAAATGAGAGACTTGTAAAGGAATAACCCAACAAATTTGGAGAAAATGGCAGATAATAGGTCCCCAACAAAACACCTACTGCAATAGAAATTTCAAAGCAAAATAAATGAGAGACTTGTAAAGGAATAACCCAACCATTTGGCAGTACAAACCAACATACACATGTACTAGAGGTTGATATGGACTTGCTGAAAGCTATTAAACCAAAACAATGAATAAACTGTTTAAATTAATCAAATACAATACTAGAAGTACCATAATAACCTCACAAGTCAGAACACAGAATAAAAAGGTCTTTGTCCCTATCCATGATTAATAAGCAATATTCGAAAGAAATCTTGGTACAGGTACACAGATGCCTCTGCAAATCGAGCTACAAAAACAGGTGGTAAGGGTAAGCACTTCTTCTTCCGTTCAGCTCCCTGTAGAGCAATGGTCTTCAACAAACACTTTCTATGTCTTTCTTCTTCCTGCCATTCTTTTAAAATCATTCCATGTCTTCCTTGTCAGCACTATATATGCTTTTATGGAAATAGTGGAAGCAAGCGAAACATGGACAGAGAGAAACTATACAGCTATTTAGATGCCATATAGTGAAAAAAACCATACCTAAAATAAAAAGCTGTCATGCTAAATGTTGCAAGGTCTATTCTCCAAGCCATGTCAGGTCCAAAACAAGATAGGCTCATCCAAGAAGAAAAGAAAATCAAATATTTGTGGTCCAGCAAAAAATAGAACTGGTGCTGCAGTAAATACTGACCTCGTACAGCTTCCCTTGAAATGAAATGATGAACTAACAATGAGGGTAAGACATGAAAAATGTAATCTATAAGAAGATTCTCAATAACAAAACAACTCTGATCATTCAAGGAGCATGAGATTATGTTGATGTTCAAAAAACACCAGCAGCACTGAAATTGGCATCCCACAGTGTGACAACAAATGTTATATATTGTAAAAATACTTTCAGAAACAATCACTAAAACATGTACCCACTTCACCAACATAAACAACTCATAAGAGGGAAAATACAACAGACAATAAAACAAATAACAATATAAGTACATTGCAATACAAAACAACAATACAATAAACAAAAGACAAGAAGGAACATTTCCTACTGCTTGTGGTGAAATCTGACCCTAGAACTTCCTATCTAGATACTGAAATCTGAACTCTAGACCACTCAACCATTGTTGCAATTATTGTTGTTGAACATCTATTATTTGTATATCTTGTAATTAGCACTTTCATTTGGTAGATGTACACACATAACTCATCATTGTAGTAACAAGATACAACAGTCTTTATTCATAATCTCCATATTGCATAACAATACTCTTCTAACTCAATCAGCAATGTTCTATAATTCTATAAATTTTTATGTTAAATTTAGCATTACTTTGTAGATCCAATCAGTGGTGTTTATAACAAGTAACTGCCATGATCGTGATAAAGTTCTTTGGCAATCTATGTTCAATTCACACAATCTCTGCTCTTGTGTTTCATAGGTGCGTTATAGAATCTCTAAGAAAATCTCTAGTGCTGATAAATAATCTACTGTAATAACTCCACTTATCAATCTCTAAGAATTACTAGTTTATATCTTGATGTTTCTACAGTTTGATTGATGACTTCTCAAAACTATTCTAATTCCTAACTTTAAAATGTATATACAAAATCTCTAAGTGAACTGTTTTTAACTACCTCACTCCTAACTCCACTGCCTGAAGCAGTTTCCCTGAATTAGTCTTGACTTTACATTCTTGTTGTTACTTCCAAAATCTTTGAGGGAACTCCTGATCTATCTAACTCATAATTCCTACATTCTGCCTTGAGGCAGGTTTCTTATTTTCTCTACTACATTCTATCTGGTGTGTCCCCAGAGCTTCGTGAGCGAAAAGTGAGTAAAATGTGTCCTCTTGGGTTTTTTTTGTTTCCTGTTAAGACAACACATATTCTTGGATAAAGGCATGGTCTATCTTGGGAAATTGCTAAGACTATCAATCCATTAGCTGTTTATCTGTCCACCGCCTGTTAATTACAGTGAAGCCTCGACAACATCTGTCCATCACTCCTATTACAAGCTGCTATTGGCCTCCTAGACCAACCTAAGTTTCCTCTAAATTTACTTTGATCTCCCACTCTGTGCTCCCTATCTTTTGATCTCCTAGTCAGAGAAAACTCAAGCGTTTCCTACTACTGGACATCACAAGATGTCTCGGCGTCTGGAATCCTCCTGTGCAGTCATGATTACATCACCTTGTATGCAGGTAATCTCTTAATGTTTCAGAGCCACCCAGTGATCTCATATCAAAGGTGTCTAAGCCCACCTAATCTCAAACACCTGTTCATACTGAGTCTAACATTATTCTCTGTTCCTAACGTAACCTCCCTAGGCCAGTGGAAAATCCGTCGAGGGCCTCGGCACTCGGATTAAACACCTGCAATCACCTCCCGCCTACTCTCATAGCTGTTACATTAGCTTGTTACGTCTCATTGCTCTGAGGTCGGTGGACTAATTTACATTCACTAATTCTAATTCTCCTTTGTTATTCTACACCAACCACAACTTATTCTTCCTCTCACGTTTGTCATATTCTCCTTCTATTCTTCCTCTGATTGCCATTTTATCCTTCCTGGATCAGTGCCACTATAATACCATGCCAAAACAATTATCACCATTATCTAAATAGTTCCTACTAAAGGAAGCTAATTCACAATTCCTTTCCTTTTTGGAAGTGAGTACACTAGCCAGCGATCACATTCTCTCTGTACTTGAGATCATGGAATACAAAAATTATAATACTTTGGCTGCCCCTCAAATTCTTCAGCATGTTTCCCTGATTAGGAAGGGCAAGGTAGGGCTAAATAGGTACTCCACCTTGTGAAAGGATATCTAGACTAGTGGAGGGAAGGGGGCATCTAATTTCCAGTCTCCCCTTCCTCCCCTAATATTGATTCTGATTAAATTACCTTAGATAATTTCATTAAATATTTTCAACATTATAATTGATATATAATTACAATTGTGTATAATTGATATATAATTACAATTGTGTATAATTGATATATAATTACAATTGTGTATAATTGATATATAATTACAATTTAAGTATTTCTAAAGAAATAGAAATATAACAGTTTTATCCCCATCAGTATTTCATCTGTCTAATATGGTTTGTAAATGTTTCTACAATGCTAATGAAAACATTATCCTTGGTGCACCAACATGTATGGTTCTCTTGAGAGCAAGGCTTCAGTTTTATTGATGTAATAGACCTCTTAGGGCTACAATGAAACACTTCCATAATTATAAAAAGTACATCTGTTATGACTTGTTTGTAAAATCAACCAACCAACTCACTTTATATTCAGGTTCCTGTTTTATTTTTTCCCCTGGTGTCAAATTCTCCATTTCCATATTTCTGGCAATCTGAGAACGAGAGGAAAATGTCTCATGTTAGTGAGAGCAAGTACTGGAGTAATGAGAAAAATGAAGGACACAATCAACACAGTTTTACTTATTATTAACATTTGAACTTTCAAATATTTCACTTTTGACAAAATTAATCTATTAATTAATGGACAGGTAATTCCTAAAAATAAAGACAATCTGACATAAATCTCCATTTTTACACTTTTTTGGAAATACAATGAAACTTTATATTATTATGATACATATGATAAAAAAGAAACAATAAAGGAATTCACAATGAACATTATGGCCAATATTAAGTACATTTTGATGGTGAATTAAATTTGTTGATATTTCAAGTAGCAACACAGTAAGTCACCAGATTGAGATTCTAAAACCATCAAAAGATCTGCCACGTAGGAAAATTTGGATGGAATGTGAATAAAGAAGACCAATGACAATATGGCAGATGGAATGAAGGTGCAATGAAGAGGTCTAACCTAGATCATTTTGTAAATGATGTCAATGGACATCAAAGTGCAGAAACTTTGGTGTTGCTCTAATAGAATCTCTAATAGATGTCACAAGATGTGTCAACAGTCGGCTGCTTTCTTTATCTTTAGCCAAGTTCAAGATGATGCTACATTACATTGTCCCTATTTCATTCTCTGGGTATATGATAGTAAGAACAAAATGTAACACAGAAAAAAAGCCCAAGCAATAATAGCAAGTAAATTTAATTGTGTGTCTAGCTATGTCAGTTTAGTATTTGTTACAAGTGGTGTTTAAAACTAACAAATCAACTCACTTTATCATGTGGCTCCTGTTTGACATTCCAGATTTGTAGGTGACTCTTTGATTCCATAATTCTGATTATCAAAGAGTAAAATTCATTATTTTATAACTTGACAAACAGTTAATAATGAAATTACAGATGGTCATATTATTACAGAAATGGTTGGTCTATAAATTAGCCATGGCTGTCTGGCACAATTATTCATATAAAATAACTGACTTGTTATTTCTGTTAAAGAAATGTGTGACTATCTGAATGTTTTGTAGAATTATTTTATTCAGCTATCAATTTTGGCCAATATTTCATGTTTTAGTACAGATTTCTGTTATGAACACTTTTATTACTTTACCTATAGATGCATACTTGTTTTTTTAGGGATGAGACTCAGTATGTCCAACAGAGCAAAAGCTACAAAATTGCATGTACATAGCTGACAAAAGGTTAAATGGACCACAATTGATTAAGATTTTGCTCCTTCTCCCTGTAAATGACCTGGATATAGACCTACCAGTCTGGCCAAATAAGTAATGACTGATGAGGGAAGACAACCTGGCACCCATAAATGATATTCTGAAGTTAGATGTCCTGGAATTAAATCACAGTTTTCAGTGTAAAACATGGCACCACACAAAGTTGTAAGGAAGTTTGATGGAGTAATCATAGGATGAATGCAACAAAGGAAGACTATTTCTCATTCATAAGTCAATGTCATGATGAAGAAACTATTTTGCATTTTACTTTATTAATGAGACAAGAAGACAAAATCATCTCAAAATTATTAAAGTTGATAATGTCCTACTAAAACTATGATCATAAACAAAGAAAATTCTCAAGACCTACAATTAAATATCACAATTGAGGGAATACATTTGGAGACAGTCCAGAGCTACAACTACCTGGGACATATTATAACCAATGATGGAAAATGCAAAACTGAAATAAACAAAAGAATAGGTATGGCAAAAAGTAATTTTAATGCCATGAAAAATATACTAACAACAAAACAAATATCAGCAGGGCTGAAACTAAGAATGGCAAAATGTTACGTCTTCTCAATATTCCTGTATGGTGCAGAAATATGGACATTAGACAAGAAAACAGAACAGAAAATTGAAGCCTTTGAAATGTGGATTTATAGAAGAATAGGTAGAATTGGATGGAAACAAAGGATAACAAATGATAAAGTTTTAAAACAACTGAAAATAAAAAGAGAACTACTAAACACAATTAAGACAAGACAAATGAAATTTTTGGGGCATGTTAAAAGACACAACAGCCTACTAAAAGTAATATTGGAAGGAAAAATACAAGGTAAAAGAGGCAGAGGCAGACCAAGACTAACATGGACGAGTAACATCAAAAGATGGACAAGTCAATCTATGTCAGCCTGCACCATCAAAGCAAGAAACAGAGTAGAATGGCGATCCATGGTAGCCAACCTTCGTTGCGGAGAAGGCACACGATGATGATGATAATGTCCTAGCCCCAATGATCTCAGTGACCTGCTCCAGGTGGATGAGTGAAAATAATTATTGATGATAACACTGATACTGATATGCCAATGACAAAAAAAGGGTATGCTAGCTCTCACTTAAGTAATTGAATATATATATAGTGTGTGTGTGTAGTAAAATATGTTTAGTTCATAATCACCATCATCAAGTACCATGCCTACTGGTGTAGATAATTTCTGTCTGTCCACAACTCTCAACAGCTATTTATTATTTCTGTTGTTGAACTTCTGCAAGCCATTCTCTTAAGCTGTCTGGTATCTTTTCTCTTTGCTTCCCTCAATCCCCTTCATCCCTCAAATTTCCCAGTTGTTACAATATACTTCAGCTTTTCCCTTCTCATTACTTGCTCATAAAATGATGATTGTTTCTTCCTAATATTGGAAATGAACTCTCTTTTTGCTTTGGCCTCTTTCAGAATGTTATAGTAGTTAATATTAATAATACAATACACTGTGGTCAATGGCATTCTCTTCCAGATAAGAAAGCATAAATAAAGTGAAAGTAGTCTAGTGAAATGAAGCTGGATAAAGTGAAATATTGCTTTGTTCATTATGCAGCCTGGCACTCCCATTTAAGTTTTGACAAGATAAGTCAGAATCATAAGAGGAGAGGAAATTCTGAGATGATTGCTCGGCAAATAGCACAGGAAGTTACCATTAAAAGGTGAAAATCTACATGCTTCCAACTGTCTTACTCTCTGAAGATGTAAAAAAAAATGTCCCACACAAGAGAAGAGATTAGGTACCTAAACTTTAGGTTAAAGTAAATTATTTCTGCTAAACAAGAGATCACCTCTGTCTGACAGCACATATTTGAATGCTTCTAGTTTCTGTGCATTTAACTTTATTTTTTCAAACAAGGTTTAGGGTTACGGTTGTTAGATTTAGGTAATACTGCCCTGAACCCTAACCCAGGGGTCTGTACTGTAGAAGTCTAATGGTTACAATATGATTGAATATGAAGTAATAATACAGTAGAGTGTAAAGTAATAGTAATTCTGTAATTAATGGATCAGGACTCAATAACATCATCATCATCATGTGCCATACTGGTTGGGATTGGTGATCGTGTACTTCCACAATCTTCTATCCACAGTAAATTGTATCAATTCTGAAGGTTGACTGTTTTCCATGCCATGGCACCAAGCTAACTAGAATCTTCTCTCTTTGTCCTCCATGACCTGTGTTTTGCCAGTTGTTTAGTATTCCAACTTTGGTTTTCTCCAGAAAAAATTATTGATGTTTTTTTATGAGCTCACTTTTTGTGTTGGCCTCTTTAAGAATATCCTCATTGCTCTTTTTTAGCTGTCAGGGAACGTTCAACATTTTTATGAGAAATCCAATCTCTGTGGCCTGTAATTGTCTTTTCTTTTGTTTGTTTACTGTCCATGATTCACTTCCGTAGGTCAGAATTGGCTCTATATAGAATCAATAGACTCTCTCACTTCTGTTGACATAGACTTGTTGCATACACGATGTTTTTCCTTTCCTGAAATGATATTTTGGCCTGAGCTATTCTGCTTGTTATTTCTGTGGTGCATCTCCCACCTGATGTTATTGTACCCAAGCATTTGATACGCTGCACTTGTTCAGGTTCGTCGTTTATTTTTATGCATGATGGTGGTGATTATTACTTCTGTTTTCTTACTGTTCAGACTGAGACCTTTCTTGTTGCTTTCTTTTAATAGTATATAAGTATGTGTCTATCATTTCTTGTAGTTCGTTCTCTGTCTCTGCTATTAAGTATGTGTCATCCGCATTTCGCAAATTGTTTATGTTGCGACCGTTGACTTCAATTCCTTTTATGTCTACTATTGATCTCATAAATATTGTCGTTGTTGTAAAGTGAAAACAAATCGAGGGGTGGGGATGGAGGGAGGGGGCAGAACACAGCCTCAGACAATGAATAGTCACATAGATAGATAGATAGTGTGTGTAGTGGCAGATGAGATTAAATTAGAGAACAACCGAATATAGTCATGGACGTTACTCCGAACAGAGATAATGTAGGTACCTAAACTCGTTAATTAAAGCAGACTTAGTTTTTAAGCAACAATTATAACTAAAACCTGTGGTGGTGCACTAAATCAAGAAGACTGATTCTCCGATAGGCCTGCGAGAAGTAGAGATCCTGTTACTTGTGGTCGTCGACTTACCGGAAGTGACGTATACATGTATCATCATCATCATCATCATCAAGTACCGTGCCTGTTGGTGTAGGTGATCATGTTTCTCCACAACTTTCGATCTCGGCAGCTTTTTATCCTTTCTGTTGTTGACCTTCTGCCAAGCCATTATCTTAAGCTGTCTGTTATTTTTTTCTCTTTGCTTCCCTCTATCTCTTCGTCCCTCAATTATTCCAGTTGTTACAATATATTCCAGTTGTTCTCTTCTCATTACATGGCCAATAAATGATGATTGTTTCTTCCTAATATTAGAAATTAGCTCTCTTTTTGCTTTGACCTCTCTCAGTAGATCTTCACTACTCTTCTTAGCTGTCCGTGGTACAACATTCTTCTGTTAAACCACATTTCTACAGACTTCAGTGATTTTTTTGTCTGTTGTCCTATTGTCCATGATTCGCATCCATATGTTAAGACTGACTCTACATAACATTTAAGAACTCTTTTTCTTGCTTCTATTGTCAAAAATGGATTGCATAGTATCTTCCTCATTTTTTGGAAAGTTGCTTTTGCCTGAGCCATTCTGCAACTCACCTCTTTTGTACATCTTCCGTCTGAGATTAACAAAGTTCCCAAATATTTAAATTCATTTACCTGTTTTAATATTGTTCCACTTGTCTTTATTTTGCACTGAGATTATGTCCTTTTCTTTGTTGTTACCATTACCTCTGTCTTTTTGCTATTAAGGCTGAGTCCTTTATTTTTGCTTTCTTTCACTAAAATGTCCAACATTTCTTGTAACTCATTTTCACTCTTAGCGATTAAGACTGTATCATCAGCATACCTTAGATTATTTATATTATGACCTCCAATTGTTATTCCAGGCATGCCCCTTATGGATCTTAAAATAATCTCACTATAAATATTAAACAAATCTGGTGACAGCACACAACCTTGTCTAACACCCTGTTTTATTTATTGAAACATTCCCAGTTGGTTTCCAGTTCTAATGGCCGCTGTTTGTTGCAAGTACACGTTCTTTATTATTCTTAGATCTTTGCTGTCTACGTTTATGCTTTCTAAAATTTTGACTATTTCTTGGTGCTTTATTTTGTCAAATGCCTTGATAATGTAAGTACCTAATACTAATGTGAAGAAATGGAAAAACACAAAAGAAAGACTCAAAATTTAGCAATCAGTTAAATGAATTAACATGAAGAAAAGAAGACTTACTATTTTATATGTAATTTAATAATATACAACTGTAATAACAGTTACATGTATATAATATAATAATAATAATATTTATAAATTACTCTAAAAGATTGTCCACTAGAATATTATGGATTTTAATTTGTTTGCAGTGATACCGGGGCTTCCATAATCAAATAACCACTAGAATCAGTTCAGAAATTTACATATCTTGGATCCACAATTACGCAAACCATTTCTCTCGATGGAGAAATAAACAGTCGAATTCGTAATGCAGCTGCGACCTTCGGCAAACTCACAGAAAGGGACTGGAACAAAACAAAACTAACACTGAAGACTAAACTCTTAATATATCAAACTTGTGTGCTTAGCACACTATTGTATGAATGTATGTATCTGAACTCTGGACAATATACTCAAACCAGGAAAAAAAAAAAACTAAATGTCTTCCACATGCGAAGTCTCCGCAGCATAATGCACATCAAATGGCAGGATAAAATAAACAACTTAACTGTCCTGCAATGTGCTAAGATCCCAACAATCATGTTGATGATCAGATGTCGAAGACTAAGATGGCTGAGGCATGTCCAGCGAAAAAGTGCATCCCCAGGCAAATACTATATGGCGAACTAACACACGGAAAAAGACAAATCGGCAAACCTAAACTACGATATAGAGATAACTGTAAATCACCTCTGAAAGACTTCACTATTTGTGAATACGACTGGGAGCATCTAGCAAGTGATCGCACATCATGGAGAGCATGTATAAGGAATGGTATAACCTTATTTCAGACGGTGCTAAGGCAAAACTTAGAAGAGAAAAGACTCATACAAAAGGATGGAAAACCCTGTGGACCAGTGGGTCTGACTTGTTCATACTGTGACCACGTGTTTGTCAAACATTGGTAGAATTAGCCATATGAGAAGCTGTTCGACAAAAACAAAACCTAAAACAAATACCTCCACTAGACCGTCTGACAAGACGAAATGGACCATATATATATATCATCCTCATCATGTGCCATACCGGTTGGAGTAGGCGATCATATCCTTCCACAATCTTCTATCTACAGTGCATCGTATCAGTTCTGTTGTTGACTGTTTTCCATGCCATGAAACTAAGCTATCAAGTATTTTCTTTCATTGTCGTTCGCGATATCTCTTTCCTTTGATTTTGCCAGTTGTAACCAAGTATTCCAACTTTCATCTTCTTATGATGTGCCCGAAAAATTACGTGCCTCTCTGAGAACTTCCTCATTGGTCTTTTTAGTTGTCCAGGGAACTTTCAACATTCCTCTGAGAAATCCCATCTCTGTGGCCTGTAATCGTCTTTTCATTTGTTTGTCTACTGTCCATGATTCGCTTCCATGTGTCAGAATTGGTTCTATGTAGCACCGATGAACTCTTCGTTTCTATTGACATAGATTTGTGGCATAAGACAAATGACAATTTTTGCTTTGTCAAATGCTTTTGTGTAGTCTATAAAGCACATATATAGATCTTTCTATCAATGTTCTTAAGATGTATATTGCATTATTGGTGCCCTTTCCTTCCACAAATCCACATTTTTCCTATTTCTGGTTTTATTTTATTTCTTACACGTCTCATGATGATTCATAGTAATATTTTCGTCAAATGGCTCATGAGACTAATAGTGCGATGGTCTTCACAATCAGTTGCGCCTGACTTCTTCGGTATGGCTACAAAGATAGATTTTAGTAGATCTTTGGGTATGTGTCCAGTGTTGTATATGTCATTGAGTAGTTTTGTTATGACTTGTACTCCCAGCTCTCCTAATGCCTTTATCTCTTCGATTGTTATATTGTCGGGACCTGGAGCTTTGCCTCTTTTCATGTGTTGAATTGTGTCCACCACTTCACTCTCCATTATTGGTGTTCCTGTGTCTTCATTTAAATTGTTTAATTCTGGTCTTTCATCATCATAGAGTTTACTGATATATTCTGTTCATCTTTCCATTGTCTTCTCCTGTCCCATTATTATATTTCCTTCCTTTGATTTAACACATCATGAAACTTTGACTTCTTTTCTTCCTGTTAATGCATTTAACTGATTGTGCATACATTTTGAGTCTTTGCTTTTGTTGTTTTTTCATTTCTTCACATTTCTGTTTTAACCATCCTTCCTTTGCTTCTCTGCACTTGTTTTGGATCTCCTTGTGCAATATTTTGTATGTCCGTTCTTCTTTCTTATGTTTTCTTCTTTCATCCATTAGTTGTAATATTTCTTCTGTCATCCATTTCTTTTTGTTGATTCTTTTAGTCACTGGTATTACTTCTTTTGATGTTTGTTGAATCTATTGTTTGAGCATTTCCTACTGCTCCTCGATGTCCTGTATTTTCTCAATAGCATTATATCTATTTTGTACTATCGTGCTGTACTTATCACTCATCTGTTTATCTACTCTTAGCATATCTAGTTCTAATTTTATATTTCTTTGGGGATTTATGTGCCTACCGCAGTTTTATTCTTATCTTTCCAACTACTGGTACATGGTCACTATTGCAATTTGCCCCTAGCCTTGTTTTAACAGATGTTAGCCCATTCCTGAATCTTCTCTGTACCAGTATAAAATCAATTTGATTGTGTACTTTTTTGTCTGGGCTTTGCCATGTACATAGTTGCCTAGGGTGTTGTTTGAACCAGGTGTTACCTATAATCATTCCATGTGTCTTTGCCCAATCTATCAATCTATCCCCTCTGTCATTCGTCTCTCCAAGGCCATGCCCCTCCCCCCAGTCACATTTTGCACTTTAGCTGTTCCTACCTTTGCATTGAAATCCCCTAATATAATAGTTATTTCTTGGAATTTACACTGTTCCAAGTATGTAGTAGTACTTATTATATATATATAATAAGTATGTGTAACTATTATATTATATTAAAGTAAAGCGAACAGAAGAACAAGAGACCGCAATTTATATCTCCCCTCGACGCTGAAAGGCAAAAGAGGAAGAAAGGCTCCCTTAATGCCTTTCTAGGCGTATGTGGAATATTGTGTTAGTGACCAAATCTTTCTATGACTATGGCACATTTTTGGGTGATGTGGTCGGTATCACGCTAGGCCGCCTATACTTCCCAGACAAATCTCTAGTACCCATTTTAGAGGCTGGGTGAACCCGGGGCCTTGTCAGTCCGAAAGAAAAATCCGCCACTGTTGGGGATCGAACCCGGACCCTTCTGGTCAGAAAGCGAGCACACTAACCACTCAACCACCGAGGCTTACTATTTTATATGTATCTATATATGTATATGTGCATAAATGGAAATCACCAGTAGAAGGTTATGATAGGTACAGTGAGGCTATATGCCATTTCATTTCTTTATTTCAGGCGTTCACCCGATGGCTACAAGAAGAATGGATAGTTCTTTTCGCTATCCGCCCTTAAAAGGTCATTGAATGGACACACATGCATTGTGTTGGGATTAATATACCCCTTTAGGCTCAACACGTCCGATTGGATGGATTGGAATACCGGCGAATAAGGCGGATAGGCGGCAAAAAACTATTGTGGCTCAGTCTGACAAGTTTTCCTTGTTGCAGTTTCCTCATATTCCTAGTCAGCCATGTTGACGGAGCTACTGAGTTTAGTGCTCTGTGCACACTGTGTGTTGTGCTTTTCATCCAGATCGTGTTTCGATATTCTCATTGCTTACGATGAATGATGATATCGTATGACCTTTCACTTGCGTTCACTATTGGTACCGCTTGGCCTTATGACTTTTGGCGTGTGCTATAGCTGCTAGGATGGCGATTTCAGCTGCAATTCTTTGTTTTTATCCTTCAATTAGATGAGATCTTTATCCCAACGTTGTGCTATCAATGCCAGACATGGGCCCTAAATGCAAGAACAATAAGAAAAATAACCTCAACCGAGATGGAACGTGTTAGACGAATGACAGGAAACAGTGTGAGAGATAAAATCAGGAATGAAGAACTGAGAAAAAAGCTAGGAATAGCCCCCGCCATAGAATATATAATGAAACAACATATAAAATGGTTTGGCTACGTGACAAGGCAGAAAGATTAAAACACAACACAACGAGCCTTCAACAAACATGAGAACACCAGACCCAAGGTTCAACCACGAAAAAGATGGATCGATGGAATATTAGAAGCACTAGGAAACATAACAGCAGCAGAGGCGAACAGAAGAGCAAAAGACCGCAAATTATATCTCCCCTCGACGCTGAAAGGCAGATGAGGAAGGAAAGAAAAAAAAGAAGAATTAGATGAGTTTTAATTTGAATGATTCCACTGGCACGGCTGGTTGAGCAATTATGGATTTTGATTCGTTTGCAGTGATACCGGGGCCTTCGACTAATCATAACTAACAATGAATAGAGAGAACTTCAAAACACACTTCTAATGTAATAAAATAAGTTGACTCATTTTAGATTTTACAGTAAACATGTTAATTTCAAGTTCAATTATTTTCAGAGGCGTATCTACCTACGACTTTTAAAGATTAAATAATTGTGTGTTGCCCGTTATGTGTAATCAAAAATATTTTAATTAGTCTAGAGTCCAGGTCTAACATTGGTAGCACAAAGTTGGGATCAAGATTGTGTTGTAGCATGCAAGTTTTGCCTCTAGTGTTATTTCTTTGCTGGACAATAGTGGTCATAGCTGTCTAATGATTTGACAAGATTCGTTGTATTTTGAGTATGACTATAATTCGACTGTGACGGTGGGTGGTAGAAAAGTTTATTATTGCTGTCTTCTAGGTTGTTGGTAAACACAGTCAGTGCTTTGTAATAAACAAACACAATTGCTAACATGAAGAAATTGAAATAAATAGAGAAGAGATGTAACGGGGAAGGACAGAAGGGAAGAAAAATAAATACTAAACATTAAATGAAGAACTTGCAGATTTTAATGAGAGGGTCGTGTTAACATAACAGATCTACAGGACATGTCTTATGTTTAATCTGATTACATACACTTGATTTATATCACCCTCCAGTTGAACACTTCTGTATATCATGTGGAGGCAAGTCACTTGACAGCAACAGAGCTGGAAGCTGTCAGTTATTCAAAGCTGATGGCAGGATGGGTGAACCAGAGCCATCCAGACCTTACTCAATCTCTTCACGCTGCATCTAGAAACAGACTAACCAGTCTAGTCTGGCCTAACGAGTAAGAATAGAATGAGAGAAGGCAACCCGGGACATAAATATAAAGTGCTAAAGTTGGATGTCTTGGGCCTCAAGTATCGCAGCTGTACTGCAAACCTCAAAACGATACTTGTACACTCACTTAACATGTGACAAAACTTAAAGATATCACCATCACAGTTTAAGCTATGTACTCTGTACATAGCGCTCTCATAGATTGAGCACATATAGGTTTTGTTGATAGGATTCATTTACTGTGACATGAAAATAAAAACATCTATTATTTAAGTAGTTATAGATGAAATCAAACTTTACCACACAACAATTTTACATATAACTCAGATAAAGTAAGAATTTTCCCCTGAACTTCCTCACATTCTCCCCACAGCTGTCTAAATACCTTGTGATCACTGACCCATCTTTGCGATTGTTGCTTTGTGTCATGTGAGGCAAGCTATATGGTAATGAAGCACAGATGTTGAGGCATATTTGCTTCCATTGCTTCTAAGTTATACACATAGTAAAAAAAAAAGTAAAGTACCCCCGTCACGCCAAGTGGAGTATAGGGAATATGGTGTTAGTGACCCTATATTTTACAGACCTTCAGCACATGATTTTTGGGGTAATGTGGTAGGTATTACGCCTGTGCTGCTTTACTTTCCCAGAAAAAAATCCGGTACCCATTTAAGGCTGGGTGAACCCGGAAGCCGTCGGTTGGGATCGAACCCTACCCCTTGTCTGTGGTAGTCCAGTTCACTAACCACTAAGCTATTGCGGCTCCCAAGTCATACACATGCGACAATAAAATGAAGGTACTTGGTTGTCGATTTTTGCTGCACCAAATAAAAAATAATGGAAGAAAACAGCTAGGAATAACCCCTGCCATTGATTATATAAAGAAACAACAGATATAAATGTTTGGCCAAGTGACAAGGCATAGTGATCAAAACATAACACGAGCCTTCAAAAAATGTTGCGAGAACACCAAACCCATGGGTTGACCACGAAAAAGATGGATCGACAGAATATTAGAAGCACTAGGAAACATAACAGCAGTGGTGAACAGAAGAGCAAAAGAACACAAATTATATCTCCCCTCAAGTGTGGCACCAACAAGAATATATAAACCTCCTTGTTTCAAGGCCCTCAGGGTGAAACAATCAATAATGGGAGCCAAACAGAAACAAAATATAGAAAGCTAACCTCATTTCTCATAAGACCTGCGCCGATGATCTTATCATCTGTGCACATAAACCCAAAAACCAATAATCTTTCACAAAATATGCTGTGTATCCTAACATATT
This sequence comes from Megaustenia siamemsis, assembly GCA_032433765.1. NCBI lineage: Eukaryota > Metazoa > Mollusca > Gastropoda > Stylommatophora > Ariophantidae > Megaustenia > Megaustenia siamemsis. The sequence continues at coordinate 15,590,753 of JAVIAB010000159.1, forward strand.
GGAACTCACATTGGCTGCTAACTGTCAAATGTGGGTGCAGTCACCATCTTGGAGTAGCAATCTTTAGGTTAGCGGTTACCTTGACCTCACTATCTTTGCTCCCAAATGTAGATGACATCACAGCTGTCATCTTTCCTCTTAAATGTAGACACTGATCAAAAGGTCCTTTCGGTTAACCCCTCACCTTGACCAACTTTTCAATCAACAAATAGTCAATTAATTTACATATCAACAAGTTATTACTTGCACCAATTTTACACAATAGTTGGCCATTTTCTCCCACTTATCATTCACCATAGGGTAGCTCAACAGTTGTTTCTCCCACTTATCATTCACCATAGGGTAGCTCAACAGTTGTTTCTCCCAAGTTTGTAGCAATCTTGTCATAGTGATGCTACTGATGTGCCGGGCTGAAAGGCACAGATATTGAGACTATGCTGTAAACTAGAGACACAACACATCCATGCCCATTCAACGGGTGAATGCTGAAAAGAGAAAAAAAAAAAAGCTTTCATTGTGCTGAGACTGCATAGAGTTTCTTTCAAGTGTTGAGGTCAACACAAAAAGAGAGCCCCTAAGAAACATCAGAAAGAAATAATCAACATTTTTCTGGCACATCATGAGAAGAGGAAAGTTGGAATACTTTGTTACAAGTGGCAAAATACAAGGAAAGATAGATTGCATTCAACAAAGACAGAAAATACTAGATAGCTTGGTATCATGGCATGGAAAATAGTCAACAGAATTGATACAATGTTCTGTGGACAGAACTCAAAGTTATTCTGCAAAATCATCATGAATACAATAAAGGATTCAACAGATACAGTAATGTGAGTAGAACAGGCTGGGTTTAGAAAAGATGAAGCTGCCTTGACCACATTTTTACTCTATGACTTATATTGGAGGAACACATTGAGAAGCAAAAACCTTTTGTACTTAACTTCATCGACTTCAAAAAAGCATTTGACAGCATTCATAGAGATTCTTTGTGGAAAATTCTGAAGCAATATGGCTTACCATAAAAAATCATAAATATTATCAAAGACATGTATGATGGATACACATGTGCAGTTCGTACAGAGGAAGGACTGAGCGAATGTTTCCCAATAGAAACTGGGGTTAAACAAGGATGTATTTTATTGCCCTTGTTATTTGGAGTTGTTATGGACTTCATAATGAAGAAATGCTGCACTGGTAATAAAGGCATCGAATGGATACAAGGAGACCATTTGGAGGACTTCGACTTGGCTGATGACATAGTTCTCATCAGCAGTCAGATAAAAACGATGCAAGAAAACACAAATGAACTATCATCAATAGCCAACAAAACTGGGCTTGAAATCATTTATAACAAGATTAAAGCCATGATAAGCTTAATTCCAACAGATGACAGTATATGCATGGAAAACAAACCAGTGGAAGAGATCGATCACTTTATCTAACTTTGGAAGTCACATTGATTGGGAAAGGGATACAAGTAAAGACATTAGAATCAGAATAGCTAAAGCAGCAATGTCTTTTAGAAGCCTTGAAAAGATGTGAAAATCAAAACTCATCAGCAAAAACACAAAACCTAGACTAATCAAATCACATGTACTATCTACCCTTACATATGCATATGAGAGCTGCAAAACAACAAGAGACATAGAAACAAAGTTGAATGCATTCAAAAATAAATGTCTTAGGAAAATATTTGGTATAGCATGGAAAGAAATTAAAAACAAATGAGGAAATTAGAGAAATTGCTAATTAACCACTAATATCTTCAGTAATCAAGAAAAGACGATGGTCATATGTTGGACATGTGATGAGTAGAGATAAAAACCGAAATAACAAAGCAAGCCCTCATGTGGGAAACAATAGGTAGGAGGAAAAGAGGCCAACCCAGAAAGACACTGAGAAGAACATTGATCAGAGAGGCAAGAACAGCAGTAACCGTGTCCCTCAATGAGGTAAAGTTGCTTGCACAGAACAGAGTTTCATGTATATTACAGTGTGATGGTACCCAATTGATGACTACTCTCTGGATGTTATTGCAGTTGGTCTAGGGTTGTTCTCAAGTCATCTAGCTCACTGTTCCTGGGGGTTCTTAGAGCTGTTAGGACTGACAGTGCATCAGTCAGTATCACCAATTTTTTGTGCATATTTTGTGTGTGTTGAATAGCCAATTTGCAGCACCTTCAAGGGTTTTAGTTTCTGCTTTAGAGTTGTTTGAGAATGTCCCAGTAGATAATGACTTGGTGATCTCTTCCTGCTTATTCAGTTTCAAGAACACACCTCCGGCTCCATTTCTGGTGGTGTTTGTAGCAGAGCCATTCTTGTATATGTGTGACCAGGAGTCCTGTGAGTAGTTGCCATTTGTGTATTTTTCTGCTATGTGCTTTCTCTCTGTGTCTGAGTGCCTTTTTTCATGGTTCCTATTATGTCTACCTTAAGTTCTGGTATTTTATATTTCCCTTGGGGAGTCATACCTGATGAGTTTCAGCACTGTTTGGGACAATACTGGATTGCTAGTTGTCAGTTCTTTGGAGACTCCAGCAAAGTTGCTAGAAGTTTTCCTAAATTGGTTATTCTTTGGTGCACGGGGTGGTTAGGGAGCCTTTTGTATTTTTCCACTTGTTGCATTACTTTAGTTGTCCTTCTGTCTTCCAACGCCATCAGATCCAATTAGAGCAAATTACGTTTTGCCATATATCCAACACTATCATCAGTGTATCAAAATATTAATAATTTCACATGATAATACTCTATAAACCCAATGATTTCTAACATAGCATGAAGCTGTTAAATAATGTTACTGAAAATTTAATTAAACAAACATTATTAAAGGAAAAGAAATTTAAAAAGACATGCATATAATAAGGAAAATAAACATTAATTACAATCTAAACATCTGGAAAAACACCAAGGATTGTTTGACATACATGCATGTTTACAGACATTTAAAAAAAGACATTGGTAAACTTTTAACAATCTGTTTTAATGTCTTCAAACCATGGTCACAGCTTTGAAAACTAAATCATTACACAAAACAGCATAAAGACCTTTTCCCAGTGTGTCTACTTTTGTATGTTTTAAGAACATAATATGTAAAAACATCACCAAAAGTATCACATCAATTAGGTGTGTCCTGTATGCAGTTATTTATGGGTATATCAGCCTCATCTTGCATGGATTTTCTTATGTGCATTTAGACTCCCATTCCTGGTAAAAAACATGCTCCACATACACATCACATTTATTAAGATTTCTCTCCTGTATGTTTTCTTGTGAGTGTGTAGCCAGGGAATGGGTAATACATATGCAGGGGAAAAGAAATAATGAAGTGGTGGGTAATGGTAGGAACATTTATCTCAACTTGATTCTGGGAACGGACAGGATGGATGAAGCAACATAAGTGTGCTGAATGGGGTCACTCAGGTGTACTTGAGAGAGAGGAGAATTATATTCAGGGAGACCATGGCTGATCATTGGTGCAAGAACGCAATCACAGATGTCAAGATCACATTTGTAGTTGAACAAGAGTACAAGATGATTTTGACTTGGTGAAGTATGAGAGCATATTGGTATGGAAGGAAACTCTAAAGTACATCTTACAATACCCGAAGAACATAAATATAGCCCACAGAAACACCCCTACATTCCAAGCTATGAGAAACCAGAGAAGACCACAAATGCAGCATCTTGTTCATGACCTATGCTGATCCAAACATCTAAATGCACAGCAATAGCTGACCATTGAAGAAGTTTAGCTGTCTTAAGGAGATTATAAATGTAATGATATAGGACAAGGGTCATATGAATATTTAATATTTTGAGAAAAAAACCACATAAATTAAAAGGTATTAGATCCTTTGGGACACAGCTCAAGGTCAGGCATGTGATGAACAGATCCACCCTAGTAAAACATTGGATTTAAGTGTCACCTGACAGAAGTCAGTAGACAGAAAGATCAAGGGCCAATCTAGGCACAGAGGTCAAAGAGAAAGGAGCTACACCAAGGATCTGGCAGAGCAGGCAAAGAGAAAGGAGCTACACCAAGGATCTGGCACAGCGGTCAAAGAGAAAGGAGCTACACCAAGGATCTGGCAGAGCAGGCAAAGAGAAAGGAGCTACACCAAGGATCTGGAAGAGCAGTCAAAGAGAAAGGAGCTACACCAAGGATCTGGCAGAGCAGGCAAAGAGAAAGGAGCTACACCAAGGATCTGGCACAGCGGTCAAAGAGAAAGGAGCTACACCAAGGATCTGGAAGAGCAGTCAAAGAGAAAGGAGCTACACCAAGGATCTGGCAGAGCAGGCAAAGAGAAAGGAGCTACACCAAGGATCTGGCAGAGCAGGCAAAGAGAAAGGAGCTACACCAAGGATCTGGCAGAGCAGTCAAAGAGAAAGGAGCTACACCAAGGATCTGGCACAGCGGTCAAAGAGAAAGGAGCTACACCAAGGATCTGGCAGAGCAGGCAAAGATAAAGGAGCTACACCAAGGATCTGGAAGAGCAGTCAAAGAGAAAGGAGCTACACCAAGGATCTGGCAGAGCAGGCAAAGAGAAAGGAGCTACACCAAGGATCTGGCACAGCGGTCAAAGAGAAAGGAGCTACACCAAGGATCTGGCACAGCGGTCAAAGAGAAAGGAGCTACACCAAGGATCTGGCACAGCGGTCAAAGAGAAAGGAGCTACACCAAGGATCTGGCAGAGCAGGCAAAGAGAAAGGAGCTACACCAAGGATCTGGAAGAGCAGGCAAAGAGAAAGGAGCTACACCAAGGATCTGGAAGAGCAGTCAAAGAGAAAGAAGCTACACCAAGGATCTGGCAGAGCAGGCAAAGAGAAAGGAGGTGACCAAGAGTCTGGGCAGAGCGGTCAAAGAAAAATGAGCTGATCAAGTGTCTAGGCTGAGTGGACAAAGAGAAAAGATCTGAGTTTTATGAGTATGTCAGTCTCCTCTTGCCTGGATTAGTAAGCTCATTTTCACATATTATCTATTTTTATCCTTTTTATGTAGCATATCTCACTTTCGTTTAATCTTTCATCTCTTATTCCTATTTTTTTTTTATTTCTCCTTGATTTACCTGTCTTGCTTATCCTAGATGTAGCAGAGTTAATCTTTATTTCGTTGTTTGTTTGTTTAGTTCTCATTTTCTGAGGAAGCCTGCATGTAGGCAGAAACGTCATTATTTTGTTGTGGTTTTTTTTATAAAGCTGTTACTATACCTAGTAGAATTGTCATCACTCACTGGAGTTACACTCCACTACTTGCTCCATACACAATACATTAAGCAGGCTTCTCTTACAAAATTTACACCACACACACATCACATTTATTAAATGCTCTCTCCTGTATGTATTCTCTTGTGCCTTAATAGATTGCTACCATTACTAAAACTTACACCACACACATCACATTTATATGGCTTTTCTCCTGTATGTATTCTCCTGTGCATTATTAGATTGCCATTTTGAGTAAAACTATTACCACACACATCACATTTATAAGGTTTCTCTCCTGTATGTATTCTCTTGTGCATTATTAGATGGCCATTTTGAGTAAAACTAATACCACACTCATCACATTTATAGGTCTTCTCTCCTGTATGTTTTCTCTTGTGCCTTAATAGATTGCTATTATTTGTAAAACTTATACCACACATATCACATATATACGATTTTTCTCCCGTATGTATTTTCTTGTGCATTACTAGATGGTCAGTTTGAGAAAAACTAACACCATATACATCACATTTATACGGCTTCTCTCCTGTATGTTTTCTCTTGTGTCTTAATAGGCTGCTACTAATAGTAAAACTTACACCACACACATCACATTTGTAAGGCTTCTCTCCTGTATGTTTTCTCTTGTGCATTATTAGACTGTTACTATGAATAAAACTAACATCACACACATCACATTTATAAGATTTCTCTCCCGTATGTATTCTTTTGTGCATTATTAGATTGCCACTTTGAGTAAAACTATTACCACACACATCACATTTATAAGGTTTCTCTCCTGTATGTATTCTCTTGTGCATTATTAGATGGCCATTTTGAGTAAAACTATTACCACACACATCACATTTATAGGTCTTCTCTCCTGTATGTTTTCTCTTGTGCCTTAATAGATTGCTATTATTTGTAAAACTTACACCACACACATCACATTTGTAAGGCTTCTCTCCTGTATGTTTTCTCATGTGCATTATTAGACTGCTACTATAAATAAAACTAACACCACACATATCACATATATAAGATTTCTCTCCCGTATGTATTTTCTTGTGCATTACTAGATGGTCAGTTTGAGCAAAACTAACACCACACACATCACATTTGTAAGGCTTCTCTCCTGTATGTGTTCTCTTGTGCCTTAATAGGCTGCTACTATTAGTAAAACTTACACCACACACATCACATTTGTAAGGCTTCTCTCCTGTATGTTTTCTCTTGTGCATTATTAAACTGTTACTATGAATAAAACTAACACCACACACATCACATTTATAAGATTTCTCTCCTGTATGTATTCTCTTATGCATTATTAGATGGCCACTTTGCGAAAAACTATCACTACACACATCACATTTGTAAGGCTTCTCTCCTGTATGAATCCTACTGTGATTTAATAGATTGCCACATTGAGTAAAACTTAAGCCACACATATCACATTTGTAAGGCTTCTCTCCTGTATGAATCCTATTGTGATTGATTAGACTGCTCCTTTGAGTAAAACTTTTACCACAAACATCACATTTGTAAGGCTTCTCTCCTGTATGTTTTCTCTTGTGCCTTATTAGACTGCTACTTTTAGTAAAACTAACACCACAACAATCACACTTGTAAGATTTCTTTCCTGTATATTTTCTCTTCAGTCCAGTGTCTTGATAATCATCACAAGGAGTCAAAGAAACTTGAGACTGAAATAATTTATCTTTTCCTGTCACTTCTCTAGGATTACTGTTATTTACCACCTGGAGACTAGTATCTTGACTGCAGCCTTCACCTTGACCTGCCTGAGAACAGATGGAGATTCAAATATAAAATACATCACACATTTAAATGTTGAAGTGGGATGTAGCTCTTACAGCCTCAACATTTTCTTTATTTATTTTGAATTGTGTGTGAATGAAACTGAAACATTTGTACGTAACAATCTAAATGGATGACTGACCCTTTTGTATGTACAAATAGTAACAGCAAATATTAACATCATTTGGTAGCTTCAAGTGTTGTAATTATAACTATAATTGTGTACTTTACCTCTGCATTATCAATGTAGATGAAAGGTCCATGCTCTGGGCAACTCCCTTCAAATTTCTGCTGACATCTCTCACAATCTGAACAAAGAAAAGTATTATCAATGTCGTGGCTTTAATATACAGACTGATAAAGACATTGTGAAATGGGACACACAGTTTGAAATAATTGTCAACATAAACTGACCTAGTAAAAACAGACATACTCAAGTTGTCAATTAGATCAAACTTACACAAAAAACTGTCATTATCAGGACAAGAAAGAGATGGAGAATTGGTCTGTGCCCTCTTAATGATAGTTGGGACATCTCTTTCTTCCTCTCTGTTTGCTTCCATCTTTACTATCTGATCCTGTAAATATTATTTTGTACATTTATAACACTTCATAAATAAATTAAAAAATGATTCATCTGAACACAAAAATATATACAGTTAGGTCAATCAGACAGACCTCAATGGCAAATGACATGGCAGTGATAACAATTCAAGAGACAGAACTGCAATTAAAATAAGGACATTAAAAACAAGTGGCATCTAAGGCAAGAAACTAAAAATTTTGGAAGAAATGGAGTGGGAAAGAAAAGACAGAAATATCAGATATCAGATTAATGGGTAAAACATGCTAATAGTAAAAGCAAAAAATGTACCTTTGTACATGCAGTGAAAGAGATAGAAAAATTAGTCAGATTCTTCATGCACATTTAAAATGTCAAATTAATTCTATCTGTCTATTGACCTTTCGCGCCATAGTTGGCCTATAGGCCATAGACCCAGATACTCTTTCTCTTATCTAAATTTTTATTCTAGCAGTTTTCAATCCTTCTAAAGATATTTTATCAAATCTTGCCATTTGTCTCTGTTCTGTGCAAGAAACGCTATTTCATTAAGTGAGTCAATTCCTGCTGCTCTTGCCTCTGTGATCAATGTTCTTCTGTGTCTCTCTGGGTCTGCCTCTTTTCCTCTTACATGTTGTTTCCCACATGAGAGCTTGCTTTGTTATGTTGTTGTTTTAGGACCAAACATAATATCACTACTATCTACAGCTAATTTACACATACTCTATCATGTCTATATAAGGCCTATTTAAGAAAAAAAGAGTAAAATAATTCTTCAATACTTTACCAAATGAAACAAAAACATTTGAAGAAATATGACACTTTTTGTCAAAATCAGAATCAATTCAAAAAGTAGATATTACAGTAAGTACAGGCTAGCAAGAGGATACCATTAAAAAAGTAATTATAGATGAAATAATAATATTATTGCGAAACATTAATCAATGATCACAGAGAAGCAACTAGAAATTTCTACTGATACATTACATTTCTTCTTCTTCCTCTGTGATCATTGCTCATTCAGAGTAGGATTCTGGACTTTCTTATGAAGGCAGCTGTCTGTTTAAGTGACACTACATTTCTACAATACATTAGAAATCATAAATGATGTAAATGGGAAGGAATAAGTGAATCAAGACTAACTAGTACTGGAAACAGTACTTCAACTAACTATTGACAACGAAAGATGAAGAACACATGAAGACAAACATTGTAGATCTAGATACAGAGATTCCAGATCAGAAGTGGATATGTGATTCTAGTGTTGCAATTTGATATTATCACACATTATGGGATTCATATAATTTTTATTGATAATCCCAAACAAATAGTTGCCTACCAAGAGTCATAAACACAAAGAAATTTGCTACATCTTGAATCCATCAAAACTGTGTTTAAACTGCAAATTTTTTTATCACTGTTTGGTTTATAAACATATTAAAATGGTTTCAAACATATAAATGTACTCACATCATCATCAAGTTGTTTTTTTATATAGTCCTGAAGGAATGGGATGTTTGATTCCAATTTTACTTTCACCATGCCCTAAAAATATAAAAGTGATGTCAATATTTACATTAATGGTTCTTTTACATTAATGGTACTTCTTGATCTAGATAATGATTTCAATGTTTGAGACTCTAGATATTAAATTACTAGATCTATCTATCTATCTTTCGTTCGCTCGAAGTATTGTCTATATCAGCAATGTCGTTTCCTGTATGAATTTTACTGTCTTTTGTAATTCTTGCAGTGGCCCATATAGTTTTGTCTGTAGTGTTGTATCTATGGGCCAATGGATTTTCCTCAGTCTACTAGATTCAGTGCAGTCTTGAAGTATGTGTTCAGCAGTCTGGGGTGCCTGTCCACATGTACAAGTAGATGATGTGTCGATCTTGAATTTTGTATACATGTGGTCTGTAACACCTAAACAAAAACCTACACAAAACACCTACTGCAATAGAAATTTCAAGGCAGAGCGAATGAGAGACTTGTAAAGGAATAACCCAACCATTTGGCAGTACAAATCAACATACACATGTAATAGAGGTTGATATGGACTTGCTGAAAGTTCTTATACCAAAACAATGAATAAACTGTCCAAACTAATCAAATACAATACTAGAAGCAACTCGATAACCTCACAAGTCAGAACAATATATAAAGGTCTTTATCCCTATCTATGATTAATAAGCAATATTCGAAGGAAATCTGAACATAGGTACACACAGACAGCTCTGCAAATGGGGCTACAAAAAAGGAGGTAAGGGTAAGCACTTCTTCTTCTTCCTCTCAGCTCCCTGTGGAGCAATGGTCTTCTGCAACCACTTTCCAAGACGTCCTTCTTCTTGCCATTCTTTTAAAATCATTCCATGTCTTCCCCATCAGCACTATATATGCTTTAATGAAAATAGTGGAAGCAAGTGAAACACGGACAGAGAGAAACTATACAGTTATCTAGATGCTATATAGTGAAAAAAACCATACCTAAAATAAAAAGCTGTCATGCTAAATGTTGCAAGGTCTATTCTCCAAGCCATGCCAGGTCCAAAACAAGATAGGCTCTTCCAAGAAGAAAAGAAAATCAAATATTTGTGGTCCAGGAAAACAGAAATGAACCAACTCTGGTCATTCAAAGAGCATGAGAGTTGATGTCTAAGAAACACCAGTAGCACTGAAGTTGGCATCCCACAGTGTGACAAAAAAATGTTATATATTGTAAAAATGCTTTCAGAAACAATCACTAAAGCATGTACCCATTTCACCGACATAAACAACTCAGAAAGACAAGAGGGAAAATTTCCTACTGCTTGTGATGGAATCTGACCCCAGAACATCTCATCTATATATAATGAAATTTGAACTCTAGTCCATCCAACCATGCCAAAACATTTATCACCATTATCTAAAAAGTTCCTACTAAAGGAAGGTAGTTCACAATTCCTATCCTTTTTGGAAGTGAGTACACCAGCCAGCAATCACATTCTCTCTGTACTTGAGATCATGGAATACAAAAATTATAATACTTTGGCTGGCCCACAAATTCATCCATAGCATGTTTCAATGATGACGAAGGGCAAGGCGGGGCTTAATGGGAACTCCATTATGGAAGGATATGCCCTAGACTAACGGAGGGAAGGGTGCAAATAATTTCTAGTCTCCCCCCCTCCCCAACATTGATACTGATTCAATTACCTTAGATGTATCATTAAATATTTTCATCATTACAATTGATATATAATTACAATTTTAGTACTTTTTAATTAGATATATAAGAGTTTTTTTTCCCTTTGACTAAGAAATGTGTGTGTGAATGTACAGCCGTGACTTAGTAATGACAGGGTCAAAGGTCTTTGTCAATTGTGTTTAAGAAGTACTGTGTTTTGCTAATATAGTTCATCTGTCCAGTATGGTTTGTAAATTTTTCCACAATGCTAATGAAAACATTATCCTTGAAACAAAAACATTTATAATTCTCTTGAGAGCAATGCTTCAATTTTATTGATGTAATAGACCTCTTAGGGCTACAACAAAACACTTCCACAATTAAAACAAGTACATCTGTTTTGACTCGTCTCTAATATCAACCAAACCAACTCACTTTATATTCTGGTTCCTGTTTTATTTTTTCTGCTGGTATCAAATTCTCCATTTTCATATTTATGGCAATCTGAGAACAAGTGAAAAAGATCTCATGTTAGTGAGAGCAAGTACTGGAGTAATGAGACCAGTGAAGAACACAATGAACTTAGTGATATATTTAGCAAGAACATTTGAACTTTCAAATATTTCACTTTTGACAAAATTAATCTATTAATTAATGGACAGGTAATTCCTAAAAATAAAGTCAATCTGATATAAATCTCAGTTTTTATACTTTTTGGAAATATGATGAAACTGAATTTTATTTTCATGTTATGATAGAAAAGAAACAATAATGGAATTCACAATGTACATTATGGCCAAAATTGAGTACATTTTGATGGTGAACATACGTCAGAATTAATTTTGTTGAAGTAACAACACAGTAAGTCACCAGATTGAGATTCTTCTTCATCTTCTGTGATCATAGCTCATTCAAACTAGGACTCCAGACTCTCTTATGAAGGCTGCTTCTTCTACCTTTTAGCTCCCAGTGGAGCATAGGTCTTCAACAAACACTTTCCAAGTCGTTCTGTTTTTTGCAATTCTTTTAAGATCATTCCATGTCTTCCCCATTATCTTCATCTCTGCTTCAATCTGTCTTCTCCAAGAATTCCTTGGTCTTCCTCTTTGTCTTTTCCCCTGGGGATTCCAAAAAAGGGCCTGTTGTGTAATACTCTCAGTTGGTTTCCGTAGTGTGTGTCCTATCCATCGCCATCGTCTTCGCTGTATTTCTTTATCCACTGGTATTTGACCGGTACATTTCCATAATTCCACGTTTGTGACTTTGTCCTGCCATTTCCATCCCTTTATTCTGCGCAAGCATCCATTAATGAAAGTCTGTACCTTCGTGATTGTCAATTTTGTTATTCTCCATGTTTCACAGCCATATAATAGAACCGACTTAACATTGGAGTTGAAAATTTGTATTTTTGTATTTAGCCTAATTTCTTTGGATTTCCATATGTTTCCCAGTGCAATGAAAGCTCCTCTTGCTTTTGATATCCTTATTTTGGTATCGTTTTCTGTTCCTCCCTCTTTATCTATATTACTGCCCAGATATATATAAGATTGTACGTCTAGTAGAGGTATTTCTCCTAGTTTTATTTGGTTATTGCCAACTGCATTAATTCTCATAATGTTGGTCTTATCTCTATTAATCTTTAGTCCTAGCTGTTGTGATCTCTCATCTAATATACTCATTTTATCTTGCATCTGTTGGTGGCTGTGTGATAGGAGAGCTATGTCATCAGCAAAGTCTAAATCATCAAGTTGTTTGGTCAGTGACCACTGGATCCCATTTCTGTTGTTTTGAGTTATTTTCATAATCCAATCTATGGCCAGTAGAAAGAGAAATGGAGACAGAAGGCATCCTTGCCTTACTCCTGTTCTTATTTCAAATGCTTCTGTAAGCTGTCCTTCATGCACCACACTACTTTTGTTCCTTCATACATTGTTTTTATCAGGTTAATAAACTTTATGGGGATTCCATAATGACTCAGCAACTTCCAAAGCATTCTTCTGTCTAAACTATCAAATGCCTTTTCGTAATCTATGAATCCAATATAAAGTGGGGATTTTAGTTCTAAACTTTGTTCAACTATTATACGTAGAGTAGTTATGAAGGCTGCAGTCTGTCTAAATGATTTGGTTGCATGTATAGGAAGAAGAGACCAAACTCTTGTGCCTTAAAAGATTGCTACTATTAGTAAAACTTACACCACACACATCACATTTGTAAGGCTTCTCTCCTGTGACTTTTTATATAGGAATTTTGTGTAAAACCCACACATTTGTAAGGTTTCTCTCCTGCATGTTTTCTCTTGTGAATTTTTAGATAGCCACATTGAGTAAACTTACACTAAGGCTTCTCTCCTGTTGAATCCTATTGTGATTTATTAGGTACAGTGGCACTGGCTGGTGGTTCCTATTTTGAGTTTGGTGAACATGTGGTTTCTCATTCTGTTGAGGCCAGTAGGTAGGCGAAGATTGAGATTCTAAAACCATCAAAAGATCTGCCATGCAGTAGAATTTGGATGGAATGTGTATAAAAAAGGAAGACCAAAGACAATCTGGCAGGTGGAATGAAAATGCAATGAATAGGTCTAACCTAGATCATTTCCTAAATGATGTCAATGGACATCAAAGTGCAGAGACTTTGGTGCTGCTCTAATAGAACATCTATCCCTTCATCCTTCAAATTTCCCAGTTGTCGCTATATACGAGGGGAGGTCAAAAAGTAATGCACACCAATTTTTTTCTCGGAAACTATTCGGGCAAAATGTGTGAAATTTTCACAGATTGTAGCTGAACATCCCCTTTACACTAACTATTTTTCAACATAATCTCCGTCCAAGCGTATTGCCTTACGCCAACACGAAACTAGGTCATGAATGCCTCGTTTGTACCAAGTTTTGTCCTGCTCGCGTAGCCATTTTTTAACTGCACGGATCACATCCTCATCATTGTCAAAGTGTGTCCCATGCAGGAATTTTTTGAGTGGTCCAAACAGATGGAAATCTGAGGGAGCCAGATCAGGGCTGTAAGGAGGATGGGGCAGTACAGTCCAACCAAATTTGTTGATTGCTTCCCGTGTTACCAGACTTGTGTGAGGGCGTGCATTGTCATGTTGAAGCAACAAATCTGCAGATGGCTTATTAGGCCGAACTCTGTGGAACCGATTTTTGAGTTTTGTCAGTGTATTGATGTAAGCTGTCGAGTTGATTGTCTCACCTCTTGTCATTACATCAACAAGAATCACACCATCAATGTCCCAGAAGACAGTGATCATCACCTTTCCGGCTGATGGAGATGTTTTGAATTTTTTTTCTTTTTGGTGACTGCGGATGATGCCATTCCATTGACTGCATTTTTGTTTCAGGCTCATAATAATGTGCCCACGTTTCGTCACCGGTAACAATTTTTGACAAAAACATTTCTCCTTCAACACCGAAACGCTCCAACAATTCAGAACAGAATGTTTTCCTTTGAACTCTGTGATCATTTGTTAGGCCCCGAGGAACCCATCGAGCGCAAATCTTTGAATATCCGAGAGTTTTAAAAATTGCGATTGCACTTCCCTTGCTGACTGTAAGCTGCAATGCCAATTGCTGACTAGTGATACGCCTATCCTTACGAATAATGGTATCAGCCCGGTTTAACATGTCTGTGCTGGTAGCCGAGGCAACACGTCCAGAACGCGGTAAATCATGCAGCTCCACTCGTACACTTTCTGCAGCTTTAATTCTCTGAACCCAGCGACTAACTGTGCTCCTATCGACTGCAGAACATTTGTACACTGCACACAGTCGTTTATGAATGTTTGCCACAGTTTCTTTTTCCGCAACCAGAAATTCTATGACAATTCGCTGTTTGTAACGGACATTGTTGACAAGCTCCATTTTAACGGTTCATAGATTGCGTAATATTTATCAGAATGCTGTGCAATTTGGTGCACATAATTGGAACATGTCATATTCCAAGTGTGCAAAATTTCATATTCCTATCTTTATTATTAGCCGAGAAAAAATTGGTGTGCATTACTTTTTGACCTCCCCTCGTATTTCAGCTGTTCCCTTTTCATTACATGATAAAAAAAAAATGAGGCTTGTTTCTTCCTAATATTGGAAATTAGGTCTCTTTTTGCTTTGGCCTCTTTCGGAACGTTATAGTAAAAAAAAGTAAAGTATCCCATTACGCCAAGTGGCGTATATGGAAATATGGTGTTAGTGACCCTATATTTTACAGACCTTCAACACATGATTTTTGGGGTAATGTGGTCGGTTTTACGCCCATGCTGCTTTACTTTTCCAGAAAAAAAATCCGGTGTCCATTTTAAGGCTGGGTGAACCCTACCCCTTGTCCTTTGTAGTCCAGTTCACTAACCACTGAGCTATCGCGACTCCAGAATGTTATAGTAGTTAATATTAATAATACAATATACTGTGGTCAATGGCATTCTCTTCCAGATAAGAAAGCATAAATAAAGTGAAAGTAGTCTAGTGAAATGAGGCTGGATAAAGTGAAATATTGCTTTGTTCATTCTGCAGCCTGGCACTCCCATTTAAGTTTTGGCAAGATAAGTCAGAATCATAAGAGGAGAGGAAATTCTGAGATGATTGCTTGGCAAATAGCACAGGAAGTTACCATTAAAAGGTGAAAATCTACATGCTTCCAACTGTCTTACTCTCTGAAGATGTAAAAAAAATGTCACACACAAGACAAGAGATTAGGTACCTAAACTTTAGGTTAAAGTAAATTATTTCTGCTAAACGGGTGATCACCTCAGTCTGACAGCACATATTTGAATGCTTCTAGTTTCTGTGCATTTAATTTTATTTTTTCAAACAAGGTTTAGGGTTATGGTTGTTAGATTTAGGTAATACTACCCTGAACCCTAACCCAGGGTCTGTACTGTAGAAGTCTAATGGCTACAATATGACTGAACATAAAGTAATAATGCAGTAGACTTTAAAGTAATAGTAAATCTGTAATTAATGAATCAGGACTCAATGACATTATCATCATGTGCCATACTGGTTGGCATAGGTGATCGTGTACTTCCACAGTAAATTGTATCAATTCTGATGTTGACTGTTTTCCATGCTATGGCACCAAGCTAACTAGAATCTTCTCTCTTTGACGTCCATGACTTGTATTTTGCCAGTTGTGACCAAGTACAATCTTCATCCCAACGTTGCTCTACCAATGCCAGACCTGGACCCTAGATGCAAGAACAATAAGAAAAATAACCTCTACAGAGATTAAATGTGTTAGACGAATGACAGGAAACAGTCTGAGAGATAAGATCAGAAATGAAGAACTGACAAAAAAGCTAGGAATAGCCACCACCATAGAATATATATACGGAAACAATAGATAAAATGGTTTGGCCATGTGACAAGGCAGAAAGAACAAAACACAACACAACGAGCCTTCAACAAACATTGTGAGAACACCAGACCCAAGGGTCGACCACGAAAAAGATAGTCGATGGAATATTAGAAGCACTAGAAAACATAACAGCAGCAGAGGTGAACAGAAGAGCAAAAGACCGCAAATTATATCTCCCCTCGATGCTGAAAGGCAGATGAGGAAGGAAAGAAGAAGAAGAAAGAACCAAGTATTCCAACTTTCCTTTACTCCAGAAAAAATTATTTATTTTTTTTTATGAGCTCACTTTTTTGTGTTGGAATATGTTAGTCATATCTCATATCTTTGTGTGTGCATGTCTGTGTATGTCACATCTCATATCCTTGTGTGTGCATGGCTATGTTAGTCCCATCTCATATCTTTGTGTGTGCATATCTAAGTTAGTCATATCTCTTATCTTTGTGTGCATGTCTATGTTAGGCATGTGTCATATCTTTGTGTGTGTATGTCAATTATATCTCATATCTTTATGTGCATGTTTATGTTAGTCATGTGTCATATATCTTGATGTGTGTCAGTGTTAGTCATGCCTCGTATCGCTGAGTGCATGTCTGTGTTAGTCACATCTCACATCTTTGTGCGTGCATGTCTGTGTTAGTCACATCTCACATCTTTGTGTGTGCGTGTCAGTGCTAGTCACATCTCACATCTTTGTGTGTGCATGTCTGTGTTAGTCACCTCTAGTGACTCGGGCAGATAATGCTCGTAAACCTGGGAGGGCCGACCATCTAAGGGCAGAATCCCCCTACAGAAAAGACAATCTGCTGCCTTGCAGGAAGATTGGGGACAATCAACGGCTAGGGAAAGCAAACCCGAATAAAATGCTGGCTGAAATCGGATGCACTGGGCCACTGGCGCAGAACACAGTACAACGTATTAACGGGTGTTCAGTCAGAGTGGATCTGACAGACTCTAACTGTGATGTTCTGTCTGTGGGGGCGATCAACACACTTAGCCTGACAGCTGACTTCATGTGAGAGTCTGGAATCCTTACTCTGATTGAGTCCTGAACGCAGAGACAGAGAGAGAGATTGCTCTTTTTAGCTGTCAGGGAACTTTCAACATTTTTCTGAGAAATCCAATCTCTGTGGCCTGTAATCATATTTTCATTTGTTTGTTTACTGTCCAGGATTCACTTCCATAGGTCAGAATTGGCTCTAAATAGAATCGATAAACTCTCTCACTTCTGTTGACATAGACTTGTTGCATACAATATTTTTCCTTTCCTGAAATGATATTTTGGCCTGTTCTATTTTGCTTGTTATTTATGTGTTACATCTCCCAATTGATGCTATTGTACCCAAGCATTTGATACGCTGCACATGTTCAAATTTGTCGTTTATTTGTATGCATGATGATGATGGTGATGCTTGTTTCTTTGATGAACATTATTACTTTACTTTAAGTTTAAGTTATATCTTTTCTTACTATTAAGACTGAGACCTTTCTTAGTTGCGTTCTTTTAACATTATTATGTATATAATATTGTAGTTCATTTTCTGTTTCTGCTATTAAGACTGTGTCATCCGCATTTCGGAAATTGGCCGGACCGCTTACTTCAATTCATTTTATGTCTACTACTATTGATCTCGAGTCTCATAAATTAAAATATTTTCGCTGAAAAGTCAAAATAAATCCGGCGGCTGAACAGCCTCAGTCAATGGCAGATGAGATTACATTAAATTAAATTAGAGAAGAATCGAATAAAGTCATGGACGTTACTCCGACCAGAAAAAATGTAGGTACCTAAACTCGTAAATTAAAACAGACCTAGTATTTAAGTATTAGAACTAAAACCTGTGGTGATGCACTACTAAATCAAGAAAACTAATCTCCGAGACACCGGAAGTACAGATCCAGTTTTTTTGTGGTCGTCGACTTACCGGAAGTGACGTTATATATATATATATAATGAGCAGAATCATCATCACCATGTGCCATACCGGTTGGCGTAGGCGATCATGTCCTTCCACAATCTTCTATCTACAGTGCATCGTATCAGTTCTGTTGTTGACTGTTTTCCATACCATGACACCAAGCTATCCAGTATTTTCTCTCTTTGTCGTCCGCGATCTCTCTTTTCTTTTATTTTGCCAGTTGTAACCAAGTATTCCAACTTTCCTCTTCTCATTATATGCCAGAAAAATGTTGATTGTTTCTTTCTGATGTTTTTTTATGAGCTGCCTTTTTGTGTTGGCCTCTTTGAGAACTTCCTCATTGGTCTTTTTAGCTGTCCAGGGAACTTTCAACATTCTTCTGAATGAGCAGAATGGCTCAGGCAAAAGGAGCTTTCCAAAAAATGATGAAGATAATATGCCATCCATTTTTGACAATCATCATCATCGAGTGCCATCTCCGCAACGAAGATTGGCTACCATGGATCGCCATTCTACTCTGTTTCTTGCTTTGATGGTGCAGGCTGTCATAGATTGACTTGTCCATCTTTTGATGTTACTCGTCCATGTTAGTCTTGTTCTGACTCTGCCTCTTTTACCTTACATTTTCCCTTCCATTATTACTTTTAGTAGGCTGTTGTGTCTTTTAACATGCCCCAAAATATTCATTTGTCTTAATTGCATTTAATAGTTCTCTTTTTATTTTCAGTTGTTTTAAAACTTCATCGTTTATTTTCTTTTCTTTCCACCAAATTCTACCTATTCTTCTATAAATCCACATTTCAAAGGCTTCAATTTTCAGTTTTGTTTTCTTGTCTAATGTCCTGTTTCTGCACCATATAGGAATATTGAGAAGATGCAACATTTTGCCTTTCTTAGATTCAGCCTGCTGATATTTGCTTTGTTGTTAGTATATTTTTCATGGCATTAAAATTACTTTTTGCCATACCTATTATTTTGTTTATTTCAATTTTACATTTACCATCATTGGTTTTAGTATGTCCCAGGTAGTTGTAGCTCTGGACTGTCTCCAGATGTATTCCCTCAATTGTGATATTTAATTGTAGGTCTTGATAATTTTCTTTGTTTATGATCATAGTTTTAGTCTTTTTGATATTCATTTCAAGTCCATATTTTATGCTTGTTATGTTTATCACATTAAGCAATTGTTGTAGGTCTTTAGGATTTTCTGCTTGTAGTACAGTATCATCAGCATATATTTGGTTATCGATTATCTTTCCATTAATGTTTAGGCCCGGCATCTCTGAGGTGTTTTTTAAAGATTTGCTCAGTGTATAGATTGAACAAGCTTGGTGATAGGATGCATCCTTGTCTTACTCCTCTTTTTATGTCCATGGGTGTAGAGTTCTCCATGTTATATTTTATTATTGCTGTTTGCTCCAAGTACAAATTACATATTAGTCGTATGTCTGTGTCGTCTAGATTTATATCCTTTAGGCAGTCTATAAGTTGGTTATTTTGTATTCTATCGAAAGCTGAATTTTTTGACAATAGAAACAAGAAAAAGCGTTCTTAAATGTTATGTAGAGCCAGTCTTAACCTATGGATGTAAATCATGGACAATAGACAAGGAAGTCACTGGAGTCTGTAGAAATGTGGTTTTACAGAAGAATGTTGAGAACACCATGGACAGCTAAGAAGAGTAATGAAAATGTTCGGAAAGAGGTCAAAGCAAAAAGAGAGCTAATGTCAAATTTTAGGAAGAAACAATCATCATTTTTTGGCCATGTTATGAGAAAACAACAGGAATATATTGTAACAACTGGAGAAATTGAGGGACGAAGAGAAAGAGAGAGAGAGAGAGAGAGAGAGAGAGAGAGAGAGAGAGAGAGAGAGAGAGTGAAGCAAAGAGAAAAAAAATTCCAGACAGCTTAAGAGAATGGCGTGGCAGAAGGTCAAGAACAAAATTATAAATAACTGCCGAGATCGAAAGTCGAAAGTTGTGGAGAGATATAGTCACCTACGCCAGCAGGCCCGGTAATTGATGATTATCTATATATAGGCTGGGTGAACCCCGAAGCTTTGCTAGTCCGAAAGAGAAATCCGCCACTGCTGGGGATCGAACTTGAGCCCATCTGGTCAGAAATCGAGCACACTAAAATGCTCAGTCTGAAAAGTTTTCCTTGTTGCAGTTTCCTCATATTCCAAGTCAGGCTTGTTGACGGATCTACTGAGTTTAGTACTCTGTGCACACCGTGAGCTGTGCTTTTCATCCAGATAGTGTTTCAATAATCTGATTGCTTACGATGAAAGATATCGTTTGACTTTTCAGTTGTGTTCACTATCGGTACCTCTTTGCCTCATTACTTTTGGCGTGTGCTATAGCTGCTAGGATGGCGATTTCAGCTGCATTTCTTTTTTGGGATCCTTTAGTGAGATGAGTTTTAAATCGGATGATTCCACTAGCACGGGCGGTTGAGCAATTATGGATTTTGATTCGTTTGCAGTGATACCGAGGCCTTCGACTAAACATAACTAAAATGAAAAGAGAACTACTAAACACACTTCAAACAAGCCAAATGATATTTTTGAGGCATTTTACAGCAGTCAGCTAAAAATAATCTTGGATGGCAAAATACAAGGCAAAAGAGCCACACCGCGACTAACGTGGGCGAGTAACATCAAAGATGGACACATACGCCTATGACAACCCACACTCTCAAAGCAAGAGACAGAGCGGAACGCGCACCATGGTAGCCAACCTTCGATGCGGAGACGGTACTCAATGATAATGAACAGGATTATCTGAAGACATTTGCAAATCATGGCCAACCATGGACAAAGAAAAACCAGAATAAGCCAAACTTACGTCAAACTCAACATTTTATCTTGACATCTCGCCACACCAACTTACTGTGGCAGAGGTCACGTGTACTCATAGATCAGGAACTTTGTAGGTCTTCCTGTTATTTCCATCATCATTTACTTTTAAACGTCGAGGGCAGATATAACTCTACTGTTATAGATATAACTCTACTGTTATAGATATAACTCTACTGTTATAGATATAACTCTACTGTTATAGATATTGCTCTACTGTTATAGATATAACTCTACTGTTATAGATATAACTCTACTGTTATAGATATAACTCTACTGTTATAGATATAACTCTACTGTTATAGATATAACTCTACTGTTATAGATATAACTCTACTGTTATAGATATAACTCTACTGTTATAGATATAACTCTACTGTTATAGATATTGCTCTACTGTTATAGATATAACTCTACTGTTATAGATATAACTCTACTGTTATAGATATAACTCTACTGTTATAGATATTGCTCTACTCTTGGCCTCTGCTGCTGTTTTTCCTAGTGTTTCTAATGTTCCATCAATCCATCTTTTGCTCTACTGTTGGCCTCTGCTGCTGTTTTTCCTAGTGTTTCTAATGTTCCATCAATCCATCTTTTGCTCTACTCTTGGCCTCTGCTGCTGTTTTTCCTAGTGTTTCTAATGTTCCATCAATCCATCTTTTGCTCTACTGTTGGCCTCTGCTGCTGTTTTTCCTAGTGTTTCTAATGTTCCATCAATCCATCTTTTGCTCTACAGTTGGCATCTGCTGCTGTGTTTCCTAGTGTTTCTAATGTCCCATCAATCCATCTTTTGCTCTAATGTTGGCATCTGCTGCTGTGTTTCCTCATCATCATTGAGTGCCGTCTCCGCAACGAAGGTTGGCTACCATGGAGCGCCATTTTGCTCTATCTCTTGCTTTGATGGTGCAGGTTGTCATCGGTTGATTTGTCCATCTTTTGATGTTACTCGTCCATGTTAATCTTGGTCTGCCTCTGCCTCTTTTACCTTGTATTTTCTTTCCCCTCCAGGATCACTTTCAGTAGGCTGTTGTGTCTTTTAACATGGCCTAAGAATCGCATTTGTCTTGTTCTAATTGTGTTCAGAAGTTCTCTTTTCATTTTTAGTTGTTTTAAGACTTCGTCGTTTGTTTTCTTTTCCTTCCATCCAATTCTACCTATTCTTCTATATATCCACATTTCAAAGGTTTCAATTCTCTGTTCTGTTTTCTTGTCTAATGTCCATGTTTCAGCACCATATAGGAATATTGAGAAGATGTAACATTTTGCTATTCTTAGTTTTAGCTCTGGTGTTATTTGTTTTGATGTTAGTATGTCCTTCATGACATTAAAATTACTTTTTGCCATTCCTATTCTTTTGTTTATTTCAGTTGTACATTTTCCATCACTGGTTATAGTATGTCCAAGGTAGTTATAGTTCTGAACTGTCTCAAGGTCTATTCCTTCAATTTTGATATCCACTTGTGGGTTTTGGGTATTTTCTTTGTTTATGATCATAGTTTTAGTCTTTTTGATATTCATATCTAGTCCATATTTTTTGCTTGTCGTGTTTATTTCATTAAGTAATTGTTGTAGGTCTTTAGGATTTTCTGCTAGTAGTACAGTATCGTCAGCATATCTTAGGTTATTGATTATCTTTCCATTAATTTGTAGGCCTGGCATCTCTATGATGTTTTTAAAGATTTGCTCAGTGTATAGATTGAACAAGGTTGGTGATAGGATGCATCCTTGTCTTACTCCTCTTTTTATATCAATGGGTGTAGAGAACTCTTTGTTATATTTTATTATTGCTGTTTGCTCCCAGTATAGATTGCATATTAGTCGTATATCCATGTCATCTAGATGTATCTCTTTTAGGCATTCTATAAGTTGTTTGTGGTGTACTCTATCAAAAGCTTTGGTGTAGTCTATGAAGCAGGCATATATTGTTTTGTTTACTTCTGTGTATTTTTCGATTAATGTTCTCATGCAGAATATGGCTTCTTTTGTCCCGCTATTTTTCCTAAATCCAAATTGCTGCTCATCTAATTCAGTATTGATTTTATTCTGAATCCTTCCTTGTATAACTTTTAGCAAGATTTTTGTAACATGGCTCATTAGGCTTATTGTTCTAAAGTCACTGCATTCAACTGCACCATTCTTTTTAGGCAATGCAATGAAAGTTGATGTTTTTAGTTCATTTGGTATGTATCCTTCTGTTTCCTAATGTTTCTAATATTCCGTCAATCCATCTTTTGCTCTACTGATGGCCTCTGCTGTTGTTATGTTTCCTAACGTTTCTAATATTCCGTCAATCCATCTTTTGCTCTACTGATGGCCTCTGCTGTTGTTATGTTTCCTAACGTTTCTAATATTCCGCCAATCCATCTTTTGCTCTACTGATGGCCTCTGCTGCTGCTATGGTTCCTAGTATTTCTAATATTTCATCAATCCATCTTTTGCTCTACTGATGGCCTCTGCTGCTGCTATGGTTCCTAGTATTTCTAATATTCCGCCAATCCATCTTTTGCTCTACTGATGGCCTCTGCTGCTGCTATGCTTCCTAGTATTTTCAATATTCCATCTATCTTTTTTTTTCATGTTCTTACGTTTATTAAAGGCTCTATGCATTTTGATCTTTATATATTATCATGTGGCCAATCTGTTCTGTTTTTATTTTATGCATTCTATTGAGGAAATTATTCATTTATACCGTTCATAAATTTATGATTACGTTTGCTTTCGATTTGCGTGAAAACTAGCTGTTATTTCGCAGTGTTTTTTTTTCTTCCATTCAACATTAGAATATCAATAAAGCAAAGATATTGCTATTTTTTATTCAACAAATTTGGCACATGGGCTAATTCCTTTGATCTTTTAGAACTATTGGAAATAAATTGATTCATTTTAGATTTTACAGTAAACATGTTAATTTCAAGTTCAGTTCTTTACAGGTGTGTATCTACATAATAGTTTTAAAGATCAAATAATTGTGTGTTGCCCGTTGTGTGTAATCGCAAACATTTTAATTAGTCTAGAGTCCAGGTCTAACATTGGTAGCACATAGTTGGGATCAAGATTGTGTTGTAGCATGCAAGTTTTGCCTCTAGTGTTATTTCTTTGCTGGACAATAGTGGTCATAGCTGTCTAATGATTTGCCAAGATTCGTTGTATTTTGAGTATGACTACAATTTGACGATGACGGTGGGTGGTAGAAAAGTTTATTATTGCTGTCTTCTAGGTTGTTGGTAAACACAGTCAGTGCTTTGTAGGGTCCAGTGTTGTCTCCTTTGAATGGATTAGACACCTTTAAAAAAGAAAATACGCATATTATAGTCCCTTCACAGCCATTTGTACTTTTATATACGACTGCGTGTCCAGCTCACAAGTGAAATTCCTGGAAAAATAAAAGCTGGAAGAGAGACCTCAATTGCGGTTGTGTTAAGAATAATAAACAAACACAATTGCTAACATGAAGAAATTGAAATAAATAGGGAAGAGATGTAACGGGTTGGGGTAGAACAATTTCAACAATAAACACTCAACACTAAACGAAGAAGTTGCAGATTTTAATCAGAGGGTCGTGTTAACATAACAGATCTACAGGAAAACATGTCTTATGTTTAATCTGATGACATACACTTGATTTATATCACCCTCCAGTTGAACACTTCCATATATCATGTGGAGACAAGTCACTTGACAGCAACAGAGCTGGAAGCTGTCAGTTATTCAAAACTGGTGGCAGGATGGGTGAACCAGAGCCATCCAGACTTTACCCAATCTCTCCACGCTGCATCTAGAAACAGACTAACCAGTCTAGTCTGGCCTAGCGAGTAAGAATAGAAAGAGAGAAGGCAACCATAAAAAAAACCCCATAAAAACGCAGTGCTGGGAAGTCTGATGTGTTGAGCCGCAAGTATCGCAGCGGTACTGCAAACCTCAAAACGATGCTTCTACACACACTTAACGTCATTGTACAGATAAATGAGGAAAATGTAAATCAATGAGGCTTCTGAACATGACTGTCCCTGGGTTCGAATTCTGCCACAAGTAGAGGAGATTTTTCTTTGTAAATACACGGTTTACTATAAATACGGTTTACTATAAATAATCTAAGGTATGCTGATGACACAGTCTTAATCGCCAAGAGTGAAAATGAGTTACAAGAAATGTTGGGACATTATAATGAAAGAAAGCAAAAATAAAGGACTCGGACTTAATAGGAAAAAGACAGAGGTAATGGTAACAACAAAGAAAAAGACATCACCTCAGTGCAAAATAAAGACAAGTGGAACAATATTAAAACCGGTAAATGTATTTAAATATATGGGAACTTTGTTAACCTCAGACGGAAAATGTACTTAAGAGGTGAGATGCAGAATGGCCCAGGCAAAAGCAGCTTTCCAAGAGTTCTTAAATGTTACGTAGAGCCAGAATTAACATATGGATGCGAATTATGGACTATAGGACAACAGGCAAAAAATCACTGGAGTCTGTAGAAATGTGGTTTTACAAAAGAATGTTGAGAGTACCATGGACAGCTAAGAAGAGTAATGAAGATGTTCTGAGAGAGGTCAAAGCAAAAAGAGAGCTACTTTCCAATATTAGGAAGAAACAATCATCATTTTTTGGCCATGTAATGAGAAGAGAACAACTGGAATATATTATTACAACTGGAAAAATTGAGGGACGAAGAGATAGAGGGAAGCAAAGAGAAAAAAATAACAGACAGCTTAAGAGAATGGCTTGGCAGAAGGTCAACAACAGAAATGATAAATAGCTGCCGAGATCGAAAGTTGTGGAGAGACAAGATCACCTATGCCAACAGGTCCGGTACTTGATGATGATGATGACATGGTTTACAGGTAGCTGTATGTGATGTACTACAAAGAAACAAGATGTTTGTAATGTATTCTATGTTTGGTAAAAATAAAAAAGATAATCATTTGCCAGGTACGCCAGATGTGAATTGTGTGATATCTTTGGAGTTGTTTTTAGAAATGTGTAAACACATGTACACATTTAGAAGTCAATAAGTATGGTTATGGTTAGTTGAAGGCCTTGGTATCACTGTAAACAAATTAAAATTCATAATTGCTCAACCGCCCGTGCCAGTGAAATCATCTGAAATAAAATTCATCTCAATGAAGGATCCAAACTAAGAAAGGCAGTTACAACATAGCACACACCAAAAGACATAACATGAAAACCTATAAAGTTGTAAAAGACTAAAGTCATGAAAAGCTTAATTCCAATAGATGACAGAACCATTCAAATCAAACATACTATTAACCCTAATATATGCATGCGAGAGATAGAAAAAAACAAGAGGCATAGAAACAAAGTTGAACGCATTTGGAAATAAATGTGTAAGGAAAATACTTGGTATAGTATGGAACGAATTCAAAACAAATGAGGAAATTAGAGAAATCGCTAATCAACCATTAATATCTTCAGTAATTATGAAAATACAATGGACATATGTTGGACATGTGGTGGGATGAGATAATAACCGAATAGCAAACCAAGCCATCAAGTGGGAAAAAACAGGTAATAGGAAAAGAGTCCGACACAGAGAAACACTGAGAAGAACATTGATCAGAGAGGCAAAGGTAGCAGGAATTGGTTCCCTCAATGAGATTGGGATGCCTGCACAGAACAGAGACAAATGGTGAGATTTGATAAAAGATCTTTACTAGGATTGCGACTTCTAGAAAGAAAATTTAGAAAAAGAGAGAGTATCTGGGCGTGTGCCCTATGGGCTTGGCATGGCATGAAAGGTCGATAGATAGACAGACAGATAGATGTTAATAATTCATTCTGACCCTACTATGTCGAGTATCTTTCCATATTCTATCTTCATAAAGGTCTTCTGTTTAATATTCTCCTTAACCCATTACAGATCAGCAGCGTGACATTTCTAAGTATTAGAGGCAATCTATTATCTTCTGTTCATGGAATCATCTTTTTATTGCAGTCGAGTCATCTCAATACCCACTCCACCACCTACACAAGCATTTCTCAAAGCACATACAGGCTGACTGGTCCTCTAAGGTATATTGTTACAGACCACATGTATACAAAATTCAAGATCGGCACCTCAACTACTTGTACATGTGGACAGGCACCCCAGACTGCTGAACACATACTTCAAGATTGCACTGAATGTAGCAGACTGAGGAAAATTCATTGGCCCATAGATACAACACTACATACAAAATTATATGGGCCTCTGTAAGAATTTCAAAAGACAGTAAAATTTATAAAGGAAACGACATTGCAACAAAACGCAACAAAAGTGTGCTGAATGGGTTCACTCAGATGGACTTGTATGAGAACATATTGGTATGGAAGGAAACTCCAAAGTACATCTTACAGCACTCTCAACACCATAAGAACATAAATATAACCCACAGAAACATCCATGCATGAGACAAGTTATGGAAAACCAGTGAAGACCACAAATGCAGCATCTTGTACATGACCTATGCTGGTCTAAACATCTAAATACACAGTAATAGCTGACCGTTGAAGAGGTATAACTGTCTAAAGGAGAATATAAATGTAACGATATAGGACAAGGTTCATATGAATATTTTACAGATTGAGAGAAAACCCACACAAATTAAAAGGTACTAGATCCTTTGGGGCACAGCTCAAGGACAGATGTGAGATGATGACCAGACCCAACCAATGATAGCATTGGATTTTAGTGCCACTCCACAGAAGTCAGCAGATGTTTAAATGACCAAAGGCTAGGTCTAGGCAGAGCAGTCGAAAAGAAGGTCTATCGGTATGGTTGCCATAAGTCTGTCAGTATGTTTGGCTACCTCACAGCATTATTTGTGTGTGTCCTGAGTTACAAAGGGTTCTTTTATGTCAACAAACAAACTAGAAATCTAGAACATGATTGTTTGTCAAAACAAATGTTTAACACACATCAAAAAAAAAAAAAAAGACACATTGATAAATTTTAAAAAAGTCTTTCCTCTGACTTCAAACAATGGACACAACACCTTTAAAAAATAAATAAATTCACTACAAAACATAGGATGATGAAGTTTCTCTGGTGTGTTTACTTTGGTATGCTTTCAGAACATAATAATAAGTAAATACTTCATCACATGTATCATATCAAATAGGTTTGTGTCCTGTATGTAGAGTTTTATGAGTATATCAGTCTCCTCTTGCCTGGATTAGTAAGCTAATTTTCACACATTATCTATTTTTATCCTCCAATATGTAGCACATCTCTCTTTCACTTCATCTCTAATTCCTCTTTTTTATTTCTCCTTGATTTACCGAGCTTGCTCATCCTAGATGTAGCAGAGTTTATGTTTATTCATTGTTTGTTTGTGTAGTTCTCGTTTTCTGAGGAAACCCGCATGTAGGCCGAAACATCAGCATTATGTTGTGCTCTTTTTTTTTTATAAACCTGTTACTATACCTTGTAGGAGTGTTACACTCCACTACTTGCAACATACACAATACATTTAGCAGTATTCTCTTACAAAACTTACACCACACACATCACATTTATTGAGGGTTCTTTCCTGTATGTTTTCTCTTGTGCTTTAATAGATGGCCACTTTGAATAAAACTAATACCACACACATCACATTTAAAAGGTTTCTCTCCTGAATGAATCCTTTTATGGTATACTAAATTGCTATTATAAGAAAAACACATCCCACATACATCACAAATATAAGGTTATTCACTTGTATGTTTTCTTTTGTGCCTTTTTAGATAGCATCTATAATTAAAACTTACACCACATATATCACATTTGTAAGGCTTTTCTCCTGTGTGTTTTCTCTCGTGCCTTGTCAGACTGTTACTTTGAGCAAAACTTTCACCACACACATCACATTTGTAAGGCTTCTCTCCTGTATGTTTTCTCTTGTGCCTTGTCAGAAGGCTACTTTCAGCAAAACTTTCACCACACACATCACATTCATAAGGTTTCTCTCCTGTATGTTTTCTCTTGTGCCTTGTCAGAAGGCTACTTTCAGCAAAACTTTCACCACAAACATCACATTTGTAAGGCTTCTCTCCTGTATGTTTTCTCTTGTGTCTTATTAGACTGCTACTGTCAGTAAAACTTTTACCACAACAATCACATTTGTAAGGCTTTTCTCCTGTATGTTTTCTCTTGTGCCTTGTCAGATCGCTACTTTGAGCAAAACTTTCACCACACACATCACATTTGTAAGGCTTCTCTCTTGTATGTTTTCTCTTGTGCCTTATCAGATGGCTACTTTCAGCAACACTTTTACCACAAACATCACATTTGTAAGGCTTCTCTCCTGTATGTTTTCTCTTGTGTCTTATTAGATGGCTACTGTCAGTAAAACTTTTACCACAACAATCACATTTGTAAGGCTTTTCTCCTGTATGTTTTCTCTCGTGCCTTGTCAGATCGCTACTTTGAGCAAAACTTTCACCACACACATCACATTTGTAAGGCTTCTCTCCTGTATGTTTTCTCTTGTGCCTTATTAGACTGCTACTGTTAGTAAAACTAACACCACAACAATCACATTTGTAAGGCTTCTCTCCTGTATGTGTTCTCTTGTGCCTTATTAGACCGCCACTGTTAGTAAAACTAACACCACAACAATCACATTTGTAAGATTTCTTTCCTGTATATTTTCTCTTCAGTCCAGTGCCTTGATAATCATCACAAGGAGTCAAAGAAACTTGAGACTGAAATAATTTATCTTTTCCTGTCATTTCTCTAGGATTACTGTTATTTACCACCTGGAGACTAGTATCTTGACTGCAACCTTCATCTTGACCTGCCTGAGAACAGATGGAGATTAAAATATAAAATACATCACACATTTAAATGTTGAAGTGGGATGTAGCTCTTACAGCCTCAACATTTTCTTTATTTATTTTGAATTGTGTGTGAATGAAACTGAAACATTTGTATGTAACAATCTAAATGTATGACTGACCTTTTTGTATGTACAAATAGTAACAGCAAATATTAACATAATTTTTTGGCCATGTAATGAGAAGAGAACAGGAATATATTGTAACAACTGGAGAAATTGAGGGGCGAAGAGAGAGAGAGAGAAGGAAGCAAAGAGAAAAAAAAATACCAGACAGCTTAAGAGAATGGTTTGGCAGAAGGTCAACAACAGAAATTATAAATAACTGTCGAGATCGAAAGTTGTGGAGAGATATGATCACCTACGCCAGGTACTTGATGATATATATATATATATATAAATAAATATGTATAGGCTGGGTGAACCCCTGGGTGGATCTTAGCCTGAAAGAAAGATCCGCCACTGTTGGGGATCGAACCTGGACCATTCTGGTCAGAAATCGAGCACACTAACCACTTAGCCACCGAGACGAATTATTTTATATGTAATATACATATATAATTTTTGGTCTTTAGCACTACTTTTGTCATCTGCTGCCGCTGTTTCCTAGTGTCTCTAATGTTCCATTAGTCCATCTTTTCTTCTACTGTTGGCCTCTGCTGCTATGTTTCTTAATGTTTCTAATATTGCGTCAATCCATCTTTTGCTCTACTGATGGCCTCTGCAGCTGTTATGTTTCTTAATGTTTCTAATATTGCGTCAATCCATCTTTTGCTCTACTGATGGCCTCTGCAGCTGTTATGTTTCGCTGTGTTTCTAATATTCCGTCAATCCATCTTTTGCTCTACTGATGGCCTCTGCTGCTGTTATGTTTCATTGTGTTTCTAATATTCCATCAATCCATCTTTTGCTCTACTGATGGCCTTTGCTGCCATGTTTCCTAGTGTTTCTAATATTCCATCAATCTATCTTTTTTTCATGTTATCACGTTTATTAAAGGCTCTATGCATTTTGATCTTTATATTTTATCATGTGGCCAATCTGTTCTGTTTTTATTTTATGCATTCTATTGAGGAAATTATTCATTTATACAGTTCATAAATTTATGATTACGCTTGCTTTCGATTTGCGTGAAAACTAGCTGTTATTTCGCAGTGTTTTTTCTTCTTCCATTCAACATTAGAATATCAATAAAGCAAAGATATTGCTATTTTTTATTCAACAAATTTGGCACATGGGCTAATTCCTTTGATCTTTTAGAACTATTGGAAATAAAATGATTCATTTTAGATTTTACAGTAAACATGTTAATTTCAAGTTCAGTTCTTTACAGGTGTGTATCTACATAATAGTTTTAAAGATCAAATAATTGTGTGTTGCCCGTTGTGTGTAATCGCAAACATTTTAATTAGTCTAGAGTCCAGGTCTAACATTGGTAGCGCAAAGTTGGGATCAAGATTGTGTTGTAGCATGCAAGTTTTGCCTCTAGTGTTATTTCTTTGCTGGACAATAGTGGTCATAGCTGTCTAATGATTTGCCAAGATTCGTTGTATTTTGAGTATGACTACAATTTGACGATGACGGTGGGTGGTAGAAAAGTTTATTATTGCTGTCTTCTAGGTTGTTGGTAAACACAGTCAGTGCTTTGTAGGGTCCAGTGTTGTCTCCTTTGAATGGATTAGACACCTTTAAAAAGAAAATACGCATATTATAGTCCCTTCACAGCCATTTGTACTTTTATATACGACTGCGTGTCCAGCTCACAAGTGAAATTCCTGGAAAAATAAAAGCTGGAAGAGAGACCTCAATTGCGGTTGTGTTAAGAATAATAAACAAACACAATTGCTAACATGAAGAAATTGAAATAAATAGGGAAGAGACGTAACGGGTTGGGGTAGAAGGGAAGAACAATTTCAACAATAAACACTCAACATTAAATGAAGAACTTGCAGATTTTAATGAGAGGGTCGTGTTAACATAACAGATCTACAGGAATACAGGAAAACATGTCTTTTGTTTAATCTGATGACATACACTTGATTTATATCACCCTCCAGTTGAACACTTCCATATATCATGTGGAGGCAAGTCACTTGACAGCAACAGAGCTGGAAGCTGTCAGTTATTCAAAACTGATGGCAGGATGGGTGAACCAGAGCCATCCAGACTTTACCCAATCTCTCCACGCTGCATCTAGAAACAGACTAACCAGTCTAGTCTGGCCTAGCGAGTAAGAATAGAAAGAGAGAAGGCAACCATAAAAAAAACCCCATAAAAACGCAGTGCTGGGAAGTCTGATGTGTTGAGCCGCAAGTATCGCAGCGGTACTGCAAACCTCAAAACGATGCTTCTACACACACTTAACGTCATTGTACAGATAAATGAGGAAAATGTAAATCAATGAGGCTTCTGAACATGACTGTCCCTGGGTTCGAATTCTGCCACAAGTAGAGGAGATTTTTCTTTGTAAATACACGGTTTACTATAAATACGGTTTACTATAAATAATCTAAGGTATGCTGATGATACAGTCTTAATCGCCAAGAGTGAAAATGAGTTACAAGAAATGTTGGGACATTATAATGAAAAAAAGCAAAAATAAAGGACTCGGACTTAATAGGAAAAAGACAGAGGTAATGGTAACAACAAAGAAAAAGACATCACCTCAGTGCAAAATAAAGACAAGTGGAACAATATTAAAACCGGTAAATGTATTTAAATATATGGGAACTTTGTTAACCTCAGACGGAAAATGTACTTAAGAGGTGAGATGCAGAATGGCCCAGGCAAAAGCAGCTTTCCAAGAGTTCTTAAATGTTACGTAGAGCCAGAATTAACATATGGATGCGAATTATGGACTATAGGACAACAGGCAAAAAAATCACTGGAGTGTGTAGAAATGTGGTTTTACAAAAGAATGTTGAGAGTACCATGGACAGCTAAGAAGAGTAATGAAGATGTTCTGAGAGAGGTCAAAGCAAAAAGAGAGCTACTTTCCAATATTAGGAAGAAACAATCATCATTTTTTGGCCATGTAATGAGAAGAGAACAACTGGAATATATTATTACAACTGGAAAAATTGAGGGACGAAGAGATAGAGGGAAGCAAAGAGAAAAAAATAACAGACAGCTTAAGAGAATGGCTTGGCAGAAGGTCAACAACAGAAATGATAAATAGCTGCCGAGATCGAAAGTTGTGGAGAGACAAGATCACCTATGCCAACAGGTCCGGTACTTGATGATGATGATGACATGGTTTACAGGTAGCTGTATGTGATGTACTACAAAGAAACAAGATGTTTGTAATGTATTCTATGTTTGGTAAAAATAAAAAAGATAATCATTTGCCAGGTACGCCAGATGTGAATTGTGTGATATCTTTGGAGTTGTTTTTAGAAATGTGTAAACACATGTACACATTTAGAAGTCAATAAGTATGGTTATGGTTAGTTGAAGGCCTTGGTATCACTGTAAACAAATTAAAATTCATAATTGCTCAACCGCCCGTGCCAGTGAAATCATCTGAAATAAAATTCATCTCAATGAAGGATCCAAACTAAGAAAGGCAGTTACAACATAGCACACACCAAAAGACATAACATGAAAACCTATAAAGTTGTAAAAGACTAAAGTCATGAAAAGCTTAATTCCAATAGATGACAGAACCATTCAAATCAAACATACTATTAACCCTAATATATGCATGCGAGAGATAGAAAAAAACAAGAGGCATAGAAACAAAGTTGAACGCATTTGGAAATAAATGTGTAAGGAAAATACTTGGTATAGTATGGAACGAATTCAAAACAAATGAGGAAATTAGAGAAATCGCTAATCAACCATTAATATCTTCAGTAATTATGAAAATACAATGGACATATGTTGGACATGTGGTGGGATGAGATAATAACCGAATAGCAAACCAAGCCATCAAGTGGGAAAAAACAGGTAATAGGAAAAGAGTCCGACACAGAGAAACACTGAGAAGAACATTGATCAGAGAGGCAAAGGTAGCAGGAATTGGTTCCCTCAATGAGATTGGGATGCCTGCACAGAACAGAGACAAATGGTGAGATTTGATAAAAGATCTTTACTAGGATTGCGACTTCTAGAAAGAAAATTTAGAAAAAGAGAGAGTATCTGGGCGTGTGCCCTATGGGCTTGGCATGGCATGAAAGGTCGATAGATAGACAGACAGATAGATGTTAATAATTCATTCTGACCCTACTATGTCGAGTATCTTTCCATATTCTATCTTCATAAAGGTCTTCTGTTTAATATTCTCCTTAACCCATTACAGATCAGCAGCGTGACATTTCTAAGTATTAGAGGCAATCTATTATCTTCTGTTCATGGAATCATCTTTTTATTGCAGTCGAGTCATCTCAATACCCACTCCACCACCTACACAAGCATTTCTCAAAGCACATACAGGCTGACTGGTCCTCTAAGGTATATTGTTACAGACCACATGTATACAAAATTCAAGATCGGCACCTCAACTACTTGTACATGTGGACAGGCACCCCAGACTGCTGAACACATACTTCAAGATTGCACTGAATGTAGCAGACTGAGGAAAATTCATTGGCCCATAGATACAACACTACATACAAAATTATATGGGCCTCTGTAAGAATTTCAAAAGACAGTAAAATTTATAAAGGAAACGACATTGCAACAAAACGCAACAAAAGTGTGCTGAATGGGTTCACTCAGATGGACTTGTATGAGAACATATTGGTATGGAAGGAAACTCCAAAGTACATCTTACAGCACTCTCAACACCATAAGAACATAAATATAACCCACAGAAACATCCATGCATGAGACAAGTTATGGAAAACCAGTGAAGACCACAAATGCAGCATCTTGTACATGACCTATGCTGGTCTAAACATCTAAATACACAGTAATAGCTGACCGTTGAAGAGGTATAACTGTCTAAAGGAGAATATAAATGTAACGATATAGGACAAGGTTCATATGAATATTTTACAGATTGAGAGAAAACCCACACAAATTAAAAGGTACTAGATCCTTTGGGGCACAGCTCAAGGACAGATGTGAGATGATGACCAGACCCAACCAATGATAGCATTGGATTTTAGTGCCACTCCACAGAAGTCAGCAGATGTTTAAATGACCAAAGGCTAGGTCTAGGCAGAGCAGTCGAAAAGAAGGTCTATCGGTATGGTTGCCATAAGTCTGTCAGTATGTTTGGCTACCTCACAGCATTATTTGTGTGTGTCCTGAGTTACAAAGGGTTCTTTTATGTCAACAAACAAACTAGAAATCTAGAACATGATTGTTTGTCAAAACAAATGTTTAACACACATCAAAAAAAAAAAAAAAGACACATTGATAAATTTTAAAAAAGTCTTTCCTCTGACTTCAAACAATGGACACAACACCTTTAAAAAATAAATAAATTCACTACAAAACATAGGATGATGAAGTTTCTCTGGTGTGTTTACTTTGGTATGCTTTCAGAACATAATAATAAGTAAATACTTCATCACATGTATCATATCAAATAGGTTTGTGTCCTGTATGTAGAGTTTTATGAGTATATCAGTCTCCTCTTGCCTGGATTAGTAAGCTAATTTTCACACATTATCTATTTTTATCCTCCAATATGTAGCACATCTCTCTTTCACTTCATCTCTAATTCCTCTTTTTTATTTCTCCTTGATTTACCGAGCTTGCTCATCCTAGATGTAGCAGAGTTTATGTTTATTCATTGTTTGTTTGTGTAGTTCTCGTTTTCTGAGGAAACCCGCATGTAGGCCGAAACATCAGCATTATGTTGTGCTCTTTTTTTTTTATAAACCTGTTACTATACCTTGTAGGAGTGTTACACTCCACTACTTGCAACATACACAATACATTTAGCAGTATTCTCTTACAAAACTTACACCACACACATCACATTTATTGAGGGTTCTTTCCTGTATGTTTTCTCTTGTGCTTTAATAGATGGCCACTTTGAATAAAACTAATACCACACACATCACATTTAAAAGGTTTCTCTCCTGAATGAATCCTTTTATGGTATACTAAATTGCTATTATAAGAAAAACACATCCCACATACATCACAAATATAAGGTTATTCACTTGTATGTTTTCTTTTGTGCCTTTTTAGATAGCATCTATAATTAAAACTTACACCACATATATCACATTTGTAAGGCTTTTCTCCTGTGTGTTTTCTCTCGTGCCTTGTCAGACTGTTACTTTGAGCAAAACTTTCACCACACACATCACATTTGTAAGGCTTCTCTCCTGTATGTTTTCTCTTGTGCCTTGTCAGAAGGCTACTTTCAGCAAAACTTTCACCACACACATCACATTCATAAGGTTTCTCTCCTGTATGTTTTCTCTTGTGCCTTGTCAGAAGGCTACTTTCAGCAAAACTTTCACCACAAACATCACATTTGTAAGGCTTCTCTCCTGTATGTTTTCTCTTGTGTCTTATTAGACTGCTACTGTCAGTAAAACTTTTACCACAACAATCACATTTGTAAGGCTTTTCTCCTGTATGTTTTCTCTTGTGCCTTGTCAGATCGCTACTTTGAGCAAAACTTTCACCACACACATCACATTTGTAAGGCTTCTCTCTTGTATGTTTTCTCTTGTGCCTTATCAGATGGCTACTTTCAGCAACACTTTTACCACAAACATCACATTTGTAAGGCTTCTCTCCTGTATGTTTTCTCTTGTGTCTTATTAGATGGCTACTGTCAGTAAAACTTTTACCACAACAATCACATTTGTAAGGCTTTTCTCCTGTATGTTTTCTCTCGTGCCTTGTCAGATCGCTACTTTGAGCAAAACTTTCACCACACACATCACATTTGTAAGGCTTCTCTCCTGTATGTTTTCTCTTGTGCCTTATTAGACTGCTACTGTTAGTAAAACTAACACCACAACAATCACATTTGTAAGGCTTCTCTCCTGTATGTGTTCTCTTGTGCCTTATTAGACCGCCACTGTTAGTAAAACTAACACCACAACAATCACATTTGTAAGATTTCTTTCCTGTATATTTTCTCTTCAGTCCAGTGCCTTGATAATCATCACAAGGAGTCAAAGAAACTTGAGACTGAAATAATTTATCTTTTCCTGTCATTTCTCTAGGATTACTGTTATTTACCACCTGGAGACTAGTATCTTGACTGCAACCTTCATCTTGACCTGCCTGAGAACAGATGGAGATTAAAATATAAAATACATCACACATTTAAATGTTGAAGTGGGATGTAGCTCTTACAGCCTCAACATTTTCTTTATTTATTTTGAATTGTGTGTGAATGAAACTGAAACATTTGTATGTAACAATCTAAATGTATGACTGACCTTTTTGTATGTACAAATAGTAACAGCAAATATTAACATAATTTTTTGGCCATGTAATGAGAAGAGAACAGGAATATATTGTAACAACTGGAGAAATTGAGGGGCGAAGAGAGAGAGAGAGAAGGAAGCAAAGAGAAAAAAAAATACCAGACAGCTTAAGAGAATGGTTTGGCAGAAGGTCAACAACAGAAATTATAAATAACTGTCGAGATCGAAAGTTGTGGAGAGATATGATCACCTACGCCAGGTACTTGATGATATATATATATATATATAAATAAATATGTATAGGCTGGGTGAACCCCTGGGTGGATCTTAGCCTGAAAGAAAGATCCGCCACTGTTGGGGATCGAACCTGGACCATTCTGGTCAGAAATCGAGCACACTAACCACTTAGCCACCGAGATGAATTATTTTATATGTAATATATATATATATATATAATTTTTGGTCTTTAGCACTACTTTTGTCATCTGCTGCCGCTGTTTCCTAGTGTCTCTAATGTTCCATTAGTCCATCTTTTCTTCTACTGTTGGCCTCTGCTGCTATGTTTCTTAATGTTTCTAATATTGCGTCAATCCATCTTTTGCTCTACTGATGGCCTCTGCAGCTGTTATGTTTCTTAATGTTTCTAATATTGCGTCAATCCATCTTTTGCTCTACTGATGGCCTCTGCAGCTATTATGTTTCGCTGTGTTTCTAATATTCCGTCAATCCATCTTTTGCTCTACTGATGGCCTCTGCTGCTGTTATGTTTCATTGTGTTTCTAATATTCCATCAATCCATCTTTTGCTCTACTGATGGGCTTTGCTGCCATGTTTCCTAGTGTTTCTAATATTCCATCAATCTATCTTTTTTTCATGTTATCATGTTTATTAAAGGCTCTATGCATTTTGATCTTTATATTTTATCATGTGGCCAATCTGTTCTGTTTTTATTTTATGCATTCTATTGAGGAAATTATTCATTTATACAGTTCATAAATTTATGATTACGCTTGCTTTCGATTTGCGTGAAAACTAGCTGTTATTTCGCAGTGTTTTTTCTTCTTCCATTCAACATTAGAATATCAATAAAGCAAAGATATTGCTATTTTTTATTCAACAAATTTGGCACATGGGCTAATTCCTTTGATCTTTTAGAACTATTGGAAATAAAATGATTCATTTTAGATTTTACAGTAAACATGTTAATTTCAAGTTCAGTTCTTTACAGGTGTGTATCTACATAATAGTTTTAAAGATCAAATAATTGTGTGTTGCCCGTTGTGTGTAATCGCAAACATTTTAATTAGTCTAGAGTCCAGGTCTAACATTGGTAGCGCAAAGTTGGGATCAAGATTGTGTTGTAGCATGCAAGTTTTGCCTCTAGTGTTATTTCTTTGCTGGACAATAGTGGTCATAGCTGTCTAATGATTTGCCAAGATTCGTTGTATTTTGAGTATGACTACAATTTGACGATGACGGTGGGTGGTAGAAAAGTTTATTATTGCTGTCTTCTAGGTTGTTGGTAAACACAGTCAGTGCTTTGTAGGGTCCAGTGTTGTCTCCTTTGAATGGATTAGACACCTTTAAAAAGAAAATACGCATATTATAGTCCCTTCACAGCCATTTGTACTTTTATATACGACTGCGTGTCCAGCTCACAAGTGAAATTCCTGGAAAAATAAAAGCTGGAAGAGAGACCTCAATTGCGGTTGTGTTAAGAATAATAAACAAACACAATTGCTAACATGAAGAAATTGAAATAAATAGGGAAGAGACGTAACGGGTTGGGGTAGAAGGGAAGAACAATTTCAACAATAAACACTCAACATTAAATGAAGAACTTGCAGATTTTAATGAGAGGGTCGTGTTAACATAACAGATCTACAGGAATACAGGAAAACATGTCTTTTGTTTAATCTGATGACATACACTTGATTTATATCACCCTCCAGTTGAACACTTCCATATATCATGTGGAGGCAAGTCACTTGACAGCAACAGAGCTGGAAGCTGTCAGTTATTCAAAACTGATGGGAGGATGAGTGAACCAGAGCCATCCAGACTTTACTCAATCTCTCCACGCTGCATCTAGAAACAGACTAACCAGTCTAGTCTGGCCTAGCGAGTAAGAATAGAAAGAGAGAAGGCAACCATAAAAAAAACCCCATAAAAACGCAGTGCTGGGAAGTCTGATGTGTTGAGCCGCAAGTATCGCAGCGGTACTGCAAACCTCAAAATGATGCTTCTACACACACTTAACATCATTGTACAGATAAATGAGGAAAATGTAAATTAATGAGGCTTCTGAACATGACTGTCCCTGGGTTCGAATTCTGCCACAAGTAGAGGAGATTTTTCTTTGTAAATACACGGTTTACTGTAAATACGGTTTAATATAAATAATCTAAGGTATGCTGATGATACAGTCTTAATCGCTAAGAGTGAAAATGAGTTACAAGAAATGTTGGACATTATAATGAAAGAAAGCAAAAATAAAGGACTCGGACTTAATAGGAAAAAGACAGAGGTAATGGTAACAACAAAGAAAAAGACATCACCTCAGCGCAAAATAAAGACAAGTGGAACAATATTAAAACAGGAAAATGAATTTAAATATATGGGAACTTTGTTAACCTCAGACGGAAAATGTACTTAAGAGTTGAGATGCAGAATGGCCCAGGCAAAAGCAGCTTTCCAAAAAATGAGGAAGATACTATGCAATCCATTTTTGACAATTGAAACAAGAAAAAGAGTTCTTAAATGTTACGTAGAGCCAGAATTAACATATGGATGCGAATTATGGACTATAGGACAACAGGCAAAAAAATCACTAGCGTCAGTAGAAATGTGGAGAGTACCATGGACAGCTAAGAAGAGTAATGAAAATGTTCTGAGAGAGGTCAAAGCAAAAAGAGAGCTAATTTCCAATATTAGGAAGAAACAATCATCATTTTTTGGCCATGTAATGAGAAGAGAACAACTGGAATATATTATTACAACTGGAAAAATTGAGGGACGAAGAGATAGAGGGAAGCAAAGAGAAAAAAATAACAGACAGCTTAAGAGAATGGCTTGGCAGAAGGTCAACAACAGAAATGATAAATAGCTGCCGAGATCGAAAGTTGTGGAGAGACAAGATCACCTATGCCAACAGGTCCGGTACTTGATGATGATGATGACATGGTTTACAGGTAGCTGTATGTGATGTACTACAAAGAAACAAGATGTTTGTAATGTATTCTATGTTTGGTAAAAAAAAAAAAGATAATCATTTGCCAGGTACGCCAGATGTGAATTGTGTGATATCTTTAGAGTTGTTTTTAGAAATGTGTAAACACATGTACACATTTAGAAGTCAATAAGTGTTGTTATGGTTAGTTGAAGGCCTTGGTATCACTGTAAACAAATTAAAATTCATAATTGCTCAACCGCCCGTGCCAGTGAAATCATCTGAAATAAAACTCATCTCAATGAAGGATCCAAACTAAGAAAGGCAGTTACAACATAGCACACACCAAAAGACATAAGGCCAAGTGGCACCAAAAGTGAATGTAACTGAACTGTCCATCATATGATATCATAAGCAATCGGAATATCGAAACATGTTCCTGATGAAAAACACAGCACACAATGTGCACAGAGCACTAACTCCGTAGCTCCAGCAGCAAGCCAGACTTTGAATATGAGGAAACTGCAACAAGAAACACTTTTCAGGCTAAGCTTCCATAGTTCTTGCTGCCTATCCATCATATTGACAGGTATTCCAATCCATCAGTAACAGAGCCAAAAGAGGTCAGCTGGCCAATGAACAACATGAAAACCTATAATGTGGTAAAAGACTAAAGTCATGAAAAGCTTAATTCCAATAGATGACAGAACCAGTCAAATCAAACATACCATTAACCCTAATATATGCATGTGAGAGATAGAAAAAAAAACAAGGAGCATAGAAACAAAACTCATTAGCACAAACACAAAACTTAGGCTATTCAAATCAAATGTACTATCAACCCTTACGTATGCGTGTGAAAGCTGGAAAACAACAAGAGATATAGAAACAAAGTTGAACGCATTCGAAAATAAATGTCTAAGGAAAATACTTGGTATAGAATGGAACGAATTCAAAACAAACGAGGAAATTAGAGAAATCGCCAATCAACCACTAATATCTTCAGTAATAAAGAAAAGACGATGGTCATACGTTGGACATGTGATGAGAAGAGATAATAATCGAATAGCAAAGCAAGCCCTCATATGGGAAACAACAGGTAAAAGAAAAAGAGGAAGACCCAGGGAGACACTGAGAAGAACATTGATGAGAGAGGCAAGAGCAGCAGGAATCGGCTCCCTCAATGAGATAGAACTGCTTGCACAGAACAGAGACAGATGGCGAGATTTGATAAAATATCTTTAAAAGAAAACTGCTAGAACAAAAATTCATATAGGTGAAGGTGTATCTTGGTCTACGCCCTATGGGCCGGTTACGGCTCGAAAGGTCAATAGATAGATAGAAACAAAGTTGAACACATTTGCAAATAAATGTGTAAGGAAAATACTTGGTATAGTATGG
Source organism: Megaustenia siamemsis (assembly GCA_032433765.1). NCBI lineage: Eukaryota > Metazoa > Mollusca > Gastropoda > Stylommatophora > Ariophantidae > Megaustenia > Megaustenia siamemsis. The sequence goes on from JAVIAB010000159.1 coordinate 15,632,386, forward strand.
AACGAATTCAAAACAAATGAGGAAATTAGAGAAATCGCTAATCAACCATTAATATCTTCAGTAATTATGAAAATACAATGGACATATGTTGGACATGTGGTGGGATGAGATAATAACCGAATAGCAAACCAAGCCATCAAGTGGGAAAAAACAGGTAATAGGAAAAGAGTCCGACACAGAGAAACACTGAGAAGAACATTGATCAGAGAGGCAAAGGTAGCAGGAATTGGTTCCCTCAATGAGATTGGGATGCTTGCACAGAACAGAGACAAATGGTGAGATTTGATAAAAAATCTTTACTAGGATTGCGACTTCTAGAAAGAAAATTTAGAAAAAGAGAGAGTATCTGGGCGTGTGCTCTATGGGCTTGGCTTGAAATGTCGATAGACAGACAGATAGATGTTAATAATTCATTCTGACCCTACTCTTTCGAGTATCTTTCCATATTCTATCTTCATAAAGGTCTTCTGTTTAATATTTTCCTTAACCCCATTACAGATCAGCAGCGTGACATTTCTAAGTATTAGAGGCAATCTATTATCTTCTGTTCATGGAATCATCTTTATTGCAGTCGAGTCATCTCAATACTCACTCCACCACCTACACAAACATTTCTCAAAGCACATACAGGCTGACTGGTCCTGTAAGTATAGTGTTACAGACCACATGTATACAAAATTCAAGATCGGCACCTCAACTACTTGTACATGTGGGCAGGCACCCCAGACTGCTGAACACATACTTCAAGACTGCACTGAATATAGTAGACTGAGGAAAATCCATTGGCCCTTAGATACAACACTACATACAAAACTATATGGGCCTCTGCAAGAATTTCAAAAGACAGTAAAATTTATAAAGGAAACAACATTGCAGATATAGACAATACTTCGGGCGAATGAAAGATAGATCACATTTATTAAGATTTCCCTCCTGTATGTTTTCTTATAAGTGTGTAGCCAGGGAATATATAAGCAGGAGAGAGAAAAATTGAAATGGTGGGTAGTGGTAGGATCATTTGTCTCAACTTGAGTGATATGTCTGGGAACACACAGAATAAATAACGCAACAAAAGTGTGCTGAATGGGGTCACTCAGATGGACTAAAGAGAGAGGAGAATTATATTAGGGGCAGGCAATGACAGATAATTGGAGCAAGAACACAGCCAGAGATGTCAAAAAAATGTCAACATCAGATTTGTAGTTGAACAAGAGTACAAGATGATTTTGACTTGGTAAAGTATGAGAACATATTGGTATGGAAGGAAACTCCAAAGTACATCTTACAGCACTCTCAACACCATAAGAACATAAATATAACCCACAGAAACATCCATGCATGAGACAAGTTATGGAAAACCACAAATGCAGCATCTTGTACATGACCTATGCTGGTCTAAACATCTAAATACACAGCAATAGCTGACCGTTGAAGAAGTATAACTGTCTGTAAATGTAACGATATAGGACAAGGGTCATATGAATAATTAACAGATTGAGAGAAAACCCACAAAAATTAAAAGGTACTAGATCCTTTGGGGCACAGCTCAAGGACAGATGTGAGATGACCAGACCCAAACAATGATAGCATTGGATTTTAGTGCCACAGAAGTCAGCAGATGTTTGAATGACCAAAGGCTAGGTCTAGGCAGAGCAGTCAAAAAGAAGGCCTATCAGTATGGTTGCCATAAGTCTGTCAGTATGTTTGGCTACCTCACAGCATTATTTGTGTCATGTCCTGAGTTACAAAGGATTCTTTTATGTCAACCAACAAACTAGAAATCTAGAACATGATTGTTTGTCAAAACAAATGTTCAACACACATCAAAAAAAAAAAAAGACACATTGATAAATTTTAAAAAAGTCTTTCCTCTGACTTCAAACAATGGACACAACACCTTTAAAAAATAAATAAATTCACTACAAAACATAGGATGATGAAGTTTCTCTGGTGTGTTTACTTTGGTATGCTTTCAGAACATAATAATAAGTAAATACTTCATCACATGTATCATATCAAATAGGTTTGTGTCCTGTATGTAGAGTTTTATGAGTATATCAGTCTTCTCTTGCCTGGATTAGTAAGCTAATTTTCACACATTATCTATTTTTATCCTCCGATATGTAGCACATCTCTCTTTCACTTCATCTCTAATTCCTCTTTTTTATTTCTCCTTGATTTACCGAGCTTGCTCATCCTAGATGTAGCAGAGTTTATGTTTATTTCATTGTTTGTTTGTGTAGTTCTCATCTTCTGAGGAAACCCGCATGTAGGCTGAAACATCAGTATTTTGTTGTGCTTTTTTTTAAAAACCTGTTACTATACCTTGTAGGAGTGTACGTTACACTCCACTACTTGCTCCATACACAATACATTTAGCAGTGTTCTCTTACAAAACTTACACCACACACATCCACATTTATTAAGGGTTCTCTCCTGTATGTTTTCTCTTGTGCTTTAATAGATGGCCACTTTGAATAAAACTAATACCACACACATCACATTTAAAAGGTTTCTCTCCTGTATGCTTTCTCTTGTGCAAAGTTAGACTGCCACTTTGAGCAAAACTTTCGCCACACACATCACATTCATAAGGTTTCTCTCCTGTATGTTTTCTCTTGTGCGAAACTAGACTGCCACTTTGAGCAAAACTTTTACCACACACATCACATTCATAAGGTTTCTCTCCTGTATGTTTTCTCTTGTGCTTTACTAGATTGTCACTTTTAATAAAACTAATACCACACACATCACATTTAAAAGGTTTCTCTCCTGTATGCTTTCTCTTGTGCGAAGTTAGATTGCCACTTTGAGCAAAACTTTCACCACACACATCACATTCATAAGGTTTCTCTCCTGTATGTTTTCTCTTGTGCGAAATTAGACTGTCACTTTGAGCAAAACTTTCACCACACACATCACATTCATAAGGTTTCTCTCCTGTATGTTTTCTCTTGTGCCTCGTCAGATTGCTATTATGAGTAAAACTTACACCACACACATCACATTTGTAAGGTTTCTCTCCTGTATGAATCCTATTGTGAATTATTAGACTGCCACTTTGAGTAAAACTTTTACCACAAACATCACATTTGTAAGGCTTTTCTCCTGTATGTTTTCTCTTGTGTGTTATTAGACTGCTACTTTGAGTAAAACTAACACCACAACAATCACATTTGTAAGATTTCTTTCCGTAATATTTTCTCTTCAGTCCAGTGCCTTGATAATCATCACAAGGAGTCAAATAAACTTGAGACTGAAATAATTTATCTTTTCCTGTCACTTCTCTAGGATTACTGTTATTTACCACCAGGGGCCTAGTATCTTGACTGCAACCTTCATCTTGACCTGCCTGAGAACAGATGGAGATTAAAATATAAAATACATCACACATTTAAATGTTGAAGTGGGATGTAGCTCTTACAGCCTCAACATTTTCTTTATTTATTTTGAATTGTGTGTGAATGAAACTGAAACATTTGTATGTAACAATCTAAATGGATGACTGACCTTTTTGTATGTACAAATATTAACAGCAAATATTAACATCAATTGGTAGCTTCAAGTGTTGTAACTATAACTATAATTGTGTACTTTACCTCTGCATTATCAATGTAGATGAAAGGTCCATGCTCTGGGCAACTCCCTTCAAATTTCTGCTGACATCTCTCACAATCTGAACAAAGAAAAGTATTATCAATGCTGTGGCTTTAATATACAGACTGATAAAGACATTGTGAAATGGGACACAAAGTTTGAAATAATTGTCAACATAAACTGACCTAGTAAAAACAGACATACTCAAGTTATCAATTAGATCAAACTTACATGGAAAACTGTCATTGTCAGGACAAGAAAGAGGTGGAGATTTGGTCTGTGTCCTCTGAATGACAGTTGGCACATCACTTTCTTCCTCTCTGTTTGCTTCCATCTTTACTATCTGATCCTGTAAATATTATTTTGTACATTTATAACACATCACAAGTAAATAAAAAAATGAATCATCTGAACACAAAATGTAACAGAGAAAATGTATATTCCCTTTGCAATGAAACTGATAACAAGAATAAATGAACACAATAAATTTTATTGCAATAATCTGTGACACTAGAAAGATGAATGAACAATGAAGATATTTTAATTGTCACAGAGGACTTCAATCACACTGGTTAAAGAATACCTAGGAGCTTCTAGAGATCCCTACAGCTAAACGAGTAGAGGTGTTAGGAAACTTTGAGAATTGGGCCTTCAATATGATTTATAGAAAACTAATGATTTTGATTTTATGTAGGAAATCTCAAACATATTAAAGGTACATGTGGAATAACCTTGCCAGATTGACTTCATAATCAATAGATGAAAAGATAAAAGAACAGCCATGAGCCATACTAAACATAAGTGCTGATACATGCTATAAAATGTTCAAGCAAGAATTGGAAGTAGCAACAACCAATGGAAACTGGTCAAGGTCAAATGATAAGAAATCTCAATGAATAAATTGAAAGTAATTGAAACATGTAAGGCCTATTTTTTTTAAAATAAAAAAAAAGCTAGTAAGTAATTCTTTAATACTTTACCAAATTAAATAAAAATCATTTGAGGAAATATGAAACTTTGTGTCAATATCAGAATAAATGCAACTAAGTTGACATTACAGTAAGTACATTCTAGCTAGTGTATACAATAAAAGAATAATTATACAGGCAATAATAATATTATAGTGAAACATTGGTCACAGAGAAGGAACTAGGAATTATACACACAAATTACAGAGATGAGATACAGAACTGAGTAATTTGACTGCACAGAAATCATAAATAATGAAAGTGGGAAAGAAATGAGTGAACCAAGACTAACTAGTGTTGAAAATGTGTACAAAGTAAACTATTTCAACTTTCTTCTTAATATAGCATCAGCAACGAAAGATAAAGATCACATGGAGACAAACATTGCAGATCTAGATAAAAAGATTGCAGGTCAGAAGTGGATATGTGATTACAGTGCTGTAATGTGATGTTATTATACAATATTAAGGTAATCATATATTTTGTAGCTAATTTGAAATAAATTAGTTTCCCACAAAAAATGGTGCAAAATTCTGTATCATTGTTTGGATTATAAACGTGATATTATTGTTGTAAACGGATCAATTAATGTACTCACATCATCATCAAGTTTTTTTATATAGTCTCGAAGAAATGGGATGTTTGATTCCAATTTTACTTTCACCATGCCCTAAGAATAAAAAAAAATGATATCAATATTTATATTAATGTTAGAATCACTGCTTGCTGATTTGCTCAAGGTTTTCAATGTTTGAGACACTACACACAAATATATCCCCACTTCACCAACAATGGTTAACATCAACTCTGAAAAACAAGGAGAAAATTGAACACTGCTTGTGGTGGTATTTCACCACGTGAACAAATCATCACCATAATCTAACATGTTTCTGTTGGGCTCCCAGCTACTCTGAGGTTTTCCCCACTCTGGATAAGATGTACAGTGTCTTCAACAGTCAATACCAGCTCATCTGTGATACCTTTTTAAGCTATTCCCTCCCCTCAATTTCCTGTAATTATGACCTACATAATCATTGTACTTAACATGGTTTTCAAGACAAAATGTTCTCTTTTTGTCAGTGGCCATTCTAGTCAGTGTTGAATAAAGTTTAGATCTACAGTTCCCACTTTATATTGGATTCATAGATTATGAAAAGCCATTTGATAGTTTAGGCAGAGAAATGCTTTAGAAGTTGCTGAGTCATTACAGAATCCCCACAAAGTTTATTAAACTTGTAAGAACAATATATGAAGGAATGAAATGTAGTGTGATGAATGAATGACAGCTTACAGAAGCATTTGAAATAACAGGAGTAAGATGGGGATGCCTTCTATCTCCATTTCTCTTTCTACTGGCCATAGATTGGATTATGAAAATAACTCAAAACAACAGGAAATGAAATCCAGTGGTCACTGACCAAGCAACTTGATGATTTAGACTTTGCTGATGATATAGCTCTCCTATCACACAGCCATCAACAGATGTAGGATAAAATGAGCATACTTGATGAAATATCAAAACAGATGGGACTGAAAATAAATAGAGATAAGACCAACATTATGAGAATTAATGCAGTTGGCAATAACCAATTAAAAATAGGAGAAATACCTCTACTAGACTTAAAATCTTACATATGTCTGGGCAGCAATATAGATAAAGAGGGAGGAACAGAAAATGATACCAAAATAAGGATATTAAAAGCAAGAGGAGCTTTTGTTGCACTGGGAAACATATGGAAGTCCTAAGAAATTAGGTTAAATACACAAATACAAAATTTCAACTCCAATGTTAAGTCAGTCTTATATGGTTATGAAACATGGAGACCAACAAAATTGACAATCATGAGGATACAGACTTTTATTAATGGATGCTTACGCAGAATAAAAGAATGGAAATGGCAGGACGAAATCATTAACTTAGAATTATGGAAATGTACCAGTCAAATACCAGTGGATAAAGAGATACAGCGAAGACGATGGTGCTGTATAGGACACACACAGCAGAAGCCAACTGAGAGTATTACACAACAGGCCCTTTTTTGGAATCTCCAGGGAAAAAGACAAAGAGGAAGACCAAGAAATTCTTGGAGAATACAGATAGAAGGAGAGATGAAGACCATGGGGAAGATATGGAACGATCTTAAAAGAATGGCAAGAAACAGAACGGCTTGGAAAGTGTTTGTTGAAGACCTATACTCCACAGGGGGCTGAAAGGTAGAAGAAGATACTAGTCAGTGATTAGACTGTACCTGAGACCATCTGCCCACCATTATAAAGTGAGGACAATAACCAGTAACACTTTTGGTGGCCACACAAATCCATTCACAACATGCTTCAAGGGCTTAATTTTTCTCTAATTGGAGAAGAGAGGGTAAGTAGGGAACTGGGGTCAGGGGCTAAACGGTTACTCCCCCTTGTGATAGAGCATCATATAAAACAGTGGAGGAACAATGTGCCTTAATTCTAACCCCCACCCCTATAGTCTATCTATCTATCTATTGACCTTTCGAGCCGTAACCGGCCCATAGGGCGTAGACCAAGATACACCTTCTCCTATATGAATTTTTGTTCTAGCAGTTTTCTTTTAAAGATATTTTATCAAATCTCGCCATCTGTCTCTGTTCTGTGCAAGCAGTTCTATCTCATTGAGGGAGCCGATTCCTGCTGCTCTTGCCTCTCTCATCAATGTTCTTCTCAGTGTCTCCCTGGGTCTTCCTCTTTTTCTTTTACCTGTTGTTTCCCATATGAGGGCTTGCTTTGCTATTCGATTATCTCTTCTCATCACATGTCCAACGTATGACCATCGTCTTTTCTTTATTACTGAAGATATTAGTGGTTGATTGGCGATTTCTCTAATTTCCTCGTTTGTTTTGAATTTGTTCCATTCTATACCAAGTATTTTCCTTAGACATTTATTTTCGAATGCGTTCAACTTTGTTTCTATATCTCTTGTTGTTTTCCAGCTTTCACACGCATACGTAAGGGTTGATAGTACATTTGATTTGAATAGCCTAAGTTTTGTGTTTGTGCTAATGAGTTTTGATTTCCACAACTTTTCAAGGCTTCTGAAAGACATTGCTGCTTTAGCCAGTCTGATTCTAATTTCTTTGCTCGTATCCCCTTCTCGATCAATGTGACTTCCAAGATAGATGAGGTGATCGATCTCTTCTACTGGTTTGTTTTCCATGTATATTTTGTCACTTGTTGGAATTAAACTTTTCATGACTTTAGTCTTTTCATGATTGACCTCAAGCCCAATTTTGCTGGCTATTGATGATAGTTCATTTGTGTTTTCCTGCATCGTTTTTATCTGATTGCTGATGAGAACTATGTCATCAGCAAAGTCCAGGTCCTCCAAATGGTCTCCTTGTATCCATTCGATGCCTTTATTACCAGTGCAGCATTTCTTCATTACCCCTATAGTGATGCTTATTAAATACCTTTGATGAGAAAATAAATGTGCTCAATATTATAGTCTATATATATACATATACACACACACACACATATATATATAAATAATTAGAAATGAAGTATTTTTTTTTCGGTTGGGCCCAAGATTGAGGATTTGTTTTTCTCCCGCTTGGTATAGAACCATTGATCAGAGCTTTAACAAGCCACTATCGTAAAAACACCTTTGTTAATGAAACGTAGAAGAAAATTTATCAGAGACGCAAGAGCAGCAGGAATCGGCTCCCTCAATGAGATAGATTTGCTTCCACAGAAAAGAGACAAATGGCGAGATTTGATAAAAGAATTTTACAAGGATTGAAAACAGCTAGAATAACAATTTTTAAAATTAAAATGATAAGAGAAAGAGTATCTTAGTCAATGCCCTGTGGGCTGCTAAGGCTCGAAATGTCAATATATAGATTTTTTTAAAAACAAGATATTAAAGTGTTTTTCCTGCCTTAGAAATGTATCAATGTATTTACAGTAGTTTCTTAGGGTCAAAGGTCTTTGTCAATTCTGTTTAAGAAGCACTTTGTGTTGCTGATATAGTTCTTTGGTCTAGTATGATTTGTAATTAAAATGTGCACCATTGAGAATTGACTATGATCACCACCAACTTGTTGTCTGAGAAGAGAACTTTCACGATTAATATTAGCTTTGATACATAAAGCCTTACTTTATACTAAATCATTTAATAAATGGAGAGTGGGTGGCCAAATCAATTAATTTGCTAGGGTCCATTCAAGGAGAACATCATGGGTTCAAATCCACATAGAGTAAAAGTTTTTTTTATCCGGGTGAAATAAAAAGTCAGACTCGAACACCTCATGATGACTGCATTGGACAAGTAGTCTTTATTCTCCTGTTCAGCAATTTCTTCCCGGAAGACTCAGGTAATGGGAAAATGCCGTAAAGATAGTTTATCTAATAAATTATTATGTTGCAAGGTGTCTGATGTGATTCCACTAGAGTGAGTTCAAGCCAGTGTGTTGCTAAATGAAAACATTGCCCAAGGTACACAAACATTTATAAAGGCAAACCTTCCTTTTATTGATGTCTAAACTTTATAGAGCTACAACAAACACTTCCACAAAGTAAATGGCTTCCAACCAATCAACTCACTTTATTTACTGGTTCTTGCTTTATTTCTTCACCTGGTATCAAATTCGGTGTTTCCATATTTCTGGCAATCTGAGAATGAAAGAGAAAGGTCTCATGTTAGTGACAGCAAATACTGAAATAGTGAGACCAATGAAGGACACAAGGAACATAGTTATATTTAAAATGATCATTTAAACTTTCAAATTTTTCACTATTGACAAAATGAGTTTTTAAATTAATGGACAGGTAATTCCTCAAAATAAAGTAAATCTTATATATATCTCAATTTGTACTGTTTATGAGAATATACATCAAACTTAATTTTATTTTGATACATGTCATGATAGAAAAGAAACCATAATTCTCAATGTACATTATGACCAATATTGCATACATTTTGATGGTGCATGAAATTTATTGAAATGTTGACTGTTTATTTGAATTTTTACTGTGAAAACACAGTAAGTTGATATTCTAAAACTATTACATGAACTGCCAGGTAATGCAATTTGGATGGAGAGTAAATAAGAGGAAGAATGGAGATAACTTGGCAATTGGTAGTTATAATGCATTGAATAGTCCAAATTTGAACATTCTGTACAGTTTGCAAATGGACATCAAAGAGATCGTGTTGCAGCACTAATAGATGCCACAAGATGTGACAACTATTGACTGGTTTCTTGATCATTAACCCAGGTCAAGAAGATCTACATGACCATGTCCCTACTTCATTCTGGCAATTTTGTCTGAGAATTTACAGAATTGTTGCCAGCCTGGATCAAAGTGAATAAGAAAAAAATTGTCACACAGAAAACAAGTACAAGCAATAATAGTAAGTTATTGAAAATGTGTCTGGTTATGTCAGTTTAGTATATGCTGCAAGTGGTGTTTAAAACTAACAAATCAACTCACTTCATCATGTGGCTCTTGTTTGATATTCCAGATTTGTAGTTGACTCTTTGATTCCATAATTCAAATTGTCTAAGAGTAAAGTTTGTTATTTGGTAACTTGACAAACTGTTAATGAAGTTAGTGAGAGATGATCACATTAGAACAGGAATGGTTGGTCTATAAATTAGATGTGGCTGTCTGGCACAATTATTCATTTAAAATAACTGACTTGTCATTTCTGTTAAGGAAATGTGTGACTACATGGATGTTTGTAGAATTATTTAACTCAACTATAAATTTTAGTGAACATTCCTTTTATGAACACATTAAAGTTATTACGTTATCTATAGAAATATATTTGTTACTTAGGGGTGAGTGGGATACCGAACAGCCTAGAAGCTACACAACTGTATGTGACACATCACTGACAGAAAGCTCATTCAACAACAACTGATAAAGATTTTTCCTCATATCCTTGTAAATGGCCTGAATACAGACTAAAAAGTCTGGCTAAATAAGTAATGACTGAAGGGTGAGGACAACCTCAATGACATCCCAAAATTAGATGTGCTGAATCTTAAAGGACATCAATCACAGCTTACATTCTAAAACATGGGACAATACATCTACACCTGTTTACTGCTCTTTAAAGGCTTGTTGAGGGAGTAGTCACAGGATGAATGCAGCATCATCATCATCATCATCATGTGCCATCTCCACAACGAAGGTTGGCTATCATGGATCGCCATTCCACTCTATTTCTTACTTTGATGGTGCAGGTTGTCATAGATTGACTTGTCCATCTTTTGATGTTACTCGTCCATGTTAGTCTTGGTCTGCCTCTTTTACCTTGTATTTTCCCTTCCAATATTACTTTTAGTAGGCTGTTGTGTCTTTTAATGTGCCCCAAAAATTTCATTTGTCTTGTCTTAATTGTATTTAGTAGATCTCATTTTATTTTTAGTTGTTTTAAAACTTCATTTGTTTTCTTTTCTTTCCATCCAATTCTACCTATTCTTCCACATTTCACAGGCTTCACTTTTCTGTTCTGTTTTCTTGTCTAATGTCCATGTTTCTGCACCATACAGGCATATTGAGAAGATGTAATATTTTGCTATTCTTAGCTTCAGCCTGACCATTATTTGTTTTGTTGTTAGTATATTTTTCACTGCATCAAAATTACTTTTTGCATACCTATTCTTTTGTTTATTTCAATTTTACAGTTTCCATCATTGGTTATAGTGTGTCCAAGGTAGTTGTAGCTCTGAACTGTCTCCAGATGTATTCCTCCAACTGTGATATTTAATTGTAGGTCTTGAGAATTTATGAGAATGAATGCAGCAAAAGAATTCCCATTCATAGGTCATGGTCAAGATGAAGAAACTTTTGACTTTTACTTCATTAATAAAAATACTAAGATGTGTGAACTAATACATTGAAAAAGACAAATCAGAAGACCTAAACTACGGTATAGAGATATTTGTAAATCATCTCTGAATGACTTCTCCGTCTGTGCAAATGAATGAGAACATCTGGCAAGAGATTACACATCATGGAGAGCCTGTATAAAAAATGGCATAACATCATTTGAGGCTGTACTATGGCAAAACATGGAAGAGAAAAGACTCATGAGGGCTCGACTTGTTCATTCTGTGGTTGAGCGTGTTTGTCAAATGTTGGTAGAATCAGCCACAAAAGAAGCTGTTTGACAAAAGCAAAGCCTCTAAAAAGAAATAAACAAGCCTCCACAAAACTATCTTCTGACAAGATGAAAAGGGCCATATAATGATTAATAAGATAAGAATTGACTAAAAATTAAAGCTTATTATAATGTCCTAGTCCAACTGAACTCCAATGACCAGCTCCAGGTGGAAGAGTGCAAATAATTTCAGATATCGTTACTTTTACCGTGGCGAAGTTGCTGAGTGGTTATAAGTGTGCTTGCTTCCTGATCAGGAGGATCCGGGTACCTTTCCTAGATGTGACAGCTTTATTTTTTTTACTCAGAGCAACAAGGTTTCAGAGTCACCCAGCCACTGAAAATGGAGAGATATTTTCTGGGAAGTAAAGGCAGCCTGACGTGGTACCAACCACATCATCCAAGATTGTGTCATGGTCATGGAAAAATAGATATGGTCAATAACACCATATTCCCCATACGCCTCACAAGGCATTAAGGGCACCTTTACTTTTTACGTTACTACTCATACTGATATGTCAATGACAAAGGAAAAGTTATGCAAGCTCCCCTCATTTGAATATATAATCTTATCATAAAGTAGTAAGAAATAGGTATTTATACGCAGTAAAAAAAAATTGAAACATCAAGATTTTTTTTTTTGACCTTGTGAACTTTGTGTGTAAATATGGCTGATATCTTCAGTAATCAAGAAATGACGATGGTCATATATTGGACATGTGATAAGGAGAGATAATAACCGAATAACAAAGCAAGCCCTCATGTGGAAAACAACAGGTAAGAGGAAAAGAGGCTGACCCAGAGAGACACTGAGAAGAACATTGATCAGAGAGGCAAGAGCAGCAGGAATCAGCTCCTTCAATGAGATAGGGTTGCTTGCACAGAACAGAGACAAATGGCGAGATTTGATAGAAGATCTTTACAAGGATTCTTCTTCTTCTGCTATCATGGCTCATTCAGACTAGGATTCCGGACTGTCTTATGAAGACAGCTGTCTATTTAAGTGATTCGGTTGATCCTTATAGTTTCTCTTCCAGGTAGGTGAGTGTGGACCACATTGCTCTTCTCAAGTCTGTGTACTGGGGGCAATCCTGTAGAATATGTTTTGTTGTCATGTTATTCAGTGCACAGTGGCATTGGCTAGTAGTTCCTATTTTGAGTTTGGAGAATAAAAATTTAGATACGAGAAAGAGTATCTGGATCTATGCCCTATGGACCCGCCACTGCTCAAAAGGTTGATAGATAGAAATATGGCTGAAAACAGCCTAAGGAGGTGCTCATTATTGCTTTGTATAGTTGCAACAGGATATTACATGATTATAAAGATATTTTTTCTTCTTTAGCAATCATTGCTCATTCATATTTTCATGACTCTCTTATGATGGTAGATGTATGTTTAAGTGATTCAGTTACCCCATATAGTTTCTCTTCCAGGGAGGTGGGTGTGGGCCACATTGTCCTTTTCAGGTCTCTGAACTGGAGGCAATAATGTAGAATGTGTTTTGTCGTCATGTTATCTAGTGTACAGTGGCATTGCATTGACCTTATTTTGAGTTTGATGAACATGTGGTTTCTCATTCTGTTGTGGCCAATACATGGGCGAGGTATGATGTCTTGATCCCTCTTTGATAATTGGATGTATCCACCCCCCCCATTATACAATGGGTGTTTACACAATTTTGTTCTGTCCTTTGATTGTGGTTTTGGCTTCACTGTAGCTAACCAGATGGTTCTCTTGTGGTAATCTCCCTCCCTCCTAGGCTAGTTTTTCTGCACATTCATTTTCATGTATATTACAGTGTGACGGTATCCACTTGATGACCACTCTTTGGAAGTTATTGCACAGTTCGTCCAGGTTGTTCTCAAGTCATTTAGCTCACTGTTCCTGGGGCTCTCTTTAGAGCTGTTAGGACTGACAGTACATCAGTCAGTATCAATAATTTCTTGAGCATGTTGTTTTTTGTGTTGGATAGCCAGTTTTGCTGCATCTTCGTGGGTTTCAGTTTCTGCTTTATAGTTATTTGAGAATTTCTCAGTAGCTTTTGACTTGGTGATCTCTTTCTGGTTATTCAGCCACAAGAACACACCTCCTCCTCCATTTCTGGTGGCATTTGTAGCAGAGCCATCCGTGTATATATGAGATCAGAAGTCCTGTGGGTAGTTGTCTTCTATGTGTTTTTCTGCTATGTGCTTTCTCTCTGTGTCTGTTTGGGTTCCTTTTATCATATTATAATGTTAAATAAGATTTTCGATACCACACCATCAAAAAAAAACACAGTTATATTTACGGATTCTAAATCGGATCTGCTAGCACTGGAAAACAACACAAACAAAACAGAACTCACACAGCTTATCATAGACACAGACAAACTCATTGAAACACATAACATAAGATTGGTAATGCAATGGATCCCAGGACACTCAAATATACCAGGAAATGATAAGGCAGATACATTAGCTAAGAGAGGATCCAAACAGACACAGATACATACATCCATCACACTGGACACAGCCAAACAAGTCATAGACTCCAACAGTAAGGAGGAGTGGCTGAATGGATGGGCCTTAGGGAAAACAGGGAGAGAGCTTTTTAAATATATGGCAAGACCAAATCCACAAGACAACATCAACAACCTAACAAGAAGAGACCAAACCACCATCTTCAGACTGAGAACAGGACATGTTATGCTGAATAACCACATTAATAGAATACAACAAAACCATACCCCAGTATGTCCACTCTGTGATCACCCACAAGAAACTGTAGAACATCACCTGTTTCAATGTCCAGAGCTCACTGACATCAGAACAACAATACTTCCTCAAAGACCCTCCAAATGGAATACTCTGTACGGAACAACAGCAGAACTTAAAAATACCTGCAGATATTATTACATGGCATTGGGCCGAAGGGCATCAGCTCAAAGGTCACTGGATCCATAACAACAACAACAACATCATATTATAATGATACCAGTAGTGGTTTTCAATCAAGGAGAGGTTTTTCTATTCTATGAATGGAGGCAGCATGAATTTCTGCCAGTTTGTTTAAGATGATAATTTCTGCTCAGTCAGTCAATTCTCTTCAGTTTAACTCTAAAGAAAGTCAGCAAAAAATGGAAGGAATATTTACTATATTTAGCATCTATTTTTACATAAATGCAGTAAATTTCAAGCTATAAATTGTTCCCAATTTTTTGCTAACATGAGCGCACTCATCGACATAAAATTGGCATGCTCTCTCTGAGCCATTTAAAAAAGTGCATGAAAAGAGGTCAGTGCCATAAGGTCTAGCAGGGCAAGAATAGTTTGGTGGCAACTGCGCAGCAGGAGTTGCCAGCAGAGCAATGTTGAAATCAGCATTGAACTGCCTTAGGGACTCCATCTCCGGATTTTTCCTCAAGGTTTACTCCCGAAGTCTATTCTATGAACTGGTACCCACTAGACAGCGGGGGTTTATAATTGGAGTTGACCCTCTCCTAGATGCATTGCCATCTTTAGGCTGACGGATCGCACCTTATCGGGGAGGAGGTTAGGGCGCCTCCGATTCGCTGATGAAAACGTCGTAGAGCATTTGGGGCATTTCATAGAATTAGCTGCCCCACGCAACTAATTCACCCCACCCTCTGTATTGCCACTTGACTTCGTTTTGAGGAACGCGGCTGGTTATTCTATATTCACAGCACGCCTCTATATCTGGAGGCCAGCCACTGTTCCACTAGTGGACACGTTTAGAAGTAAGTTAAGCCGCCTACCCCTAGGCGCAGGTAGGATAGTGCCTAAGCTCTCTCTACGTGTGAATCAGCTGTTCATATTATCGAAAATGGGTCAACTTACATTGAGTCCACAATGAATGAAAATACTATCCAATCCTTATCAATGAAATTACACAATCATCATCGAATAAATAAAAACAATTCAATTTTACATAAGTGTGGTAAATTTTAAAGTGAGTATTCAGATCTCCATTTATCACTTAAACAGACAGCTGACTTCATAAGAGAGTCCGGAATCCTAGTCTGAATGAGCCATGATTGCAGCAGAAGAAGAAGATTACCATTTTTTTGCTGACAGTAATAAAAGAACTTGTTATTTTTTTATTACTCTCATTAATTCGCTTACATCATAGCAGTCTTGTCCCCAAAATGGCAGGGGATCACCAGGACATGACCCTAATAATCTTATTATCACTAGTTATCATTAGTAGGTGAAGTATAGCTTCTCTTCAAGTTTTTTACACTTATTTTAGTTGATAAAACCAAAATTTTAAAAACTCATAACTTCTTTAATAATTGAAATAAAGATATGAATAAGTTATTTTTGGATTACATTCCTCAAGTTGCCTATAGAGCTATTATCATGCTTTAATTAATTTGTTTATTATTATTTTGAATTTTTTTTAAAACTACCTACTTAGTAATAATTAATTAAGACCATCAAAAGTTAAGACTAAGAGTAATAATTTATTGAATTTATGATAATATATGACCTTCTGCCTTCTTTCAGATAAGAAAGCAAAATAAAGAGAAAGAATTATAATAATTATAGTGAAATATAAATTAAGCCAGGCACAATTCATCATCATTGAGTGCCGTCTCCGCAACGAAGGTTGGCTACCATGGAGCGCCATTCTGCTCTATCTCTTGCTTTGATGGTGCAGGCTGTCATCGGTTGACTTGTCCATCTTTTGATGTTACTCGTCCATGTTAATCTTGGTCTGCCTCTCCCTCTTTTACCTTGTATTTTCCCCTCCAGGATCACTTAGGCACAATTCAATAAGACATTATTCATCATAAGAAGATTTAGACTTTGCTTTATTATTTATTCGGCAGCCTGATCTGCCATTCAAGTATTAGTATTGGCAAGATAAACAGTAATGATACATGATGATGAGTGGACATTCTGCAGTGAGATGCTTGGCAAATACTGAAATAGCTCTAAAAAGTTTTAGTTATTTATGTTATAATATTATATTACTCAATGAATACTAAATATATAGTTATTAATTAATTCAGTACTGAATTTATTAGTCAACTTGAGTCAACGCATAAATATTTTTTTTAAATAAAAGTTTAAGATGGACATCTCATCTATACTATCTCATCTGCCTGTGTTAGTCACAGTTAGTGTATAGTGTGACAGACTGACTAAGTCAAGTGTGTCCAACCACTTTTGACTTTAACTTTACTTTATTTACTTTAAGTTTAAGAAACAACAAAAAATGGCAGCAACAAATATGGCAGAAAATAAACTGACTATGCATTTAAGCAACAATAATCATATCAGAACAAACCTGTGACTTTTTTTAAAATTTTCCTTTCTCTTCTTTTTTTTTTTAAATTTTACTTTACTTTTACTTACAGAACAAACTTGTGACGGTGTTACCGGTGTACTAATTCTCCCTTGAACCTGATGTTGGTAGTTGGTAGTTTGCTTAACGGAAGTGACGTAATTTCTGGATGAGTAACAGTATTACCAGGAGACATTTAAAAAACTAGGCCAACCACGGACACTGAAATGCCAGAATAAACCAAACTTCTGTCAAGCTCAACATTTAATATTAAAAAAAAAAAATTGTTTACATGTCTCCACTCCACCTTACCAAAGTAGAGGAGTTCGCGTATACTGATGACAGTTTATAAACTATGATGCCGGTGATATAATAGTTTATTCTTCGCTGTTTTCTAGCTTGTTGTTCGTGGTAAACACAGCTAAAGCTTTTTTGGCTTCAAAATTGTCTGAGGTGAATTTATTCATTCATTGGGCTCCGTCTTCATGTCGAAGGTTGGCCTCCATTATATTTCTCTCTCTTGTCTTGATAGTGCATGTTGTCATAATTTCATCTGTCCACCTTTTGATGCTATCAGTCCACATTAGTGATGGTTTGTCACGTCTATGTTAGCCTAAACGCCATGATTTTGTTTTGTTCCTTGCTTGTAAAACCGTCACCATAATTTGTACGGATCTGAAACTTGGACTACCTATGCAGGGCAGGAGTAAAGGTTAAACAACTTTCATGTACGTTGCCTTCGAAAGATTATGAACATCAAATGGCAGGACAAAGTAACAAACTCTAATGTCTTACGACGAGCCAAACTCCCGTCTATCATGGCAACATTTAGGATTCGTAGACTAAGGTGGCTGGGCCATGTAAGAAGAATGGCAAACAATCGTATTCCACAACATATATTGTATGGCGAACTTAAGGACGGAAAGAGACCAAAGGGCAAGCCAGTACTGTGATATAAGAATGTGCTCAGGGATTCCTAGATTGAATTCTCTATCAGTGAAAGAAACTGAGTAAATTTGGCTGCAGATAGTAGCACACGAAGAGCAAAAATAAAATTTAAAATCGTACAGCAACTTTTGAAGCAGTGCAGATATCAAATTCAGAAGACAAAAGGTGCAGTAGAAAGGAGACGAAGCCAAACACAACGAACACGTCTTGTTCATTCTGTGGCCGGATATGTCTATATAATATTGGCAGATCCAGTCACAAGAGAAGCTGTTCAGTAAAACAGCATCCAGCATAAAACACTAACATTTTTACCAAACCACTGACTTATCATGATTAATTGTTACCAACTGTCTGTCAATACGCCAAAGGCCATATATACTCTGTATGAGTGTACGTTACCCCCACCATTTGCTACATTGTACCTTCCCTTCCAAGATGACATTTAGAAGGGTATTATGTCTCTTCACTTGTCGGGCTACAAACCCTGAGAATGTGTGTTTGAATCCTGACAGGGTCACAGTTTTGTTTTTTTCTATTGAGGGTGAAATAAAAACTCAGACCCGAACACCTCGTGGCGACTGCACTGGGGAGGCGGTCTTTATTCTCCGGTCCCACACGCCTCCTCTCCCCCGGCAGACCCCAGTAATGGGAAAATGTAAAAATAGTTTTTTTTTAAATGTCCAAAAAATGTCAGTCTCGAGTTGTGTCCCTTCATTTTCAGCTCGTTTAGAACTTCGTTGCCTTCTTTTCCTTCTATCAAATTCTCCCAATTTTCCTGTAGATTAGGGTGACCATTCGAACCCGAATTTTGAGGACAGTCCCCGAAGTGTAGAAGTTGTCCCCGAAAGAAATTTGTCCCCGATTTCAGTGAATAAATAAATGTTCGTACACGGAATCGGCCCTCTTTTAAAATAATCACTAGGACTCAGGACGTTACTGAGTTGTGTTTCTTTATCCCAGACTGAGCGGCATTAGCAGGAAGATAAAAGATAAGACTTGGTCGCGTTGTGTCGGAGATAGCTCTTTGAACTCTTCAAGCGCGGTGCTACGTCACTTCTATTCCAACCACTGACTTATATTGGGATGGGTTTAATTTAAAAAAAAAAGCAGACACCCCCCCCCCCCACCCCTGCCTTTCCGGACATCTTCCGCCAAAATAAAGTATCTTTCCCGGCCAATTTTCAAATCAGTCCGAGTGTAATGACAGTAAAGTGCAGTCGTGTTTTCTATTTGTGATCAGTGGATGTCTGTTGCATAAAAACAATGCTTTCCAAAAAAACGTAAGCGTCATTTTAGTGATTCGCTGAAAGCTGAATTTCCATTTATTATACAAGCAATTTTAGAGGATGGAACGTTAGTGAAATGTAATATATGTAGTTCAAATGTTTCTATAGCAAGTGGTGGAAGGACATCAATAACTGATCATCTACAGGCAAAAAAAGCAAAAGGATGCGCTGTTTTGTAAGTCTCAGTCTGGGTGTATGACAGATTATTTTTTGTAAAAGAAAACCCTCAAAAGATGAATACACTCTAGCTGTTCTTGAAGGAACCTTCGCACATCATACTGTACTTCATAATCATAGTTTCCGCAGTATGGATTGTACAACAATTCTACAAAAGAAATTTTCAACGAAACAATTTTCCTGTGCAAGAACAAGTGTGAATCCATAATTACCAATGTTTTTGCTCCTTGGGCTATTGATGAACTAAAAAAATGACCTCAAATATGTCAGCTTCGAAACATTGTCTAGCGACACATCTAATAATAAACATGTTAAGCTACTTCCTAATTTAGTTCGTTATTTTCAGGCTTATGAGCTGGACACTCCAGTAAAGACCAAACTGATTGTTTTCATAGATATCCCAGGAGAAAAGTCCGACAATATAAATTGTTGTTTATATAGTTGTTGCGTATAAGTGCAATATCATGAATCTAAAGACAATCTTTCCCAAATTATTGTTGATGTTATTGATAAGTGCAATATTATGAGTGTAAAACTATATTCCAAATTTGTTGTTATTGAAGTTGCTGTTGTTGGAATGGAGAAGTGCGATTTTATGAGTCTAAAGACTTTTTTCCACACTGTTTGTTGTTGTTATTATTGAGGAGTGCAATATGATGATTATGTACTGTTTGTTGTTGTTATTATTGAGAAGTGCAATATTATGAGTCTAAAGGCTGTATTTCCCACATTGCTGTTGTTATTATGAAGTGCAGTATTATGAAACTAAATTCTATCTTTCTCAAATTGTTGTTAATTTGATATGGAGGAGTGCAATATTATGAGTCTAAAGAATATCTTTCACAAATTGTTGTTGTTAAAATGGAGGAGTGCAATATTATGAGTCTAAAGACTATCTTTCACAAATTGTTGTTGTTACTCGTAAAATGGAGGAGTGCAATATTATGAGTCTAAAGACTATCTTTCACAAATTGTTGTTGTTAAAATGGAGGAGTGCAATATTATGAGTCTAAAGACAATATTTCAAATTATTATTCTTGTAGTTGTGATGTTCTTGCTATTTTTTTTTCTTTGTGTGAGGTTGGAAAATTATGAGTTTAAAGACTATCTTTCCCAAATTGTTGTTGATATGGAGGATTGCAATGTTACTTGCCTGAAGAAAATCTTTCTCAAAATGTTGTTGTCAATATGTAGGAGTGCAATATTATGAGTCTAAAGACTATCTTTCCAAAATGTTGTTCTTGTAGTTGTTGTTGTTGTAATTGTTGTCGTTGTTGTTAAAAAGTGTAATATTATGAGTCTAAAGTCTATCTTTCTCTAAATGTTGTTGTTGTTGATATGGAAAAGTGCAATATTATGAGTCTAAAGTCTATCTTTCTCTAAATGTTATTGTTGTTGATATGGAAAAGTGCAATATTATGAGTCTAAAGTCTATCTTTCAAAATTGTTGTCTTTGTTGATATTGTGGAGTCCAATGTTATGAATCTAATTACTATCTTTTCTCACATTTTTTATGACGTATTTATATTTGCTTGTATGGAGAAGTCTATTAATTTGAGTTCTGTTTTTAAATGAATATCTTTAAACGAAAGAGAAGCAAACAATGAGCAAATAAAAATTGTTAACATAGAATACATCTATATCGTGTAGAAATTAACCTGCATTGTTAGATAAGAACACAACAAATATTGTAAATTGTGAAATAAAAATAAAGATGCAAATTAAAATAGAATCTGTTATATTCTATTCATGGAATCAGTTTCCTTGTAGGCAATGCATCCCCATATCCAACTTATGTAATTTGATGAATAAAGAAACAGTGTTGTATATTGATCTAAGTGGATTTGAAGGTCTCTGTCTTAAGAGAATTTGAAGTATCCGTTGTGATCAACGCATTAGAAACATAGAAGTCGCCAGAAGATCAGGCATTGACGAGATGAATCATGGCGTTGAAAGTAAACGTTGGGAATGGGTAAGCCACGTTCTATGAATGGAACGAAACAAGCATTCGCACCGATCATTAACATGGACACCACCTGGCAAACGAAGAATTGGCAGCCATAGCGACGTTACACGAAAACAAGCTGGCACGTCATGGCGAGAGTTGTACATGCTTTCTCGAAACCGGATTGGGTGGAGATTTATTGTGAAGTGCCCC
The DNA here is from genome assembly GCA_032433765.1 of Megaustenia siamemsis. Lineage (NCBI taxonomy): Eukaryota > Metazoa > Mollusca > Gastropoda > Stylommatophora > Ariophantidae > Megaustenia > Megaustenia siamemsis. The sequence continues at coordinate 15,653,954 of JAVIAB010000159.1, forward strand.
ATGCTCCGACTGGATTTCAGAGGATTTAGAAGAATAGTTGTACATTGAAACTTTCATGAACAACTTCGGTGAAGGTTTCAGTAACAAATGATGAACGTAGAATGGAACGAAGCAGACATCCGCACCTAGCATTAACATGAACACCACCTTGCTAACAAAAAAGAGGCAGACCAAGGCGACCAACGATACATGAAGAAATGAACGAGGCTGTCAGGTCATAGCGAGAGTTGTGTATGCTTCACGAAACCTAATTAAGTGGAGGTTTATTGTCCAGAATATTGAAGTCCAGAAGATTAAGAAGAAGAAACTTTCAAGAACATCCGTTGCAGGTTTCATCTGGTATACAAACACATTTTAAAAATATATTTAACAAATGCTAAACATAGAAAATAATTTACAAAAAATGCAACAATTACAGAAATAAAATTAACTCCCACACCTCATTCAACGAAACAAACATGGTCATTTATTAACTTTCAATTGAGACACATCTACTTATATATGTTCATACATCTGCACACTTTATTATGAATCTAGAGTCTATCTTTGATCAGATAGTCAGCTTGTGTGGCGTCTTGTGTCCGTGCTAAAAGTGGAGAGCAGCAAAGTCTTATATTGAGAACGCGTATGTCCGAGAAGCAACGATTTGTGTGGTAGGGACGTGAACCCATGTGTTGTCTTTCTCGTTACATTTCCTAGTTGATTATCTTTCCTTTAGATGACTGGCTAGTCTGGAGGTAAAGGAAGGGTCAGAGTTCGAAGCCCAACAGAAGCGGTGGTCACTTTCTAAAAATAGGAAAAATTAATCCGTAGTATCTTTATGACATTACTGCCCCTGATCTTTTGGTCTGTGAGATCCGATGTCTAGTCCTGTCGGATAACGGTAAATAAACTGAAGAAGCGGTAGATAGATAGATAGATAGATAGATGGATAGATAGATGGATAGATAGATAGATAGATAGATAGATAGATAGATAGATAGATAGATAGATAGATAGATAGATAGATAGATAGATAGATAGATAGATAGATAGATAGATAGATAGATAGATAGATAGATAGATAGATAGATAGATAGATGGATGGATGGATGGATGGATGGATGGATGGATGGATGGATGGATGGGTGGGTGGGTGGGTGGGTGGGTGGGTAGATAGGTAGGTAGGTAGGTAGGTAGATAGACCACTATTCTACCCAGGCCTTTCTTCTCTTCTTTCTTCCTCTCTGTTTTCTTTTTCTCTTCCTTTTTTTCTGTCGGTATCGTTCTTTCTTTTCACTCTCTATTTCTTACCTTTGCTTATTCCTACTCTTGTTTTTTATTTATTTCCATTTTTTTTATTCCGTCACTACTTGCATTCGACCTTTCCTCCTTACTTGCTTAATTACTTCTATTCGTCTTTCTCCCTTTCTTTAATTATTTTTTTTTTTACTTTCTTTCGTTTTCTCTTTCTTTCCTTTTTTGTTTAATTCAATTGACTTGCATACTACAGAGCGCCGAATAACACAACCCAATCTATGGAGGAAGCAAACAATGAAAACAACATAGTACCAATATGTTTCTTACATGAGACATCGTGTGGAGATTGTTTCACATGACAGAGTATCTTAGATGAAACATCGTGTGGAGATTATTTCACATGACAGAGTATCTTAGATGAGACATCGTGTGGAGATTGTTTCACCAGACAGAGTATCTTAGATGAGACATCGTGTGGAGATTGTTTCACATGACAGAGTATCTTACATGAGACATCGTGTGGAGATTGTTTCACATGACAGAGTATCTTACATGAGACATCGTGTGGAGATTGTTTCACATGACAGAGTATCTTACATGAGACATCGTGTGGAGATTGTTTCACATGACAGAGTATCTTACATGAGACATCGTGTGGAGATTGTTTCACATGACAGAGTATCTTAGATGAAACATCGTGTGGAGATTGTTTCACATGACAGAGTATCTGAGATGAAACATCGTGTGGAGATTGTTTCACATGACAGAGTATCTTACATGAGACATCGTGTGGAGATTGTTTCACCAGACAGAGTATCTTACATGAGACATCGTGTGGAGATTGCTTCACCAGACAGAGTATCTGTTTAAGCGAATTGATTGCCCCATATAGTTTTTCTTCCAAGCAGGTGGGCGTGGACCACATTGCTCTTCTCAGGTCTGTGTACTGGTGACATGATCTTACATGATACGAATTGTGGAGGTTGGTTCACTAGAGACATTATCTTACATGAGACAAATTGTGGAGGTTGGTTCACTAGAGACATGATCTTACATGAGACAAATTGTGGAGGTAGGTTCACTAGAGACATGATCTTACATGAGAAAAATTGTCCAGGGTGGCTCATCAAAAACATGATTATATATGAGATAACTTATGGAGGTTGCTTCATCAAAGACATGATCTTACATGAGACAATTTGTAGATGCTGGATCACAAGAGACATGATCTTACATGAGATAATTTGAAGAGGTTGGATCACAAAAGATGTGATCTTACATGAGACAATTTGTAGAGGTTGGATCACAAGAGACATGATCTTATGGAGGTTGATTCACCACTATTTGAATGATTAAGGAATTTTTGTTCTTGTCGTTTTTTGACTGGAGAAGATAAGTCTAAAGACTATTTTTTCCCAAAATGGTATTTTTTTGTTTTGTTTTGTTGACGATGGGAAGTGCAACATTATGAGTCTAAACACTATCTTTACATAAATTGTTTTTTTCTTCTGTTGTTGGTATGGAGAAGTGCAATATTATGAGTCTAAAGGCTATTTTTTCACAAATTGTTGTTGTTGTTTTTTGCTATTGAGAATTGCAATATTTTAAGTGTAAAAACTATCTTTCCCAAATTGTTGTTGTTGAGACGGAGGAGTACAATGTTATGAGTCTAAAGACTATATTTCAAATTGTTATTTTTGTAGTTGATGATATTGCTATTTATTTTTGTGTGTGGGAGATTGCAATATTATGAGTTTAAAGACTATCTTTCCCACATTGCTGTTGTTATTAAGAAGTGCATTATTATGAAACTAAAATCTATCTTTCTCAAATTGTTGTTAATTTGATATGAAGGAGTGCAATATTATGAGTCTAAAGACTATCTTTCCCACATTGCTGTTGTTATTAAGAAGTGCAGTATTATGAAACTAAAATCTATCTTTCTCAAATTGTTGTTAATTTGATATGGAGAAGTGCAATATTATGAATCTAAAGGCTATCTTTCCTTAAATTATTGTTGTTGTTAAATTGGAGGAGTGCAATATTATGAGTCTTAAAGACAATATTTCAAATTATTATTCTTGTAGTTGTGATGTTCTTGCTATTTTTTTTTTCTTTGTGGGAGGTTGCAAAATTATGAGTTTAAAGACTATCTTTCCAAAATTGTTGCTGTTGTTGTTATGCAGGAATGCAATATTGTGAGTTTAAAGACTATCTTTCCAAAATGTTGTTCTTGTAGTTGTTGTTGTTGTAATTGTTGTCGTTGTTGTTAAAAAGTATAATATTATGAATCTAAAATTTATCTTTCCCACATTATTGTTGATGTTATTGATAAGTGCAATATAATGAGTGTAAAACTATCTTCCAAATTTGTTGTTATTGAAGTTGCTGTTATTGGAATGCAGAAGTGTGATTTTATGAGTCTAAAGACTTTTTTCCACACTGTTTGTTGTTGTTGTTTTTGAGGAGTGCAATGTTATGAGTATAAAGGCTATCTCTTCAAAAATTGTTGTTGTTATTGATTTTGTTGTTGATATGGTGTAATGCATTATTATGAGCCCTAGGATAATCTCTCCCAAATTGTTGTTTATGTAGTTGTTGTATAGAAGTGTATCTTTCCCAAATTATTGATGTTATTGTTATTGATAAGTACAATATCACGTGTGTAAAAGTATCTTCACAATTTTTTCTTGTTGTAGTTGTTGTTGTTGCAATGGAAAAGGGTAATTTTATGAGTCTAAAGAATTTCTTTCCACACTGTTGTTGTTATTTTTGAGAAGTGCAATATTATGAGTCTAAAGTATATCTTTCTCTAAATGTTGTTGTTGCTATGGAAATGTGCAATATTATGAGTCTAAAGTCGATCTTTCTCTTAATGTTGTTGTTGTTGATATGGAAAAGTGTAATATTTTGAGTCTAAAGTATATCTTTCTCTAAATGTTGTTGTTGTTGATATGGAAATGTGCAATATTATGAGTCTAAAGTATATCTTTCTCTAAATGTTGTTGTTGATATGGAAAAGTGCAATATTATGAGTCTAAAGTATATCTTTCTCTAAATGTTGTTGTTGATATGGAAAAGTGCAATATTATGAGTCTAAAGTATATCTTTCTGTAAATGTTGTTGTTGTTGATATTTTGAAATGTGCAATATTATGAGTCTAAAGTCTATCTTTCTCTAAATGTTGTTGTTGTTGATATGGAAAAGTGCAATATTATGAGTGCAATATTATGAGTCTAAAGACTATCTTTCAGAATTTTTGCTTTTCTTGATATTGAGGGCAGTTATACGAGTATTATGAGTCTAAAGACTATATTTCAAAATTGTTGTCTTTCTTCATATTGAGGAGTGCAATGTTATGAATCTAATTACTATCTTTTCTCACATTTTTATGATGTTTTTCTATTTGCTTGTATGGAGAAGTCTATTAATTTGAGTTCTGTTTTTAAATGAATATCTTTAAACGAAAGAGAAGCAAACAATGAGCAAATAAAAATTGTTAACATAGAATACATCTATATCGTGTAGAAATTAACCTACATTGTTAGATAAGAACACAACAAATATTGTAAATTGTGAAATACAAATAAAGATGCAAATTAAAAAAAAGAATCTGTTATATTATATTCATGGAATCAGTTTCCTTGTAGGCAGTGCATCCCCATATGCAACATATGTAACTTGATGGATAAAGGAACAGTGTTGTATATTGATCTAATTGGATTTGAAGGTCTCTGTCTTAAGAGAATTTGAAGTATCCGTTGTGATCAACGCATTAGGAACATAGAAGTCGCCAGAAGATCAGGTATTAATGAGATGAATCATGGCGTTGAAAGTAAACGTTGGAAATGGTAAACCACGTTCTATGAATGGAACGAAACAAGCATCCGCACCGATCATTAACATGGACACCACTTGGCACACGAAGTATTGGCAGCCATAGCGACGATACATGAAAAGAGGCTGGCACGTCATGGCGAGAGTTGTAAATGCTTGCTCGAAACCGGACTGGGTGGAGATTTATTGTGAAGTGCCCCATGCTCCGACTGGATTTCAGAGGATTTAGAAGAATAATTGTACATTGAAACTTTCATGAACAACTTCGGTGAAGGTATCAGCTGGTATGTAAACACAATTTGTAACAAATGATGAACGTAGAATGTAACGAAGCAGGCATCCGCACCTAGCATTAACATGAACACCACCTTGCGAACAAAGAAGAGGCAGACCAAGGCGACGAACGATACATGATGAAATGAACGAGGCTGTCAGGTCCTAGCGAGAGTTGTGTATGCTTCACGAAACCGGATTGAGCGGAGATTTATTGTGAAGTGCCCAATTCTCCGATTGAAGTCCAGACGATTAAGAAGAAGAAACTTTCAAGAACATCCGGTGAAGGTTTCATCTGGTATACAAACACAATTTTTACTATTTTAACAAATGCTAAACATAGAGAATAATTTACATAAAATACAAAAATTACAGAAAAAAAAATAACTCCCACACCTCATTCAACGAAACAAACATGGTCATTCATTAACTCTCTATTGAGACACATCTACTTATATATGTTCATACATCTGCACACTTTATTATGAATCTAGAGTCTATCTTTGATCAGATAGTCAGCTTGTGTGGCGACTTGTCTCCGGGCTAAAAGTGGAGAGCAGCAAAGTCTTATATTGAGAACGCGTATGTCCGAGAAGCAACGATTTGTGTGGTAAGGACGTGAACCCATGTGTTGTCTTTCTCGTTACATTTCCTAGTTGATTATCTTTCCTTTAGATGACTGGCTAGTCTGGAGGAACAGGAAGGGTCAGAGTTCGAAGCCCAACTGAAGCGGTGGTCACTTTTTAAAAATAGGAACAATTAATCCGTAGTATCTTTATGACATTACTGCCCCTGATCTTTTGTCTGTGAGATCCGATGTCTAGTCCAGTCGGATAACGGTAAATAAACTGAAGAAGCGGTAGATAGATAGATAGATAGATAGATAGATAGATAGATAGATAGATAGATAGATAGATAGATAGATAGATAGATAGATAGATAGGTAGGTAGGTAGTTAGGTAGGTAGGTAGGTAGCTATGTAGATAGATAGACCACTATTCTACCCCGGCCTTTCATCTTTTCTTTCTTCATCTCTGTTTTCTTGTTTCTTTTATTTTTCCTTTTTTCTGTCGGTTTCGTTCTTTCTTTTCACTCTCTATTTCTTTCCTTTGCTTATTCCTACTCTTGTTTTTTATTTATTTCCATTTTTTTTTATTCCGTCACTACTTGCATTCGACCTTTCTCCTTACTTGCTTAATTACTTCTATTCGTCTTTCTCCCTTTCTTTAATTATTTTTTACTTTCTTTCGTTTTCTCTTTCTTTCCTTTTTTGTTTAATTCAATTGACTTGCATACTACAGAGCGCCGAATAACACAACCCAGTCTATGGAGGTAGCAGACAATGAAAACGACATAGTACCAATATGTTTCTTACATGACAAATCGTGTGGAGATTGTTTCACCTGACAGAGTATCTGTTTAAGCGAATCGATTGCCCCATATAGTTTTTCTTCTAGGCAGGTGCGCGTGGACCACATTGCTCTTCTCAGGTCTGTGTACTGGTGACATGATCTTACATGAGACGAATTGTGGAGGTTGGTTCACTAGAGACATGATCTTACATGAGACAAATTGTGGAGGTTGGTTTACTAGAGACATGATCTTACATGAGACAAATTGTGGAGGTTGGTTTACTAGAGACATGATCTTACATGAGACAAATTGTGGAGGTTGGTTCACTAGAGACATGATCTTACATGAGACAAATTGTGGAGGTAGGTTCACTAGAGACATGATCTTACATGAGAAAAATTGTCCAGGGTGGTTCATCAAAAACATGATTATATATGAGATAACTTATGGAGGTTGCTTCATCGAAGACATGATCTTACATGAGATAATTTGAAGAGGTTGGATCACAAAAGATGTGATCTTACATGAGACAATTTGTAGAGGTTGTATCACAAGAGACGTGATCTTATGGAGGTTGATTCACCACTATTTGAATGATTAAGGAATTTTTGTTCTTGTCGTTTTTGGACTGGAGAAGATAAGTCTAAAGACTATTTTTTCCCAAAAATGTTGTTATTTTTTTTGTTTTGTTGATGATGGGAAGTGCAATATTATGAGTCTAAACACTATCTTTTTCACAAATTGTTATTGCTGGTATGGAGACGTGAAATATTATAAACGAAAAGACTGTCTTTCCAAAATAGGTGTTATTGATAGATTGACAAGTCCTATATTACAATTCTAAACACTTTCGTTTTGAAAAAAATTGTTGATGTTGTTTGAAGGAAAATTGCAATATTATGAGTCTAAATATCATCATTACGAAATTGATATTCTTACAGTTGTTGTTGTCGAGAAGTGCAATATTATGAGTCAAAAGACTATCTTTCCAAAATATTTGATGTTGTTGATATGGAGGAGTGCATTATAATGATTCTAAAGACTATCTTCCCCAAATTGTTGTTGATGATATTGAGAAATGTAATATTATAAGTCTAAAGACTATCTATTCATAAATTGTTGTTTTTTTCTGTTGTTGGTATGGAGAAATGCAATATTATGAGTCTAAAGGCTATTTTTCCCAAATTTTGTTGTTGTTTTTGCTATTGAGAATTGCAATATTTTAAGTCTAATAACTATCTTTCCCAAATTGCTGTTGTTGATATAGAGGAGTGCAATATTATGATTCTAAAGACTATATTTCCGAATTATTTGTGTTCATGTGGAGGAGTACAATATTATGAGTCTAAAGACTATATTTCAAATTGTTATTTTTGTAGTTGTTGATGATATTGCTATTATTTTTGTGTGTGGGAGATTCCAATATTATGAGTTTAAAAACTATCTTTCCCAAAATATTGTTGTTGTTATTGAGAAGTGCAAAATTATGTGTCTACAGACTATCTTTTCCAAATTGTTGTTTTTGATATGGAGGAGTGCAATGTAGTTTGCCTAAAGAATATCTTTACCAAGATGTTGTCAATATGTAGGAGTATCATATTATGACTTTAAAGAATATCTTTCACAAATTGTTGTTGTTAAAATGGAGGAGTGCAATATTATGTGTCTAAATACTATCTTTAACAAATTGTTGTTGTTAAAATGGAGGAGTGCAATATTATGTGTCTAAAAACTATCTTTCACAAATTGTTGTTAAAATGGAGGAATGCAATATTATGTGTCTAAATACTATCTTTCACAAATTGTTGTTGTTGATATGCAGGAGTTCAATATTAAAAGTCTACAGAATATATTTTCCAAATTGTTGTTGTTGATATGCAGGAGTTCAATATTAAAAGTCTACAGAATATGTTTTCCAAATTGTTGTTGTTGATATGCAAGAGTTCAATATTAAAAGTCTACAGAATATATTTTCCAAATTGTTGTTGTTGATATGGAGGAGTGCAATATTATGAGTTTAAAGACTATCTTTCCAAATTGTTGTTCTTGTAGTTGTTGTTGTTGTTTTATTTGTTGTCATTGTTGATAAAATGTACAATATTATGAATCTAAAAATTATCTTTCCTAAAATCATGTTGTTGTTGATTTGGAGAAGTGCAATATTATGAGTCTAAAGACTATCTTTTCAAAAATGGTTGTTGTTATTTTGTTGTTTTTGTTGTTTTTATGGAACAATGCATTATCATGAGCCTAACGATAATCTTTCCCAAATTATTGGTTATGTAGTTGTTGCATAGAAGTGCAATATTATGAATCTAAAGACTATCTTTCCCACATTATTGTTGATGTTATCGATAAGTGCAATATAATGAGTGTAAAACTATCTTCCAAATTTGTTGTTATTGAAGTTGCTGTTGATGGAATGGACAAGTGCGATTTTATGAGTCTAAAGACTTTTTTTCACACTGTTTGTTGTTGTTGTTATTGAGGAGTGCAATATTATGAGTCTAAAGGCTGTATTTCCCACATTGCTGTTGTTATTAAGAAGTGCAGTATTATGAAACTAAAATCTATCTTTCTGAAATTGTTGTTAATTTGATATGGAGGAGTGCAATATTATGAGTCTAAAGACAATATTTCAAATTGTTATTCTTGTAGTTGTGATGTTCTTGCTATTTTTTTTTCTTTGTGGGAGGTTGCAAAATTATGAGTTTAAAGACTATCTTTCCCAAATTGTTGTTGATATGGAGGATTGCAATGTTACTTGCCTGAAGAAAATCTTTCTCAAAATGTTGTTGTCAATATGTAGGAGTGCAATATTATGAGTCTAAAGACTATCTTTCCAAAATGTTGTTCTTGTAGTTGTTGTTGTTGTAATTGTTATCGTTGTTGTTAAAATGTGTAATATTATGAATCTAAAAATTATCTTTCCCACATTATTGTTGATGTTATTGATAAGTGCAATATTATGAGTGTAAATGCTATCTCTTCAAAAATTGTTGTTGTTATTGATTTTGTTGTTGATATGGTGTAATGCATTATTATGAGCCCTAGGATAATCTCTCCCAAATGTTGTTTATGTAGTTGTTGTGTAGAAGTGCAATATGATGAATCTAAAGAATATCTTTCCCAATTTATTGATGTTATTGTTATTGATAAGTGCAATAATCACGAATGTAAAAGTATCTTCACAATTTTTCTTGTTGTTGTTGCAATGGAAAAGTGCAATTTTATGAGTCTTAAGAGTTTCTTTCCACACTGTTGTTGATATTATTGAGAAGTGCAATATTATGAGTCTAAAGTCTATCTTTCTCTAAATGTTGTTGTTGTTGATATGGAAAAGTGCAATATTATGAGTCTAAAGTCTATCTTTCTCTAAATGTTGTTGTTGTTGATATGGAAAAGTGCAATATTATGAGTCTAAAGTCTATCTTTCTCTAAATGTTGTTGTTGATATGCAAAAGTGCAATATTATGAGTCTAAAGTCTATCTTTCTCTAAATGTTGTTGTTGTTGATATGCAAAAGTGCAATATTATGAGTCTAAAGACTATATTTCAGAATTTTTGCTTTTCTTGATATTGAGGGCGTAATAATATGAGTCTAAAGACTATCTTTCTCTAACTGTTGTTGTTGTTGATATGGAAATGTGCAATATTATGAGTCTAAAGACTATATTAAAAAATTGGTGTCTTTGTTGATATTGAGGGGTCCAATGTTATGAATCTAATTTCTATCTTTTCTCACATTTTTTATGATGTTTTTATATTTGCTTGTATGGAGAAGTCTATTAATTAGAGTTCTGTTTTTAAATGAATATCTTTAAACGAAAGAGAAGCAAACAATGAGCAAATAAAAATTGTTAACATAGGATACATCTATATCGTGTAGAAATTAACCTACATTGTTAGATAAGAACACAACAAATATTGTAAATTGTGAAATAAAAATAAAGATGCAAATTAAAAAAGAATCTGTTATATTATATTCATGGAATCAGTTTCCTTGTAGGCAGTGCATCCCCATATCCAACTTATGTAACTTGATGAATAAAGAAACAGTGTTGTATATTGATCTAAGTGGATTTGAAGGTCTCTGTCTTAAGAGAATTTGAAGTATCCGTTGTGATCAACGCATTCGAAACATAGAAGTCGCCAGAAGATCAGGCATTGACAAGATGAATCATGGCGTTGAAAGTAAACGTTGGAAATGGGTAAGCCACGTTCTATGAATGGAACGAAACAAGCATCCGCACCGATCATTAACATGGACACCACCTGGAAAACGAAGAATTGGCAGCCATAGCGACAAACGATACATGAAAAGAGGCTGGCACGTCATGGCGAGAGTTGTACATGCTTTATTAAAACCGGATTGGGTGAAGATTTATTATGAAGTGCCCCATGCTCCGACTGGATTTCAGAGGATTTAGAAGAATAATTGTACATTGAAACTTTCATGAACAACTTCGGTGAAGGTTTCAGCTGGTATGTAAACACAATTTGTAACAAATGATGAACGTAGAATGGAACGAAGCAGGCATCCGCACCTAGCATTAACATGAACACCACCTTGCGAACAAAGAAGAGGCAGACCAAGGCGACCAACGATACATGATGAAATGAACGAGGCTGTCAGGTCCTAGCCAGAGTTGTGTATGCTTCACGAAACCGGATTGAGCGGAGATTTATTGTGAAGTGCCCCATGCTCCGATTGAAGTCCAGAAGAATAAGGAGAAGAAACTTTCAAGAACACCCGGTGAAGGTTTCATCTGGTATACAAACACAATTTTTAATATATTTAACAAATGCTAAACATAGAAAATAATTTACATAAAATGCAACAATTACAGAAACAAAATTAACTCCCACACCTCATTCAACGAAACAAACATGGTCATTCATTAACTCTCAATTGAGACACATCTACTTATATATGTTCATACATCTGCACACTTTATTATGAATATAGAGTCTATCTTTGATCAAATAGTCAGCTTGTGTGGCGTCTTGTGTACGAACTAAAAGTGGAGAGCAGCAAAGTCTTATATTTAGAACGCGTATGTCCGAGAAGCAACGATTTGTGAGGTAAGGACGTGAACCCATGTGTTGTCTTTCTCGTTACATTTCCTAGTTGATTATCTTTCCTTTAGATGACTGGCTAGTCTGGAGGTACAGGAAGGGTCAGAGTTCGAAGCCCAACAGAAGCGGTGGTCACTTTTTAAAAATAGGAACAATTAATCCGTAGTATCTTTATGACATTACTGCCCTTTGATCTTTTGGTCTGTGAGATCCGATGTCTAGTCCTGTCGGATAACGGTAAATAAACTGAAGAAGCGGTAGATAGATAGATAGATAGATAGATAGATAGATAGATAGATAGATAGATAGATAGATAGATAGATAGATAGATAGATAGATAGATAGATAGATAGATAGATAGATAGATATATAGATAGATAGATATATAGATAGATAGATAGATAGATAGATTGATAGATAGATAGATAGATAGATAGATAGATAGATAGATAGATAGATAGATAGATAGATAGATAGATAGATAGATAGATAGATAGATAGATAGATAGATAGATAGATAGATAGATAGATAGATAGATAGATAGATAGATAGATAGATAGATAGATAGGCAGGCAGGCAGGCAGGCAGAAAGACAGACAGATAGACCACTGTTCTACCCCGGCCGCCACCGATCGTTTATAAAAAAAAACCGGGCGCTTTTCAACTCAGGACTCCTCGGCTGCTCTTAACTATCACAGTCTCAACTATCAGATCCTCTGTAAAAACACCGGTGATGATACACACTAAGTTATCACACTAAGTTATCACACTTAGTTATATAACACTACAACTATGTGAACGAACACAAATCAGAATGGGACATCTCACACCGATTTACATGTCTCTAGAACGAATGTAAAATCACAATCAATAAGAAGTGACAGAAGAGCGGAAAAAACAATAATGGAAGAATATTTGATAAGAAACCGATGTTAAGGAAGATGATATAGTTAATGTTCCGTGAGAGGAACAGTAGCACCCATTGTTCATCCTGCTGTTGGTAGCTTTGAAGGGATGATGTCGCTCTTTAATTAATTTAAAGTTTAAAACACAGGGCTAGGCCATTTCTTTCTTTCTTGTGTTCTCGTTGATAAAGTGGTCAGAGAAAGTTGGGGTGCTCTCTTGAACTCTTTCTTTAATTATTTCTTTCTTTGTTTTTTTTTCTTTCCTTCTTTCTTTTACTACTTTCGATTTTATTTATTTTTCTTTTCTTCAATCACTGCTTTCTTTATTTTTTTTTTACTTTATTTTTTTTCTTTCCCTTATCTTGTTTTGTCTCTCTGTGTTTTCCGACTTTTCTTTTCTGTTTACTTTGTTTCAATTTTCTTTCAATTTTTTTTATTTCTGTTAGTATTTTTTCTTTTCCATCTCTTTCTTTCTTTTTTCTTTCTTCTCATCTGTCTTCCTCTCTGTTTTCTTTTTTTCTTTTCTCTCCTCCTTTTTTCTGTCGGTTTCTTTCTTTCTTTTCACTCCCTATTTCTTTCCTTTGCTTATTCCTACTCTTGTTTTTTTTTTCCCCCATTTTTTTTATTCCGTCAGTACTATCATTCGACCTTTCTCCTTTCTTGCTTAATTACTTCCATTAGTCTTTCTTTCTTTCTCCCTTTCTTTAATTATTTCTTACTTTCTTTCCTTTTCTCTTTCTTTTCTTTTTTCTTTAATTCAATTGACTTTCATACTACAGAGCGCCGAATAACACAACCCAGTCTATGGAGGTAGCAGACAATGGAAACGACATAGTACCAATATGTTTCTTACATGAGACATCGTGTGGAGATTGCTTCACCAGACAGAGTATCTTAGATGAGACATCGTGTGGAGATTGATTCACCAGAGTATCTTACATGAGACATCGTGTGGAGATTGTTTCACCAGACAGAGTATCTTAGATGAGACATCGTGTGGAGATTGTTTCACCAGACAGAGTATCTTAGATGAGACATCGTGTGGAGATTGCTTCACCAGACAGAGTATCTGTTTAAGCGAATCTATTGCCCCATATATTTTTTATTCCAGGCAGGTGGGCGTGGACCACATTGCTCTTCTCAGGTCTGTGTACTGGTGACATGATCTTATATGATACGAATTGTGGAGGTAGGTTCACTACAGACATAATCTTACATGAGAAAAATTGTCCAGGGTGGTTCATCAAAAACATGATTATATATGAGATAACTTATGGAGGTTGCTTCATCAAAGACATGATCTTACATGAGATAATTTGAAGAGGTTGGATCACAAAAAGATGTGATCTTACATGAGACAATTTGTAGAGGTTGTATCACAAGAGACGTGATCTTATGGAGGTTGATTCACCACTATTTGAATGATTAAGGAATTTCTGTTCTTGTCGTTTTTGGACTGGAGAAGATAAGTCTAAAGACTATTTTTTCCCAAAAATGTTGTTATTTTTGTTTGTTTTGTTGACGATGGGAAGTGCAATATTATGAGTCTAAACACTATCTTTTTCACAAATTGTTGTTGCTGTTATGCAGACGTGAAATATTATAAACGAAATGACTGTCTTTCCAAAATTGGTGTTGTTGATAGATTGACAAGTCCTATATTACAATTCTGAACACTTTCATTTTGAAAAAAAATTGTTGATGTTGTTTGAAGGAAAATTACAATATTATGAGTCTAAATATCATCATTACGAAATTGATGTTCTTACAGTTGTTGTTGTCGGGATGTGCAATATTATGAGTCAAAAGACTATCTTTCCAAAATATTTGATGTTGTTGATATGGACGATTGCATTATAACGGTTCTAAAGACTATCTTCCCCAAATTGTTGTTGATGATATTGAGAAATGTAATATTATAAGTCTAAAGACTATCTTTTCATACATTGTTGTTTTTTTTCTTTTGTTGGTATGGAGAAGTGCAATATTATGATTCTGAAGACTATCTTCCCCAGATTGTGGTTGTTGATATTGAGAAATGTAATATTATAAGTCTAAAGACTATCTTTTCATAAATTGTTTTTTTTTTCTGTTGTTGGTATGGAAGAGTGCAATATTATGATTCTAAAGACTATCTTCACCAAATTGTTGTTGTTGATATTGAGAAATGTAATATTATAAGTCTAAAGACTATCTTTCATAAATTGTTGTTTTTTATCTTTGTTGATATTGAGGAGTGCAATGTTATGAATCTAATTACAATCTTTTCTCATATTTTTATGACGTTTTTATATTTGCTTGTATGGAGAAGTCTATTAATTTGAGTTCTGCTTTCAAATGAATATCTTTAAACGAAAGAGAAGCAAACAATGAGCAAATAAAAATTGTTAACATAGAATACATCTATAGCGTGTATAAATTAACCTACATTGTTAGATAAGAAAACAACAAATATTGTAAATTGTGAAATAAAAATAAAGATGCCAATTATTGTGAGTCTAAAATCTATCTTTCTCTAAATGTTGTTGTTGATATGGAAATGTGCAATATTATGAGTCTAAAGTCTATCTTTCTCTAAATGTTGTTGTTGATATGGAAATGTGCAATATTATGAGTCTAAAGTCTATCTTTTTCTAAATGTTGTTATTGATGTGGAAAAGTGCAATAATATGAGTCTAAAGTCTATCTTTTTCTAAATGTTGTTGTTCATATGGAAATGTGCAATATTATGAGTCTAAAGTCTATCTTTCTCTAAATGTTGTAGTTGTTGATATAGAAATGTGCAATATTATGAGTCTAAAGTCTATCTTTCTCTAAATGTTGTTGTTGATGTGGAAAAGTGCAATAATATGAGTCTAAAGTCTATCTTTTTCTAAATGTTGTTGTTGATATGGAAATGTGCAATATTATGAGTCTAAAGTCTATCTTTTTCTAAATGTTGTTATTCATATGGAAATGTGCAATATTATGATTCTAAAGACTATCTTTCAAAATTGTTGTCTTTGTTGATAGTGAGGAGTGCAATGTTATGAATCTAATTACTATCCTTTCTCACATTTTTAATGATGTTTTTTATATTTGCTTGTATGGAGAAGTCTATTAATTTGAGTTCTGTTTTTAAATGAATATCTTTAAACGATAGAGAAGCAAACAATGAGCAAAAAAAAAATGGTTAATATAGAATATATCTATATCGTGTAGAAATTAACCTACATTGTTAGATAAGAACACAACAAATATTGTAAATTGGGAAATAAAAATAAAGATGCAAATTAAAAAAAAAAGAATCTGTTATATTCTATTCATGGAATCAGTTTCCTTGTGGGCAGTGCATCCCCATATCCAACTTATGTAACTTGATGAATAAAGAAACAGTGTTGTATATTGATCTAAGTGTATTTGAATGTCTATGTCTTAAGAGAATTTGAAGTATCCGTTGTGATCAACGCATTAGAAACATAGAAGTCGCCAGAAGATCAGGCATTGACGAGATGAATCATGGCGTTGAAAGTAAAAGTTGGAAATGGGTAAACCACGTTCTATGAATGGAACGAAACAAGCATCCGCACCGATCATTAACATGGACACCACTTGGCAAACGAAGAATTGGCAGCCATAGCGACGATTCATGAAAAGAGGCTGGCACGTCCTGGCGACAGTTGTCGACATGCTTTCTCGAAACCGGATTGGGTGGAGATTTATTGTGAAGTGCCCCATGCTCCGACTGGATTTCAGAGGATTTAGAAGAATAATTGTACATTGAAACTTTCATGAACAACTTCGGTGAAGGTTTCAGCTGGTATGTAAACACAATTTGTAACAAATGATGAACGTAGAATGGAACGAAGCAGGCATCCGCACCTAGCATTATATGAACACCACCTTGCGAACAAAGAAGAGGCAGACCAAGGCGACGAACGATACATGATGAAATGAACGAGGCTGTAAGGTCCTAGCGAGAGTTGTGTATGCTTCACGAAACCGGATTGAGTGGAGATTTATTGTGAAGTGCCCCATGCTCCGATTGAAGTCCAGAAGGCTAAGGAGAAGAAACTTTCAAGAACATCCGGTGAAGGTTTCATCTGGTATACAAACACAATTTTAAATATTTTTAACAAATGCTAAACATAGAGAATAATTTACATAAAATGCAACAATTACAGAAACAAAATTAACTTCCACACCTCATTCAACGAAACAAACATGGTCATTTATTAACTCTCAATTGAGACACATCTACGTATATATGTTCATACATCTGCACACTTTATTATGAATCTTGAGTCTATCTTTGATCTAATAGTCAGCTTGTGTGGCGACTTGTCTCCGGGCTAAAAGTGGAGAGCAGCAAAGTCTTATATTGAGAACGCGTATGTCCAAGAAGCAACGATTTGTGTGGTAAGGACGTGAACCCATGTGTTGTCTTTCTCGTTACATTTCCTAGTTGATTATCTTTCCTTTAGATGACTGGCTAGTCTGGAGGTACAGGAAGGGTCAGAGTTCGAAGCCCAACAGAAGCGGTGGTCACTTTTTAAAAATAGGAAAAATTAATCCGTAGTATCTTTATGACATTACTGCCCCTGATCTTTTGGTCTGTGAGATCCGATGTCTAGTCCAGTCGGATAACGGTAAATAAACTGAAGAAGTGGTAGATAGACAGATAGATAGATAGATAGATAGATAGATAGATAGATAGATAGATAGATAGATAGATAGATAGATAGATAGACAGACAGATAGATAGATAGATAGATAGATAGATAGATAGATAGATAGATAGATAGATAGATAGATAGATAGATAGATAGATAGATAGATAGATAGATAGATAGATAGATAGATAGATAGATAGATAGATAGATAGATAGATAGATAGATAGATAGATAGATAGATAGATAGATAGATAGATAGATAGATAGATAGATAGATAGATAGATAGATAGATAGATAGATAGATAGATAGATAGGCAGGTATCTAGGTAGGTAGGTAGGTAGGTTGGTAGTTAGGTAAGTAGGTAGATAGATAGATAGATATATAGCTAGATAGATAGATAGATAGATAGATAGATAGATAGATAGATAGATAGATAGATAGATAGATAGATAGATAGATAGATAGATAGATAGATAGATAGATAGATAGATAGATAGATAGATAGATAGATAGATAGATAGATAGATAGATAGATAGATAGACAACTTTTCTACCCCGGCCTTTCTTATCTTCTTTCTTCCTCTCTGTTTTCTTGTTTCTTTTATTCTTCCTTTTTTTCTGTCGGTTTCTTTCTTTCTTTTCACTCTCTATTTCTTTCCTTTGCTTATTCCAACTCTTGTTTTTTATGTATTTCCATTTTTTTATTCCGTCACTACTTGCAATCGACCTTTCTCCTTTCTTGTTAATTACTTCTATTTGTCTTTCTTTCTTTCTTTCTCCCTTTCTTTAATTATTTCGTACTTTCTTTCGTTTTCTCTTTCTTTCCTTTTTTATTTAATTCAATTGACTTGCATACAACAGAGCGCCGAATAACACAATCCAGTCTATGGAGGTAGCAGACAATGAAAACGACATAGTACCAATATGTTTCTTACATGAGACATCGTGTGGAGATTGCTTCACCAGACAGAGTATCTTAGATGAGACATCGTGTGGAGATTGCTTCACCAGACAGAGTATCTTAGATTAGACATCGTGTGGAGATTGCTTCACCAGACAGAGTATCTTAGATGAGACATCGTGTGGAGATTGCTTCACCAGACAGAGTATCTTAGATGAGACATCTTGTGGAGATTGCTTCACCAGACAGAGTATCTTAGATGAGACATCTTGTGGAGATTGCATCACTAGACAGAGTATCTTAGATGAAACATCGTGTGGAGATTGCTTCGCCAGACAGAGTATCTTAGATGAAACATCATGTGGAGATTGCTTCACCAGACAGAGTATCTTAGATGAGACATCGTGTATAGATTGCTTCACTAGACAGAGTATCTTAGATGAGACATCGTGTGGAGATTGCTTCACCAGACAAAGTATCTTAGATGAGACATCGTGTGGAGATTGCTTCACCAGACAGAGTATCTTAGATGAGACATCGTGTGGAGATTGTTTCACCAGACAGAGTATCTGTTTAAGCGAATCGATTGCCCCATATAGTTTTTCTTCCAGGCAGGTGGGCGTGGACCACATTGCTCTTCTCAGGTCTGTGTACTGGTGACATGATCTTAGATGATACGAATTGTGAAGGTAGGTTCACTAGAGACATGATCTTACATGAGAAAAATTGTGGAGGTAGGTTCACTAGAGACATGATCTTATATGCGACAAATTGTGGAGGTAGGTTCACTAGAGACATGATCTTACATGAGACAAATTGTGGAGGTAGGTTCACTAGAGACTGATCTTACATGAGAAAAATTGTCCAGGGTGGTTCATCGAAAAACATGATTATATATGAGATAACTTATGGAGGTTGGTTCACTAGAGACATGATCTTACATGAGACAAATTGTCCAGGGTGGTTTCTCAAAAACATGATTATATATGAGATAACTTATGGAGGTTGCTTCATCAAAGACATGATCTTACATGAGACATTTTGTAGATGTTGGATCACAAGAGACATGATGTTACATGAGATAATTTGAAGAGGTTGGATCACAAAAGACGTAGTCTTACATGAGACAAATTGTGGAGGAAGGTTCACTAGAGACATGATCTTACATGAGACAAATTGTGGAGGTAGGTTCACTAGAGACATGATCTTACATGAGACAAATTGTGGAGGTAGGTTCACTAGAGACATGATCTTACATGAGACAAATCGTGGAGGTAGTTCACTAGAGACATGATCTTACATGAGACAAATTGTGGAGGTAGGTTCACTAGAGACATAATCTTACATGAGAAAAATTGTCCAAGGGGGTTCATCAAAAACATGATTATACATGAGTTAACTTATGGAGGTTGCTTCATCAAAGACATGATCTTACATGAGACAATTTGTAGAGGTTGTATCACAAGAGACGTGATCTTACATGAGATAATTTGTAGAGGTTGGATCACAAAAGACGTAATCTTACATGAGACAATTTGTAGAGGTTGTATCACAAGAGACATGATCTTATGGAGGGAGATTCACCACTATTTGAATAATTAACGAATTTTTGATCTTGTCGTTTTTGGACTGGAGAAGATAAGTCTAAAGACTATTTTTTCCCAAAAATTGTATTTTTGTTTGTTTTGTTGACGATAGGAAGTGCAATATTATGAGTCTAAATACTATCTTTTTCACAAATTGTTGTTGCTGGTATACAGACGTGAAATATTATAAACGAAATGACTGTCTTTCCAAAATTGGTGTTGTTGATAGATTGACAAGTCCTATATTACGAGTCTAAACACTTTCTTTTTGAAAAATTGTTGATGTTTGAAGGAAAATTACAATATTATGAGTCTAAATATCATCATTACGAAATTGATGTTCTTACAGTTGTTGTTGTCGAGAAGTGCAATATTATGAGTCAAAAGACTATCTTTCCAAAATATTTCATGTTGTTGATATGGAGGATTGCATTATAACGATTCTAAAGACTATCTTCCCAAATTGTTGTTGATGATATTGAGAAATGTAATATTATAAGTCTAAAGACTATCTTTTCATAAATTGTTGTTTTTTTGTTGTTGTTGGTATGGAGAAGTGCAATATTATGAGTCTAAAGACTATTTTTTTCACAAATTTTTGTTGTTGTTGTTTTTGCTATTGAGAATTGCAATATTTTAAGTGTAAAAACTATCTTTCCCAAATTGTTGTTGTTTTTGCTATTGAGAATTGCAATATTTTAAGTGTAAAAACTATCTTTCCCAAATTGTTGTTGTTTTTGCTATTAAGAATTGCAATATTTTAAGTGTAAAAACTATCTTTCCCAAATTGTTGTTGTTGATACGGAGGAGTACAATATTATGAGACTAAAGACTTTATTTCAAATTGTTATCTTTGTAGTTGTTTATGATATTGTTATTTATTTTTGTGTGTGGGATATTCCAATATTATGAGTTTAAAGTCTATCTTTCCCAAAATATTGTTGTTGTTACTGAAAAGTGCAAAATTATGTGTCTACAGACTATCTTTTCCAAATTGTTGTTTTTGATATGGAGGAGTGCAATGTTATTTGCCTAAAGAATATCTTTACCAAGATGTTATTGTCAATATGTACGAGTGGAATATTATGACTTTAAAGAATATCTTTCACAAATTGTTGTTCTTAAAATGTAGGAGTGCAATATTATGAGTCTAAAGACTATCTTTCACAAATTGTTTTGTTGATATGCAGGAGTTCAATATTAAAAGTCTACAGAATATATTTTCCAAATTGTTGTTGCTGTTGTTGATATGGAGGAGTGCAATATTATTAGTTTAAAGACTATCTTCACAAATTGTTGTTGTTTATATGCAGGAGTTCAATATTAAAAGTCTACAGTATATATTTTCCAAATTGTTGTTGCTGTTGTTGATATGGAGGAGTGCAATATTATGAGTTTAAAGACTATCTTTCACACATTGTTTGTTGTTGATATGCAGGAGTTCAATATTAAAAATCGACAGTATATTCTTTCCAAACTGTTGTTGTTGTTGTTGATATGGAGGAGTGCAATATTATGAGTTTAAAGACTATCTTTCACACATTGTTTGTTGTTGATATGCAGGAGTTCAATATTAAAAATCTACAGTATATTCTTTCCAATTGTTGTTGTTGTTGTTGATATGGAGGAGTGCAATATTATGAGTTTAAAGACTATATTTCCAAATTGTTGTTCTTGTAGTTGTTGTAGTTGTTGTTTTATTGTTGTCTTTGTTGATAAAATGTGAAATATTATGAATCTAAAAATTATCTTTCCTAAAAACATGTCATTGTTGATTTGGAGAAGTGCAATATTATGAGTCTAAAGACTATCTTTTCAAAAATGGTTGTTGTTATTTTGTTGTTATTTTTTGTTGTTTTTATGGAATAATGCATTATTATGAGCCTAACAATAATCTTTCCCAAATTGTTGTTTATGTAGTTGTTGCATAGACGTGCAATATTATGAGTCTAAAAACTATCTTTCCCACATTGCTTTTGTTATTAAGAAGTGCAGTATTATGAAACTAAAATCTATCTTTCTCAAATTGTTGTTAATTTGAGATGGAGGAGTGCAATATTATGAGTCTAAAGACTATATTTCAAATTGTTATTCTTGTAGTTGTGATGTTCTTGCTATTTTTTTTTCTTTGTGGGAGGTTGCAAAATTATGAGTTTAAAGACTATCTTTCCAAAATGTTGTTGTTGTTGTAATTGTTGTCGTTGTTGTTAAAAAGTGTAATATTATGAATCTAAAAACTATCTTTCCCACATTATTGTTGATGTTATTGATAAGTGCAATATTATGTGTGTAAAACTATCTTCCAAATTTGTTGTTATTGAAGTTGCTGTTGTTGGAATGGAGAAGTGCGATTTTATGAATCTAAAGACTTTTTCCACACGTTTGTTGTTGTTGTTATTGAGGAGTGCAATGCTATGAGTCTAAAGGTTATCTCTTCAAAATTGTTGTTGTTATTGTTTTTGTTGTTGTTATGAAGTAATGCATTATTATGAGCCCTAGGATAATCTCTCCCAAATTGTTGTTTATGTAGTTGTTGTGTAGAAGTGCAATATGATGAATCTAAAGAATATCTTTCCCAAATTATTGATGTTATTGTTATTGGTAAGTGCAATATTATGAATCTAAAGAATATCTTTCCCAAATTATTGATGTTATTGTTATTGGTAAGTGCAATATTATGAATCTAAAGAATATCTTCCCAAATTATTGATGTTATTGTTATTGGTAAGTGCAATATTATGAATCTAAAGAATATCTTTCCCAAATTATTGATGTTATTGTTATTGGTAAGTGCAATATCACGAATGTAAAAGTATCTTCACAATCTTTTATGGTTGTAGTAGTTGTTGTTGCAATGGAAAAGTGCAATTTTATGAGTCTAAAGACTGTCTTTCAAAATTGTTGTCTTTGTTTTTATTGAGGAGTGCAATGTTATGAATCTAATTACTATCTTTTCTTACATTTCTTATGCTGTTTTTCTATTTGCTTGTATGGAGAAGTCTATTAATTAGAGTTCTGCTTTTAAATGAATATCTTTAAACGAAGGAGAAGCAAACAATGAGCAAATAAAAATTGTTAACATAGAATACATCTATATCGTGTAGAAATTAACCTACATTGTTAGATAAGAACACAACAAATATTGTAAATTGGGAAATAAAAATAAAGATGCAAATTTAAAAAAAGGATCTGTTATATTCTATTCACGGAATCAGTTTTCTTGTAGGCAGTGCATCCCCATATCAAACATATGTAACTTGATGAATATAGAAACAGTGTTGTATGTTGACCTAAGAGGATTTGAAGGTCTCTGTCTTAAGAGAATTTGAAATATCCGTTGTGATCAACGCATTAGAAACATAGAAGTCGCGAGAAGATCAGGCATTAACGAGATGAATCATGCGTTGAAAGTAAACGTTGGAAATGGTAAACCACGTTCTATGAATGGAACGAAACAAGCATCCGCACCGATCATTAACACGGACACCACTTGGCAAACGAAGAATTGGCAGCCATAGCGACGATTCATGAAAAGAGGCTGGCACGTCCTGGCGAGAGTTGTACATGCTTTCTCGAAACCGGACTGGGTGGAGATTTATTGTGAAGTGCCCCATGCTCCGACTGGATTTCAGAGGATTTAGAAGAATAATTGTACATTGAAACTTTCATGAACAACTTCGGTGAAGGTTTCAGCTGGTATGTAAACACAATTTGTAACAAATGATGAACGTAGAATGGAACGAAGCAGGCATCCGCACCTAGCATTAACATGAACACCACCTTGCGAACAAAGAAGAGGCAGACCAAGGCGACGAACGATACATGATGAAATGAACGAGGCTGTCAGGTCCTAGCGAGAGTTGTGTATGCTTCACGAAACCGGATTGAGTGGAGATTTATTGTGAAGTGCCCCATGCTCCGATTGAAGTCCAGTCGATTAAGAAAAAGAAACTTTCTAGAACATCCGGTGAAGGTTTCATCTGGTATACGAACACAATTTAAAAATTTTTTAACAAATGCTAAACATAGAAAATAATTTACATAAAATTACAGAAACAAAATTAACTCCCACACCTCATTCAACGAAACAAACATGGTCATTTATAACTCTCAATTGAGACACATCTACTTATATATGTTCATACATCTGCACACTTTATTATGAATCTAGAGTCTATCTTTGATCAGATAGTCAGTTTGTGTGGCGCCTTGTGTCCGAGCTAAAAGTGGAGAGCAGCAAAGTCTTATATTGAGAAGGCGGATGTCCGAGAAGCAACGATTTGTGTGGTAAGGACGTGAAGCCATGTGTTGTCTTTCTCGTTACATTTCCTAGTTGATTATCTTTCCTTTAGATGACTGGCTAGTCTGGAGGTACAGGAAGGGTCAGAGTTCGAAACCCAACAGAAGCGGTGGTCACTTTTTAAAAATAGGAAAAATTAATCCGTAGTATCTTTATGACATTACTGCCCTTTGATCTTTTGGTCTGTGAGATCCGATGTCTAGTCCTGTCGGATAACAGTAAATAAACTGAAGAAGCGGTAGATAGATAGATAGATAGATAGATAGATAGATAGATAGATAGATAGGTAGATAGGTAGATAGGTAGATAGGTAGATAGGTAGGTAGGTAGTTAGGTAGGTAGGTAGGTAGATAGGTAGCTAGGTAGATAGATAGACCACTATTCTACCCCGGCCTTTCATCTTTTCTTTCTTCATCTCTGTTTTCTTGTTTCTTTTATTTTTCCTTTTTTTCTGTCGGTTTCGTTCTTTCTTTTCACTCTCTATTTCTTTCCTTTGCTTATTCCTACTCTTGTTTTTTTATTTATTTCCATTTTTTTTATTCCGTCACTACTTGCATTCGACCTTTCTCCTTACTTGCTTAATTACTTCTATTCGTCTTTCTCCCTTTCTTTAATTATTTTTTTACTTTCTTTCGTTTTCTCTTTCTTTCCTTTTTTCTTTAATTCAATTGACTTGCATACTACAGAGCGCCGAATAACACAACCCAGTCTATGGAGGTAGCAGACAGTGAAAACGACATAGTACCAATATGTTTCTTACATGAGACATCATGTGGAGATTGCTTCACCAGACAGAGTATCTGTTTAAGCGAATCGATTGCCCCATATAGTTTTTCTTCCAGGCAGGTGCGCGTGGACCACATTGCTCTTCTCAGGTCTATGTACTGGTGACATGATCTTAGATGATACGAATTGTGGAGGTTGGTTCACTAGAGACATGATCTTACATGAGACAAATTGTGGAGGTTGGTTTACTAGAGACATGATCTTACATGAGACAAATTGTGGAGGTAGGTTCACTAGAGACATGATCTTACATGAGACAAATTGTGGAGGTAGGTTCACTAGAGACATGATCTTACATGAGACAAATTGTGGAGGTAGGTTCACTAGAGACATGATCTTACATGAGACAAATTGTGGAGGTTGGTTTACTAGAGACATGATCTTACATGAGACAAATTGTGGAGGTAGGTTCACTAGAGACATGATCTTACATGAGACAAATTGTGGAGGTTGGTTCACTAGAGACATGATCTTACATGAGACAAATTGTGGAGGTAGGTTCACTAGAGACATGATCTTACATGAGAAAAATTTTCCAGGGTGGTTCATCAAAAACATGATTATATATGAGATAACTTATGGAGGTTGCTTCATCGAAGACATGATCTTACATGAGATAATTTGAAGAGGTTTGATCACAAAAGACGTGATCTTACATGAGTCAATTTGTAGAGGTTGTATCACAAGAGACGTGATCTTATGGAGGTTGATTCACCACTATTTGAATGATTAAGGAATTTCTGTTCTTGTCGTTTTTGGACTGGAGAAGATAAGTCTAAAGACTATTTTTTCCCAAAAATGTTGTTATTTTTTTTGTTTTGTTGATGATGGGAAGTGCAATATTATGAGTCTAAACACTATCTTTTTCACAAATTGTTGTTGCTGGTATGGAGACGTGAAATATTATAAACGAAAAGACTGTCTTTCCAAAATGGGTGTTATTGATAGATTGACAAGTCCTATATTACAATTCTAAACACTTTCGTTTTGAAAAAAATTGTTGATGTTGTTTGAAGGAAAATTGCAATATTATGAGTCTAAATATCATCATTACGAAATTGATATTCTTACAGCTGTTGTTGTCGAGAAGTGCAATATTATGAGTCAAAAGACTATCTTTCCAAAATATTTGATGTTGTTGATATGGATGAGTGCATTATAATGATTCTAAAGACTATCTTCCCCAAATTGTTGTTGATGATATTGAGAAATGTAATATTATAAGTCTAAAGACTATCTATTCATAAATTGTTGTTTTTTTTCTGTTGTTGGTATGGAGAAATGCAATATTATGAGTCTAAAGGCTATTTTTCCCAAATTTTTGTTGTTGTTTTTGCTATTGAGAATTGCAATATTTTAAGTCTAATAACTATCTTTCCCAAATTGCTGTTGTTGATATGGAGGAGTGCAATATTATGAGTCTAAAGACTATCTTTCACAAATTGTTGTTGTTGATATGCAGGAGTTCAATATTAAAAGTCTACAGAATATCTTTTCCAAATTGTTGCTGTTGATATGGAGGAGTGCAATATTATGAGTTTAAAGACTATCTTTCCAAATTGTTGTTCTTGTAGTTGTTGTTGTTGTTTTATTTGTTGTCATTGTTGATAAAATGTACAATATTATGAATCTAAAAATTATCTTTCCTAAAATCATGTTGTTGTTGATTTGGAGAAGTGCAATATTATGAGTCTAAAGACTATCTTTTCAAAAATGGTTGTTGTTATTTTTGTTGTTTTTGTTGTTTTTATGGAACAATGCATTATCATGAGCCTAACGATAATCTTTCCCAAATTATTGGTTATGTAGTTGTTGCATAGAAGTGCAATATTATGAATCTAAAGACTATCTTTCCCACATTATTGTTGATGTTATTGATAAGTGCAATATTATGAGTGGAAAACTATCCTCCGAATTTGTTGTTATTGAAGTTGATGTTGTTGGAATGGAGAAGTGCGATTTTATGAGTCTAACGACTTTTTTCCACACTGTTTGTTGTTGTTGTTATTGAGGAGTGCAATGTTATGAGTCTAAATGCTATCTCTTCAAAAATTGTTGTTGTTATTGATTTTGTTGTTGATATGGTGTAATGCATTATTATGAGCCCTAGGATAATCTCTCCCAAATTGTTGTTTATGTAGTTGTTGTGTAGAAGTGCAATATGATGAATCTAAAGAATATCTTTCCCAATTTATTGATGTTATTGTTATTGATAAGTGCAATAATCACGAATGTAAAAGTATCTTCACAATTTTTTCTTGTTGTTGTTGCAATGGAAAAGTGCAATTTTATGAGTCTTAAGAGTTTCTTTCCACACTGTTGTTGATATTTTTGAGAAGTGCAATATTATGAGTCTAAAGTCTATCTTTCTCTAAATGTTGTTGTTGTTGATATGGAAAAGTGCAATATTATGAGTCTAAAGTCTATCTTTCTCTAAATGTTGTTGTTGTTGATATGGAAAAGTGCAATATTATGAGTCTAAAGACTAACTTTCTCTAAATGTTGTTGTTGTTGATATGGAAAAGTGCAATATTATGAGTCTAAAGACTATCTTTCTCTAAATGTTGTTGTTGTTGATATGGAAATGTGCAATATTATGAGTCTAAAGACTATCTTTCAGAATTTTTGCTTTTCTTGATATTGAGGGCGTAATAATATGAGTCTAAAGACTATCTTTCTCTAACTGTTGTTGTTGTTGTTGATATGGAAATGTGCAATATTATGAGTCAAAAGACTATATTTAAAAATTGGTGTCTTTGTTGATATTGAGGGGTCCAATGTTATGAATCTAATTTCTATCTTTTCTCACATTTTTTATGATGTTTTTATATTTGCTTGTATGGAGAAGTCTATTAATTAGAGTTCTGTTTTTAAATGAATATCTTTAAACGAAAGAGAAGCAAACAATGAGCAAATAAAAATTGTTAACATAGGATACATCTATATCGTGTAGAAATTAACCTACATTGTTAGATGAGAACACAACAAATATTGTAAATTGTGAAATAAAAATAAAGATGCAAATTAAAAAAGAATCTGTTATATTATATTCATGGAATCAGTTTCCTTGTAGGCAGTGCATCCCCATATCCAACTTATGTAATTTGATAAATAAAGAAACAGTGTTGTATATTGATCTAAGTGGATTTGAAGGTCTCTGTCTTAAGAGAATTTGAAGTATCCGTTGTGATCAACGCATTTGAAACATAGAAGTCGCCAGAAGATCAGGCATTGACGAGATGAATCATGGCGTTGAAAGTAAACGTTGGAAATGGGTAAGCCACGTTCTATGAATGGAACGAAACAAGCATCCGCACCGATCATTAACATGGACACCACCTGGCAAACGAAGAATGGCAGCCATAGCGACAAACGATACATGAAAAGAGGCTGGCACGTCATGGCGAGAGTTGTACATGCTTTATTAAAACCGGATTGGGTGAAGATTTATTATGAAGTGCCCCATGCTCCGACTGGATTTCAGAGGATTTAGAAGAATAATTGTACATTGAAACTTTCATGAACAACTTCGGTGAAGGTTTCAGCTGGTATGTAACACAATTTGTAACAAATGATGAACGTAGAATGGAACGAAGCAGGCATCCGCACCTAGCATTAACATGAACACCACCTTGCGAACAAAGAAGAGGCAGACCAAGGCGACGAACGATACATGATGAAATGAACGAGTCTGTCAGGTCCTAGCCAGAGTTGTGTATGCTTCACGAAACCGGATTGAGCGGAGATTTATTGTGAAGTGCCCAATTCTCCGATTGAAGTCCAGAAGATTAAGAAGAGGAAACTTTCAAGAACACCCGGTGAAGGTTTCATCTGGTATACAAACACAATTTTTTATATATTTAACAAATGCTAAACATAGAAAATAATTTACATAAAATGCAACAATTACACAAACAAAATTAACTCCCACACCTCATTCAACGAAACAAACATGGTCATTCATTAACTCTCAATTGAGACACATCTACTTATATATGTTCATACATCTGCACACTTTATTATGAATCTTGAGTCTATCTTTGATCAGATAGTCAGCTTGTGTGGCGCCCTGTGTCCGAACTAAAAGTGGAGAGCGCAAAGTCTTATATTGAGAACGCGTATGTCCGAGAAGCAACGATTTGTGTGGTCTGTCCTAGCCATGGCTCATATCTTAGCTTGTGTGTGCTGGCCATGGCTCATATCTTGGTGTGTGTCATGTTAGTCATATCTCATATCTCGATGTGTCCGTGCTAATCATGTCTCATATCTTTATGTGTGTCTGTGTTTAGTCATATCTCATATCTTAGTGTGTACCAGTGTTAGTCATATGTCATATCTTTGTGTGTGCATGTCTGGGTAGTGATATCTCATATCTTTGTGTGCATGTTTATGTTAGTCATATCTCATATCTTTGTGTGTGCATGTCTGTGTTTGTCACATCTCATATCCTTGTGTGTGCATGGCTATGTTAGTCCCATCTCATATCTTTGTGTGTGCATATCTATGTTAGTCATATCTCTTATCTTTGTGTGCATGTCTATGTTAGGCATGTGTCATATCTTTGTGTGTGCATGTCAATGTCATTTATATCTCATATCTTTATGTGCATGTTTATGTTAGTCATGTGTCATATATCTTGATGTGTGTCAGTGTTAGTCATGCCTCGTATCGCTGTGTGCATGTCTGTATTAGTCACATCTCATATCTTTGTGTGTGCATGTCTGTGTTAGTCACATCTCACATCTTTGTGTGTGCATGTCTGTGTTAGTCACATCTCACATCTTTGTGTGTCCGTGTCTGTGTTAGTCACCTCTAGTGACTTCGGGCAGATGGTGCTCGTAAACCTGGGAGGGCCTACCATCTAAGGGCAGAATCCTCCTACAGAAAAGATCATCTGCTGCCTTGCAGGAAGATTGGGGACAATCAAAGGCTAGGGAAAGCAAACCCGAATAAAATGCTGGCTGAAATCGGATGCACTGGGCCACTGGCGCATAACACAGTGCAACGTATTAACGGGTGTTCAGTCAGAGTGGATCTGACACACTCTAATTGTGATGTTCTGTCTGTGGGGGCGATCAACACACTTAGCCTGACAGCTGACTTCATGTGAGAGTCTGGGATCCTACTCTGATTGAGTCCTGAACGCAGAGAGAGAGAGAGAGAGAGAGAGAGTGTGGTAAGGACGTGAACCCATGTATTGTCTTTCTCGTTACATTTCCTAGTTGATTATCTTTCCTTTAGATGACTGGCTAGCCTGGAGGTACAGGAAGGGTCAGAGTTCGAAGCCCAACAGAAGCGGTGGTCACATTTTAAAAATAGGAAAAATTAATCCGTAGTATCTTTATGACATTACTGCCCCTGATCTTTTGGTCTGTGAGATCCGATGTCTAGTCCAGTCGGATAACGGTAAATAAACTGAAGAAGCGGTAGATAGATAGATAGATAGATAGATAGATAGATAGATAGATAGATAGATAGATAGATAGATAGATAGATAGATAGATAGATAGATAGATAGATAGATAGATAGATAGATAGATAGATAGATAGATAGATAGATAGATAGATAGATAGATAGGTAGGTAGGTAGTTAGGTAGGTAGGTAGGTAGCTATGTAGATAGATAGACCACTATTCTACCCCGGCCTTTCATCTTTTCTTTCTTCATCTCTGTTTTCTTGTTTCTTTTATTTTTCCTTTTTTCTGTCGGTTTCGTTCTTTCTTTTCACTCTCTATTTCTTTCCTTTGCTTATTCCTACTCTTGTTTTTTATTTATTTCCATTTTTTTATTCCGTCACTACTTGCATTCGACCTTTCTCCTTACTTGCTTAATTACTTCTATTCGTCTTTCTCCCTTTCTTTAATTATTTCTTACTTTCTTTCGTTTTCTCTTTCTTTCCTTTTTTCTTTAATTCAATTGACTTGCATACTACAGAGCGCCGAATAACACAACCCAGTCTATGGAGGTAGCAGACAATGAAAACGACATAGTACCAATATGTTTCTTACATGAGACATCG
Source organism: Megaustenia siamemsis (assembly GCA_032433765.1). Lineage (NCBI taxonomy): Eukaryota > Metazoa > Mollusca > Gastropoda > Stylommatophora > Ariophantidae > Megaustenia > Megaustenia siamemsis. The sequence goes on from JAVIAB010000159.1 coordinate 15,684,888, forward strand.
TGTGGAGATTGTTTCACCTGACAGAGTATCTGTTTAAGCGAATCGATTGCCCCATATAGTTTTTCTTCCAGGCAGGTGCGCGTGGACCACATTGCTCTTCTCGGGTCTATGTACTGGTGACATGATCTTACATGATACGAATTGTGGAGGTTGGTTCACTAGAGACATGATCTTACATGAGACATATTGTGGAGGTTGGTTTACTAGAGACATGATCTTACATGAGACAAATTGTGGAGGTAGGTTCACTAGAGACATGATCTTACATGAGACAAATTGTGGAGGTTGGTTCACTAGAGACATGATCTTACATGAGACAAATTGTGGAGGTAGGTTCACTAGAGACATGATCTTACATGAGAAAAGTTGTCCAGGGTGGTTCATCAAAAACATGATTATATATGAGATAACTTATGGAGGTTGCTTCATCGAAGACATGATCTTACATGAGATAATTTGAAGAGGTTTGATCACAAAAGACGTGATCTTACATGAGACAATTTGTAGAGGTTGTATCACAAGAGACGTGATCTTATGGAGGTTGATTCACCACTATTTGAATGATTAAGGAATTTCTGTTCTTGTCGTTTTTGGACTGGAGAAGATAAGTCTAAAGACTATTTTTTCCCAAAAATGTTGTTATTTTTGTTTGTTTTGTTGACGACGGGAAGTGCAATATTATGAGTCTAAACACTATCTTTTATACAAATTGTTGTTGCTGGTATGGAGACGTGAAATATTATAAACGAAAAGACTGTCTTTCCAAAATTGGTGTTATTGATAGATTGACAAGTCCTATATTACAATTCTAAACACTTTCGTTTTGAAAAAAATTGTTGATGTTGTTTGAAGGAAAATTGCAATATTATGAGTCTAAATATCATCATACGAATTGATATTCTTACAGTTGTTGTTGTCGAGAAGTGCAATATTATGAGTCAAAAGACTATCTTTCCAAAATATTTGATGTTGTTGATATGGATGAGTGCATTATAATGATTCTAAAGACTATCTTCCCCAAATTGTTGTTGATGATATTGAGAAATGTAATATTATAAGTCTAAAGACTATCTATTCATAAATTGTTGTTTTTTTTCTGTTGTTGGTATGGAGAAATGCAATATTATGAGTCTAAAGGCTATTTTCCCAAATTTTTGTTGTTGTTTTTGCTATTGAGAATTGCAATATTTTAAGTCTAATAACTATCTTTCCCAAATTGCTGTTGTTGATACAGAGGAGTGCAATATTATGATTCTAAAGACTATATTTCCGAAATTTTTTGTGTTCATGTGGAGGAGTACAATATTATGAGTCTAAAGACTATATTTCAAATTGTTATTTTTGTAGTTGTTGATGATATTGCTATTTATTTTTGTGTGTGGGAGATTCCAATATTATGAGTTTAAAAACTATCTTTCCCAAAATATTGTTGTTGTTATTGAGAAGTGCAAATTATGTGTCTACAGACTATCTTTTCCAAATTGTTGTTTTTGATATGGAGGAGTGCAATGTAATTTGCCTAAAGAATATCTTTACCAAGATGTTGTCAATATGTAGGAGTATCATATTATGACTTTAAAGAATATCTTTCACAAATTGTTGTTGTTAAAATGGAGGAGTGCAATATTATGTGTCTAAATACTATCTTTAACAAATTGTTGTTGTTAAAATGGAGGAGTGCAATATTATGTGTCTAAAAACTATCTTTCACAAATTGTTGTTAAAATGGAGGAGTGCAATATTATGTGTCTAAATACTATCTTTCACAATTGTTGTTGTTGATATGCAGGAGTTCAATATTAAAAGTCTACAGAATATATTTTCCAAATTGTTGTTGTTGATATGCAGGAGTTCAATATTAAAAGTCTACAGAATATATTTTCCAAATTGTTGTTGTTGATATGCAGGAGTTCAATATTAAAAGTCTACAGAATATATTTTCCAAATTGTTGTTGTTGATATGCAGGAGTGCAATATTATGAGTCTAAAGACTATCGTTCACAAATTGTTGTTGTTGATATGCAGGAGTTCAATATTAAAAGTCTACAGAATATCTTTTCAAATTGTTGTTGTTGATATGGAGGAGTGCAATATTATGAGTTTAAAGACTATCTTTCACAAATTGTTGTTGTTGATATGCAGGAGTTCAATATTAAAAGTCTACAGAATATCTTTCCAAATTGTTGTTGTTGATATGCAGGAGTTCATATTAAAAGTCTACAGAATATATTTTCCAAATTGTTGTTGTTGATATGGAGGAGTGCAATATTATGAGTCTAAAGACTATCTTTCACAAATTGTTGTTGTTGATATGCAGGAGTTCAATATTAAAAGTCTACAGAATATCTTTTCCAAATTGTTGCTGTTGATATGGAGGAGTGCAATATTATGAGTTTAAAGACTATCTTTCCAATTGTTGTTCTTGTAGTTGTTGTTGTTGTTTTATTTGTTGTCATTGTTGATAAAATGTACAATATTATGAATCTAAAAATTATCTTTCCTAAAATCATGTTGTTGTTGATTTGGAGAAGTGCAATATTATGAGTCTAAAGACTATCTTTTCAAAATGGTTGTTGTTATTTTTGTTGTTTTTGTTGTTTTTATGGAACAATGCATTATCATGAGCCTAACGATAATCTTTCCCAAATTATTGGTTATGTAGTTGTTGCATAGAAGTGCAATATTATGAATCTAAAGACTATCTTTCCCACATTATTGTTGATGTTATTGATAAGTGCAATATTATGAGTGGAAAACTATCCTCCGAACTTGTTGTTATTGAAGTTGATGTTGTTGGAATGGAGAAGTGCGATTTTATGAGTCTAACGACTTTTTTCCACACTGTTTGTTGTTGTTGTTATTGAGGAGTGCAATGTTATGAGTCTAAATGCTATCTCTTCAAAAATTGTTGTTGTTATTGATTTTGTTGTTGATATGGTGTAATGCATTATTATGAGCCCTAGGATAATCTCTCCCAAATTGTTGTTTATGTAGTTGTTGTGTAGAAGTGCAATATGATGAATCTAAAGAATATCTTTCCCAATTTATTGATGTTATTGTTATTGATAAGTGCAATAATCACGAATGTAAAAGTATCTTCACAATTTTTTCTTGTTGTTGTTGCAATGGAAAAGTGCAATTTTATGAGTCTTAAGAGTTTCTTTCCACACTGTTGTTGATATTTTTGAGAAGTGCAATATTATGAGTCTAAAGTCTATCTTTCTCTAAATGTTGTTGTTGTTGATATGGAAAAGTGCAATATTATGAGTCTAAAGTCTATCTTTCTCTAAATGTTGTTGTTGTTGATATGGAAAAGTGCAATATTATGAGTCTAAAGACTAACTTTCTCTAAATGTTGTTGTTGTTGATATGGAAAAGTGCAATATTATGAGTCTAAAGACTATCTTTCTCTAAATGTTGTTGTTGTTGATATGGAAATGTGCAATATTATGAGTCTAAAGACTATCTTTCAGAATTTTTGCTTTTCTTGATATTGAGGGCGTAATAATATGAGTCTAAAGACTATCTTTCTCTAACTGTTGTTGTTGTTGTTGATATGGAAATGTGCAATATTATGAGTCAAAAGACTATATTTAAAAATTGGTGTCTTTGTTGATATTGAGGGGTCCAATGTTATGAATCTAATTTCTATCTTTTCTCACATTTTTTATGATGTTTTTATATTTGCTTGTATGGAGAAGTCTATTAATTAGAGTTCTGTTTTTAAATGAATATCTTTAAACGAAAGAGAAGCAAACAATGAGCAAATAAAAATTGTTAACATAGGATACATCTATATCGTGTAGAAATTAACCTACATTGTTAGATGAGAACACAACAAATATTGTAAATTGTGAAATAAAAATAAAGATGCAAATTAAAAAAGAATCTGTTATATTATATTCATGGAATCAGTTTCCTTGTAGGCAGTGCATCCCCATATCCAACTTATGTAACTTGATGAATAAAGAAACAGTGTTGTATATTGATCTAAGTGGATTTGAAGGTCTCTGTCTTAAGAGAATGTGAAGTATCCGTTGTGATCAACGCATTAGAAACATAGAAGTCGCCAGAAGATAGGCATTGACGAGATGAATCATGGCGTTGAAAGTAAACGTTGGAAATGGGTAAGCCACGTTCTATGAATGGAACGAAACAAGCATCCGCACCGATCATTAACATGGACACCACCTGGCAAACGAAGAATTGGCAGCCATAGCGACAAACGATACATGAAAAGAGGCTGGCACGTCATGGCGAGAGTTGTACATGCTTTATTAAAACCGGATTGGGTGAAGATTTATTATGAAGTGCCCCATGCTCCGACTGGATTTCAGAGGATTTAGAAGAATATTTGTACATTGAAACTTTCATGAACAACTTCGGTGAAGGTTTCAGCTGGTATGTAAACACAATTTGTAACAAATGATGAACGTAGAATGGAACGAAGCAGGCATCCGCACCTAGCATTAACATGAACACCACCTTGCGAACAAAGAAGAGGCAGACCAAGGCGACGAACGATACATGATGAAATGAACGAGGCTGTCAGGTCCTAGCCAGAGTTATGTATGCTTCACGAAACCGGATTGAGCGGAGATTTATTGTGAAGTGCCCCATGCTCCGATTGAAGTCCAGAAGACTAAGGAGAAGAAACTTTCAAGAACACCCGGTGAAGGTTTCATCTGGTATACAAACACAATTTTTAATATATTTAACAAATGCTAAACATAGAAAATAATTTACATAAAATGCAACAATTACAGAAACAAAATTAACTCCCACATCTCATTCAACGAAACAAACATGGTCATTCATTAACTCTCAATTGAGACACATCTACTTATATATGTTCATACATCTGCACACTTTATTATGAATCTTGAGTCTATCTTTGATCAGATAGTCAGCTTGTGTGGCGCCCTGTGTCCGAACTAAAAGTGGAGAGCAGCAAAGTCTTATATTGAGAACGCGTATGTCCGAGAAGCAACGATTTGTGTGGTAAGGACGTGAACCCATGTGTTGTCTTTCTCGTTACATTTCCTAGTTGATTATCTTTCCTTTAGATGACTGGCTAGTCTGGAGGTACAGGAAGGGTCAGAGTTCGAAGCCCAACAGAAGCGGTGGTCACATTTAAAAATAGGAACAATTAATCCGTAGTATCTTTACTTTATGACATTACTGCCCCTGATCTTTTGGTCTGTGAGATCCGATGTCTAGTCCTGTCGGATAACGGTAAATAAACTGAAGAAGCGGTAGATAGACAGATAGATAGATAGATAGATAGATAGATAGATAGATAGATAGATAGATAGATAGATAGATAGATAGATAGATAGATAGATAGATAGATAGATAGATAGATAGATAGATAGATAGATAGATAGATAGATAGATAGATAGATAGATAGATAGATAGATAGATAGATAGATAGATAGATAGATAGATAGATAGATAGATAGATAGATAGATAGATAGATAGATAGATAGATAGATAGATAGATAGATAGATAGATAGATAGATAGATAGATAGATAGATAGATAGATAGATAGATAGATAGATAGATAGATAGATAGATAGATAGATAGATAGATAGATAGATAGATAGATTAGATAGATAGATAGATAGATAGATAGATAGATAGATAGATAGATAGATAGATAGATAGATAGATAGATAGATAGATAGATAGATAGATAGATAGATAGATAGATAGATAGATAGATAGATAGATAGATAGATAGATAGATAGATAGATAGATAGATAGATAGATAGATATATAGATAGATAGATAGATAGATAGATAGATAGATAGATAGATAGATAGATAGATAGATAGATAGATAGATAGATAGATAGATAGATAGATAGATAGATAGATAGATAGATAGATAGATAGATAGATAGATAGATAGATAGATAGATAGATAGACCACTGTTCTACCCCGGCCGCCACCGATCGTTTATAAAAAAACCGGGCGCTTTTCAACTCAGGACTCCTCGGCTGCTCTTAACTATTGCAGTCTCGACTATCAGATCCTCTGTAAAAACACCGGTGATGATACACACTAAGTTATCGCACTAAGTTATGGCACTAAGTTATCGCACTAAGTTATCACACTAAGTTATCGCACTAAGTTATATAACACTACAACAATGTGAACGAAAAGAAATCAGAATGGGACATCTCACACCGATTTACATGTCTCTAGAACGAATGTAAAATCACAATCAATAAGAAGTGACAGAAGAGCGGAAAAAAACAATAATGGAAGAATATTTGATAAGAAACCGATGTTAAGGAAGATGATATAGTTAATGTTCCGTGAGAGGAACAGTAGCACCCATTGTTCAGCAAGCTGTTGGTAGCATTGAATAGATGATGTCGCGCTTTAATTAATTTAAAGTTTAACACACAGAGCTAGGCCATTTCTTTCTTTCTTGTGTTCTCGTTGATAAAGTGGTCAGAGAAAGTTGGGGTGCTCTCTTAATTCTTTCTTTAATTATTTCTTTCTTTGTTTTTTCTTTCTTTCCTTCTTTCTTTTACTACTTTCGATTATTTTTATTTTTCTTTTCTTCAATCCCTCCTTTCTTTATTTCTTTTTACTTTTTATTTCTTTTTATCTTGTTTTGTCTCTCTGTGTTTTCCGTCTTTTTTTTCTTTTCTGTTTACTTCTGTTTTCAATTTTCTTTCATTTCTTTATTTCTGTTAATATTTTTTCCTTTCCATCTCTTTCTTTCTTTCTTTCTTTCTTTCTTCCTTTCTTCCTTCTTCCTTTCTTTCTGTCTTTCTTTCTTGCTTTCTTTTTTTTCTTTCTTTCTTCTCTTTCTTTCTTTCTTTCTTTCTTTCTTTCTTTCTTTCTTTCTTTCTTTCTTTCTTTCTTACTTTCTTCCTTTCTTCCTTTCTTTCTGTCTTCTTTCTTGCTTTCTTACTTTCTTTCTTTCTTCTTTCTTTCTTTCTTTCTTTCTTTTCCTTTCTTTCTTTTTATATTTCTTTCTTTCTTCCTCTCTGTTTTATTGTTTCTGTTTCTGCTTCCTCTTTTCTGTCGGTTTCTTTCTTTCTTGTCACTCCCTATTTCTTTCCTTTGCTCATTCCTACACATGTTTTTTTTTTATTTCCATTTTTTTTATTCCGTCACTACTTGTATTCGACCTTCTCCTTTCTTGCTTAATTACTTCAATTCGTCTTTCTTTCTTTCTCCCTTTCTTTAATTATTTCTTACTTTCTTTCGTTTTCTCTTTCTTTCCTTTTTCTTTAATTCAATTGACTTGCATACAACAGAGCGACGAATAACACAACCCAGTCTATGGAGGTAGCAGACAATGAAAACGACATAGTACCAATATGTTTCTTACATGAGACATCGTGTGGAGATTGTTTCACCAGACAGAGTATCTTACATGAGACATCGTGTGGAGATTGTTTCACCAGATAGAGTATCTTACATGAGACATCGTGTGGAGATTGCTTCACCAGACAGAGTATCTTACATGAGACATCGTGTGGAGATTGCTTCACCAGGAAGAGTATCTTAGATGAGACATCTTGTGAAGGTTGATTCACTAGAGACATGATCTTACATGAGACAATTTATGGAGGGTGATTCACCAAAGACATGATCATGTACATGAGACAACTTGTAGAGGTTGGTTCACTAGAGACATGATCTCACATGAGAAAATTTGTAGAGGTTGTATCGCAAGAGACGTGATCTTACATGAGATAATTTGTAGAGGTTGTATCTCAAGAGACATGATCTTACATGAGACAATTTGTAGAGGTTGTATCACAAAAGACATGATCTTACATGAGACAATTTGAAGAGGTTGGATCACAAAAGACGTGATCTTAAAAAAGATAACTTGGTGAGGGTGATTCACCAAAGGTATGACATTTACATGAGATAATTTATGGAGGTTGGTTCATCAAATACATGATCTCACATGAGCCAACTTGTGGAGGTTGGTTCAATAGAGACATGATCTTACATGAGACAAATTGTGGATGTAGGTTCACTAGAGACATCTCTCTCTCTCTCTCTGTCTGCGATCATGACTCAATAAGAGTAGGATTCCAGACTCTCTCATGAAGTCAGCTGTCTGTTTAAGCGAATCGATTGCCCCATATAGTTTTTTCTTCCAGGCAGATGGCATGGACCACATTGCTCTTCTCAGGTCTGTGTACTGGTGACATGATCTTACATGATACGAATTGTGGAGGTTGGTTCACTAGAGACATGATCTTACATGAGACAAATTGTGGAGGTTGGTTCACTAGAGACATGATCTTACATGAGACAAATTGTGGAGGTTGGTTCACTAGAGACATGATCTTACATGAGACAAATTGTGGAGGTTGGTTCACTAGAGACATGATCTTACATGAGACAAATTGTGGAGGTTGGTTCACTAGAGACATGATCTTACATGAGACAAATTGTGGAGGTTGGTTCACTAGAGACATGATCTTACATGAGACAAATTGTGGAGGTTGGTTCACTAGAGACATGATCTTACATGATACGAATTGTGGAGGTTGGTTCACTAGAGACATGATCTTACATGAGACAAATTGTGGAGGTTGGTTCACTAGAGACATGATCTTACATGAGACAAATTGTGGAGGTTGGTTCACTAGAGACATGATCTTACATGAGACAAATTGTGGAGGTTGGTTCACTAGAGACATGATCTTACATGAGACAAATTGTGGAGGTTGGTTCACTAGAGACATGATCTTACATGAGACAAATTGTGGAGGTTGGTTCACTAGAGACATGATCTTACATGAGACAAATTGTGGAGGTTGGTTCACTAGAGACATGATCTTACATGAGACAAATTGTGGAGGTTGGTTCACTAGAGACATGATCTTACATGAGACAAATTGTGGAGGTTGGTTCACTAGAGACATGATCTTACATGAGACAAATTGTGGAGGTTGGTTTACTAGAGACATGATCTTACATGAGACAAATTGTGGAGGTTGGTTTACTAGAGACATGATCTTACATGAGACAAATTGTGGAGGTTGGTTTACTAGAGACATGATCTTACATGAGACAAATTGTGGAGGTTGGTTTACTAGAGACATGATCTTACATGAGACAAATTGTGGAGGTTGGTTTACTAGAGACATGATCTTACATGAGACAAATTGTGGAGGTTGTTTACTAGAGACATGATATTACATGATACGAATTGTGGAGGTTGTTCACTAGAGACATGATCTTACATGATACGAATTGTGGAGGTTGGTTCACTAGAGACATGATCTTACATGATACGAATTGTGGAGGTTGGTTCACTAGAGACATGATCTTACATGAGAAAAATTGTCCAGGGTGGTTCATCAAAAACATGATTATATATGAGATAACTTATGGAGGTTGGTTCACTAGAGACATAATCTTACATGAGAAAATTGTCCAGGGTGGTTCATCAAAAACATGATTATATATGAGATAACTTATGGAGGTTGCTTCATCGAAGACGCGATCTTACATGAGATAATTTGTAGAGGTTGTATCACAAGAGACATGATCTTACATGAGACAATTTGTAGAGGTTGTATCACAAGAGACATGATCTTACATGAGATAATTTGTAGAGGTTGTATCACAAGAGACATGATCTTACATGAGATAATTTGTAGAGGTTGTATCACAAGAGACATGATCTTACATGAGATAATTTGTAGAGGTAAGATCACAAAAGACATGATCTTATGGAGGTTGATTCACCACTATTTGAATGATTAAGGAAGTTTTGTTCTTGTCGTTTTTGGACAGGAGAAGATAAGTCTAAAGACTATTTTTTTCCCAAAAATGTTGTTATTTTTTTTTGTTTTGTTGACGATGGGAAGTGCAATATTATGAGTCTAAACACTATCTTTTTCACAAATTGTTGTTGTTGTTATGCAGACGTGAAATATTATAAACGAAAAGACTGTCTTTTCAAAAATGGTATTGCTGATAGATTGACAAGTCCTATATTACAATTCTAAACACTTTAATTTTGAAAAAAATTGTTGATGTTGTTTGAAGGAAAATTACAATATTATGAGTCTAAATATCATCATTACGAAATTGATATTCTTACAGTTGTTGTTGTCGAGAAGTGCAATATTATGAGTCAAAAGACTATCTTTCCTAAATATTTGATGTTGTTTATATGCAGGAGTGCATTATAATGATTCTAAAGACTATCTTCCCCAAATTGTTGTTGTTGATATGGAGGAGTGCATTATAATTATTCTAAAGACTATCTTCCCAAATTGTTGTTTTTGATATTGAGAAATGTAATATTATAAGTCTAAGACTATCTTTTCATACATTGTTGTTTTTTTCTGTTGTTGGTATAGAGAAGTGCAATATTTTGTGTCTAAAGGCCATTTTCCCCAATTTTTGTTGTTGATTTTGCTATTGAGAATTGCAATATTTAAGTGTAAAAACTATCTTTTCCAATTGTTGTTGTTGATATGGAGGAGTACAATGTTATGATTCTGAAGACTATCTTTTCCAAATTGTTGTTTTTGATATGGAGGAGTGCAATGTAATTTACTTAAAGAATGTCTTTACCATGATGTTATTGTCAATATGTAGGAGTAGAATATTATGAGACTACATATCTTTCACAAATAGTTGTTGTTAAAATTGAGGAGTGCAATATTATGAGTCTAAAGACTATCTTTCACAAATTGTTGTTGTTGATATGCAGGAGTTCAATATTAAAAGTCTACAGAATATCTTTTCCAAATTATTGTTGTTGATATGGAGGAGTGCAATATTATGAGTCTAAATCTAAAGACTATCTTTCACAAATTGTTATTGTTGATATGCAGGAGTTCAATATTAAAAGTCTACAGAATATCTTTTCCAAATTATTGTTGTTGATATGGAGGAGTGCAATATTATGAGTCTAAAGACTATCTTTCACAAATTGTTGTTGTTGATATGCAGGAGTTCATATTAAAAGTCTACAGAATATCTTTTCCAAATTGTTGTTGTTGATATGGAGGAGTGCAATATTATGAGTTTAAAGACTATCTTTCCAAATTGTTGTTCTTGTAGTTGTTGTTGTTTTATTTGTTGTCATTGTTGATAAAATGTGAAATATTATGAATCTAAAATTATCTTTCCTAAAATCATGTTGTTGTTGATTTGGAGAAGTGCAATATTATGAGTCTAAAGACTATCTTTTCAAAAATGGTTGTTGTTATTTTTGTTGTTTTTATGGACAATGCATTATCATGAGCCTAACGATAATCTTTCCCAAATTATTGGTTATGTAGTTGTTGCATAGAAGTGCAATATTATGAATCTAAAGACTATCTATCCCACATTATGTTGATGTTATTGATAAGTGCAATATAATGAGTGTAAAACTATCTTACAAATTTGTTGTTATTGAAGTTGCTGTTGTTGGAATGGACAAGTGCGATTTTATGAGTCTAAAAACTTTTTTCCACACTGTTTGTTGTTGTTGTTATTGAGGAGTGCAATATTATGAGTCTAAAGGCTATATTTCCCACATTGCTGTTGTTATTAAGAAGTGCAGTATTATGAAACTAAAATCTATCTTTCTCAAATTGTTGTTAATTTGATATGGAGGAGTGCAATATTATGAGTCTAAAGACAATATTTCAAATTGTTATTCTTGTAGTTGTGATGTTCTTGCTATTTTTTTTTCTTTGTGGGAGGTTGCAAAATTATGTGTTTAAAGACTATCTTTCCCAAATTGTTGTTGATATGGAGGATTGCAATGTTACTTGCCTGAAGAAAATCTTTCTCAAAATGTTGTTGTCAATATGTAGGAGTGCAATATTATGAGTCTAAAGACTATCTTTCCAAAATGTTGTTCTTGTAGTTGTTGTTGTTGTAATTGTTGTCGTTGTTGTTAAAAAGTGTAATATTATGAATCTAAAAACTATCTTTCCCACATTATTGTTGATGTTATTGATAAGTGCAATATTATGAGTGGAAAACTATCTTCCAAATTTGTTATTATTATAGTTGATGTTGTTGGAATGGAGAAGTAAGATTTTATGATTCTGAAGACTTTTTTTCCACACTGTTTGTGGGTGTTGTTATTGAGGAGTGCAATGTTATGAGGCTAAAGACTATCTCTTCAGAAATTGTTGTTATTATTGTTTTTGTTGTTGTTATGGAGTAATGCATTATTATGAGCCCTAGGATAATCTCTCCCAAATTGTTGTTGATAATGTAGTTGTTGTATAGAAGTGTATCTTTCCCAAATTATTGATGTTATTGTTATTGATAAGTGCAATATCACGTGTGTAAAAGTATCTTCACAATTTTTTGTTGTTGTAGTTGTTGTTGCAATGGAAAAGTGCAATTTTATGAGTCTTAAGAGTTTCTTTCCACACTGTTGTTTGATATTTTTGAGAAGTGCAATATTATGAGTCTAAAGTCTATCTTTCTCTAAATGTTGTTGTTGATATGGAAATGTGCAATATTATGAGTCTAAAGTCGATATTTCTCTTAATGTTGTTGTTGTTGATATGGAAAAGTGCAATATTATGAGTCTAAAGTCTATCTTTCTCTAAATGTTGTTGTTGATATGGAAAAGTGCAATATTATGAGTCTAAAGTCTATCTTTCTCTAAATGTTGTTGTTGATATGGAAAAGTGCAATATTATGAGTCTAAAGTCTATCTTTCTCTAAATGTTGTTGTTGTTGATATGAAAAAGTGCAATATTATGAGTCTAAAGTTTATCTTTCAGAATTGTTGCTTTTCTTGATATTGAGGGAGGTGATATTATGAGTCTAATGTCTATCTTTCAAAATTGTTGTCTTTGTTGATAGTGAGGAGTGCAATGTTATGAATCTAATTACTATCTTTTCTCACATTTTTTATGACGTTTTTATATTTGCTTGTATGGAGAAGTCTATTAATTTGAGTTCTGTTTTTAAATGAATATCTTTAAACGAAAGAGAAGCAAACAATGAGCAAACAAAAATTGTTAACATAGAATACATCTATATCGTGTAGAAAATAACCTACATTGTTGGATAAGAAAACAACACATATTGTAAATTGGGAAATAAAAATAAAGATGCAAATTAAAAAGAATCTGTTATATTCTATTCATGGAATCAGTTTACTTGTAGGCAGTGCATCCCCATATCCAACTTATGTAACTTGATGAATAAAGGAACAGTGTTGTATATTGATCTAAGAGGATTTGAAGGTCTCTGTCTTAAGAGAATGTGAAGTATCCGTTGTGATCAACGCATTAGAAACATAGAAGTCGCCAGAAGATCAGGCATTGACGAGATGAATCATGGCGTTGAAAGTAAACGTTGGGAATGGGTAAGCCACGTTCTATGAATGGAACGAAACAAGCATCCGCCCCGATCATTAATATGGACACCACCTGGCAAACGAAGAATTGGCAGCCATAGCGACGATACACGAAAAGAGGCTGGCACGTCATGGCGAGAGTTGTACATGCTTTCTCGAAACCGGATTGGGTGGAGATTTATTGTGAAGTGCCCCATGCTCCGACTGGATTTCAGAGGATTTAGAAGAATAATTGTACATTGAAACTTTCATGAACAACTTCGGTGAAGGTTTCAGTAACAAATGATGAACGTAGAATGGAACGAAGCAGACATCCGCACCTAGCATTAACATGACACCACCTTGCTAACAAAGAAGAGGCAGACCAAGGCGACGAACGATGCATGATGAAATGAACGAGGCTGTCAGGTCCTAGTGAGAGTTGTGTATGCTTCACGAACCGGATTGAGTGGAGAATTTATTGTGAATTGTCCCATGCTCCGATTGAAGTCCAGAAGACTAAGCAGAAGAAACTTTCAAGAACATCCGGTGAAGGTTTCATCTGGTATACGAACACAATTTTTACTATTTTTAACAAATGCTGAACATAGAAAATAATTTACATAAAATGCAACAATTACAGAAACAAAATTAACTCCCACACCTCATTGAACGAAACAAACTTGGTCATTCATCAACTCTCAATCTGAGAACAGCCAGAAAACTTCCAAGTCACATCCCAGTCCAACTTCTGTCGAAAAACAAATGAACCTTTCTTTTAAAAATAACTTTCTTACTTTAAATCATTCACATACAAACACACACTGCCCTACCACTACTACCAACATTACAATGATAATTAAAAAAAAAATACAATATACAATGTAAATCATTGAGACACATCTACTTATATACGTTCATACACACACCATTCATCTACACACTTTATTATGAATCTAGAGTCTATCTTTGATCAGATAGTCAGCTTGTGTGGCGCCTTGTGTCCGAGCTAAAAGTGGAGAGCAGCAAAGTCTTATATTGAGAAGGCGGATGTCCGAGAAGCAACGATTTGTGTGGTAGGGACGTGAACCCATGTGTTGTCTTTCTCGTTACATTTCCTAGTTGATTATCTTTCCTTTAGATGACTGGCTAGTCTGGAGGTACAGGAAGGGTCCGAGTTCGAAGCCCAACAGAAGCGGTGGTCACATTTTAAAAATAGGAACAATTAATCCGTAGTATCTTTACTTTATGACATTACTGCCCCTGATCTTTTGGTCTGTGAGATCCGATGTCTAGTCCTGTCGGATAACGGTAAATAAACTGAAGAAGCGGTAGATAGACAGATAGATAGATAGATAGATAGATAGATAGATAGATAGATAGATAGATAGATAGATAGATAGATAGATAGATAGATAGATAGATAGATAGATAGATAGATAGATAGATAGATAGATAGATAGATAGATAGATTAGATAGATAGATAGATAGATAGATAGATAGATAGATAGATAGATAGATAGATAGATAGATAGATAGATAGATAGATAGATAGATAGATAGATAGATAGATAGATAGATAGATAGATAGATAGATAGATAGATAGATAGATAGATAGATAGATAGATAGATAGATAGATAGATAGATAGATAGATAGATAGATAGATAGATATAGATAGATAGATCTTAGATCTTAGACAGACAGACAGACAGACAGACAGACAGACAGACAGACAGACAGACAGACAGACAGACAGACAGACAGACAGACAGACAGACAGACAGACAGACAGACAGACAGCAGTGGCGTATATTCTATGCTACCGCCGGTACACTGAACATATTACGAAATACAAAATGAAATGATAATTTATTATATTTTTTTCATAATTATAATACTTATTTTCGAATATTCCATTACACATTTCGTAGGCCAATATGATTTATTTGCTTTGATTTGCATTTATTAAAGCAAGGTTTTCCTATGGCCACTATATTGTTTGTGAATGAAATCGAATATACTCTATATATACTACATGAAACTGCTAATAACCAGCGGTACAGTTCTCTTCTCTCCGACTTAGAATTAATAACCTTGATTCATTAAAAAATTCCCGTCAAAATAATACGGGATGAATCTATCTATACAAAATGCGTTTTCATGTTTATTGTTAGCTCTAGCTGATCAGAAGCGTCACAATGTGAAAGTGAAACTATATCTGATTACCGGAACTTCCTAACCTATTTATAACCACATTATGCGCATCAGCATCTGTAGAAAGAACTTTTTCTGCTCTCAAGAGAATCAAATCTTATTGTCGCTCAACTCAGACACAAGAACGTTTATCTGTTTGGCAATAATGTCCATTGAGAAATCATTCCTTCAGAAACTTAGAAACCAACCCAACAGTACTCTCAATGACAAGGTCATCGAGACATTTTCGTCCCAAACAAGACAGATAGATTTTACATATAAGTCAGTAAGTAATTTAAATGCAGTGATGTCATTAGCAAATATTACTTCACGTTAGCCTACTGAATATAATGCATGTCTTTATTTATTATGTGAGCGGTAGAACAGACCCCAAAACCAGTATACGCCACTGCTTCTATGTTGTTGTTCTTGGTAAACACAGTCAATGCATTTTAGGGTTTCGAGTAGTTTCTATGAATGAATTAATACAGAAGACTTCTAAAATGAACAAATACAAATATTACATATATAGTCCAGCCACATACATTCATAATATTATAGATGGCTGGGTGTCCGCCATGCACTTGAATTTCTAGCAAATAAGAGTTAGAAGACTGAATTAGGTGCGCTTGTGTTGAGGATGATAACATGATCAAATGAAAACAAGAAATTGAAAAAAATAAGGATGAGATGTTAGGGTAGGGAGCTGGTTTTAGAAAGAAAATAAGAAAAATTTAAATAATAAATTCTAACCATTAAATGAAAAACTTGCAGGAAAAAAAACGTGTTTTAATGGGAGGCTCGTGTTATCATAACAGATCACTGGTGAACATGTCTTATGTTTAATTTGATGACATACACTTGATCTATATCACTCTCCAAGGGACTGAGTGGTCTGCAGGTAAGACGTTGGCCTCTGTACAAGAGGGTCCCGGGTTCGACCACCAGCACCGAATATTTTTTCTCAAAAGTCCAATTTGTGGTTTTTTCATGACTTTACCCTCCCCTGATGTCTGGATAACAAGATCTGATGTCTCGCACTCTAAAAAAAAAACAAAAAAAAACAAACAGGAGGTCCAGTGTGCACTCGGGCACGTAAAGAACCTTTGGAACTTAAAAATCAAAAAGAGTAGGCCAAAAAATCGGCGCTGTCCGGAAAAAAAACCCAATTATTAAGTAAATGTACTCATCAAATGTCGAAGACATATGAGTCGGACTGAATGGCGCAGATATAGCGCCGTTGCTGTAAACTAGCGACACAGCGCATCCACGACCATTAAACGGCGAAGGCTATGAAGAAGATATCACCCTCCAGTTTCACACTTTCATATATAACCTTGACCTTGTGGAGGCAAGCAGCTAGAAACTATCAGCGACTCACAGTTGACGACTTGCGCCATGAATAGTGAACCAGAACCCAGGCCTTACCATCTTTGTGGTGCCTCTAGGAACAGACAACTAGTCTAGTCTGGCCAAGCTTTGCATGACCTTTTTTTTCCCCTTATCTAGCATATTATCACCATGTTGTTAGATTTTTGTGTATATCCTTAGATATATTTTTGTGCTGTTTATTGTTCCAGCTGAAGGCCTACTTGGTCAAAACATCGTTCGACTTTTGTTTTGTTTCTCACATACGTAAAGCTGTTACCATACTACTTTATTTCTCTTTTAAACAAAAATGTATCGTTATCATCGACTTAACAACAGCTTCACATCTCTCTGCATCTTGATGCCTTTACTCCTTTACAAAATTCATCATCATCAGTACCAAGCCTGCTGGCGTAGGTGATCATGTCTCTCCACAACTTTCGATCTCGACAGTTATTTATCATTTCTGTTGTTGACCTTCAGCCAAGCCATTCTCTTAAGCTGACTGTATTTTTTTCTCTTTGCTTCCCTCTATCTCTTCGTCCCTCAATTTTCCCAATTGTTACAATATATTCCAGCTATTCTCTTCTCATTACATTGCCAAAAATGCTGATTGTTTCTTCCTAATATTGGAAGTTAGCTCTCTTTTTGCTTTGACCTCTCTCAGAACATTTTCATTACTCTTCTTAGCTGTCCATGGTACTCTCAAAATTCTTCTATAAACCACATTTCTACAGACTTGTCCATGATTCGCATCCATATGTTAAGACTGGCTCTACGTAACATTTAAGAACTCTTTTTCTTGTTTCTATTGTCAAAAATGATTGCATAGTATCTTCCTCATTTTTTGGAAAGCTGCTTTTGTCTGAGCCATTCTGCATCTCACCTCTTTTGTACATCTTCCGTCTGAGGTTAACAAAGTTCCCAAATATTTAAATTCATTTACCTGTTTTAATATTGTTCCACTTGTCTTTATTTTGCACTGAGGTGATGTCTTTCTCTTTGTTGTTACCATTACCTCTGTCCTTTTGCTATTAAGGCTGAGTCCTTTATTTTTGCTTTCTTTCACTATAATGTCCAACATTTCTTGTAACTCATTTTCACTCCTACCGATTAAGACTGTATCATCAGCATACCTTATATTATTTATATTATGACCTCCAATTGTTATTCCAGCATGCCCCTTATGGATCTTAAAATAATCTCACTATAAATATTAAACAAATCTGGTGACAGCACACAGCCTTGTCTTACACCGTTTTATTTGTTGAACATTCCCAATTGGTTTCCAGTTCTTATGGCCGCTGTTTGTTGCCAGTACATGTTCTTTATTATTCTTAGATCTTTGCTGTCTACTGACCAAATATACATAATATATATATACTAGATATATATACTACGGTCATTGATCAATCTTAATTATTTGGCTGCGCTTGGTCTATTCGACAGATCAACTTAACTACACAACGGACAACTCCATAGCGCCCAAATCCCTTCTTCAGCATATTTCCCAGTAGGAAGCTCTCCCGTTAAACACTAGTTAAAGCACTAAAAATTGTTGCAGCTCAGATACACGAACTCCGTAGCACTGGCAAAGACCTTGACCTCTTTAGTTGCCTCTTACAACATGCTTGACAGTGGCTCTATGCTTTTCTTTCTTGACCATAGTCAAGGCCCAGGTAGCCACTATGCATGACTATAAAGATAGCAATAGATGTTTCTTGTCCAGCTTTGAAATTTTCATGAATTTCTGACTGACCATGCCAGTGGATCAACTCAATTTATTTAAAGTTCAAATGCAGACACAACAGAGAGAAGTAAGGCCATGGACACAAAAAGAAAATTAGAAGAACGGACACAAAAAGAAAAGTTGAACCACAAACACACAATTAAAAGTAGAACCACAAAATAAGGAAAGTAGAAAAATGGAAAACAAAAAGGGAAGTAAAACCACAAACATGGACACATCAAAGAAAAGAAAACAAGTAAATCACCATTCAGGAAAGATAAGGCCAGGAGCTCTGTGTACAATGGAATGAATTCAAGACTAATATAGAGATAAGAGAAATGGCCATGCAACCAATGATCTCATCTACAATGGAATGAATTCAAGACTAATATAGAGATAAGAGAAATGCCATGCAACCAATGATCTCATCTACAATGGAATGAATTCAAGTCTAATATAGAGATAAGAGAAATGGCCCTGCAACCAATGATCTCATCTACAATGGAATGAATTCAAGACTAATATAGAGATAAGAGAAATGGCCATGCACCAATGATCTCATCTACAATGAAATGAATTCAAGACTAATATAGAGATAAGAGAAATGGCCATGCAACCAATGATCTCATCTACAATGGAATGAATTCAAGACTAATATTGAGATAAGAGAAATGGCCATGCAACCAATGATCTCATCTACAATGGAATGAATTCAAGACTAATTATAGAGATAAGAGAAAAGGCCATGCAACCAATGATCTCATCTACAATGGAATGAATTCAAGACTAATATATACATAAGAGAAATGGCCATGCAACCAATGATCTCATCTACAATGGAATGAATTCAAGACTAATATAGAGATAAGAGAAATGGCCATGCAACCAATGATCTCATCTAAAATTTGTAAGAGAAGATGAACATATGTCTGGCATGTGATGAGAAGAGATAACAAGAGAATTCTAAAACAGGCTCGTCTATGGGAAACATCAGAATACAGAAAGAAGGAAGACCCAGAGAGACACTGAAAAGAACACTTATAAGAGAAGAAAAGTTGGGAGGCATATACTCATTAGATAAGATCGAACATCTTGCTCAGAATAGAGATGGGTGGCGACTACAAGCCCTATGTGACGTCCAATGGTGTGGGAAGGATCAAGATCCTACAATCTGATGTAGTATTATGATCTATTAGATGTTTACTATGATCTTATGGAAACATATAAGGCCTCAACAGTTATTTGATGTTGTTCTTTATGTGGTCATTGGAAAGATGCAGACACATAGACACAAACATTGAAAGTGGATATGAAACAGGGAAATAGAAACATTGACACACACATATACAAATAAAAGCAAAAATAAGTTTATTGCCATTTTAATGTTATTGCTCTACACCCGTTTTGATATGTTAGAAGTTGTATTAAAAAAAATATATCACTGGGCTGTAAAATGTAAAAAAAAAAAAAAAAAAAAAAAGTCAACAGACAGAGCATCCTCCATCCATCATCCGCTGTCCTTCTGAGCCAAAGACTGCACACAGGCCAGAAAGTGTAGATTCTTGTGTCTGATAAGATCTTGTTATCAAGCATCAGATTTGCACAGGGTCTGCATTATATTTAGCCATCAGATTCTGTTCAAGGAGCTGCTCAATAGCAGCAAGGGAACAAATGCCTGCTGTTCTTGCCTCTCGATCCAGTGTTCTTTTTAGCATTTCTCTAGGTCGACCGCATTTTATTTACCCTCTAGTTCCCATTTGAGGGCTTTATTTGAGATTCTCTTCTTGTCTCTTCTCATCACATGGCCAACCTTCTTCTCTTGACTATATAGATTAAATTGTTAGATACTTTGTCATTTCTCTTATTTCTACACTAGTCTTGAATTCATTCCATGGTACACAAAGTATTTTCATGCTGCATCTGTTTTCAAAAGCATTCAGTTTATTTTTTGTTATTTCTTTAGCAGTTTTCCCAGCTCTCACATAAGGGGAGATAATACATTTGATTTCAAAATCCTGAACTTTGTTTTTGTGCATAGAAATGTTGATTTCCATATTTTATTGTTTATGAAAGTCATTGCTGGCTTCGTATACTGTTTCTAATTTATGTTCTTTTTGTGTAGAACACTATAAGTAAATAAATAGATCATCATCATTGAGTGCCGTCTCTCGCATCGAAAGTTGGCTACCATGGAGCACCATTCCACTCTGTCTCTTCATTTGATGGTGCAGATTGTCATAGGCTGACTTGTCCATCTTTTGATGTTACTCATCCATGTTAGTCTTGGTCTGCCTCTCTTACCTTGTATTTTCCCTTCCATTATTACTTTTATTAGACTGTTGTGTCTTTTAACACGCCCCAAAATTTCATTTGTCTTGCTCTAATTGTGTTTAGTAGTTCTCTTTTTCATTTTTAGTTGTTTTAAAACTTCATCGTTTGTTTTCTTTTCTTTCCATCCAATTCTACCTATTCTTCTATATATCCACATTTCAAAGGCTTCAATTTTCTGTTCTGCTTTCTGGTCTAATGTCCATGTTTCTGTACCATACAGGAATATTGAGAAGATGTAACATTTTGCTATTCTTAGTTTTAGCCCTGTTGTTATTTGTTTTGATGTTAGTGTATTTTTCATGGCATTAAAATTACTTTTCGCCATACCATTTCTTTTATTTATTTCAGTTGTACATTTTCCATCACTGGTTATAGTATGTCCCAAGGTAGTTGTAGTTCTGACTGTCTCTAGATATTCCTTCCACTTTGATATTTAATTGTAGGTCTTGAGAATTTTCTTTGTTTATGATCATAGTTTTTAGCCTTTTTGATATTCATATCTAGTCCATATTTTTTTGCTTGTCATATTTATTACATTAAGCAATTGTTGTAGATCTTTAGGATTTTCTGCTAGTAGTACAGTATCATCAGCATATCTTAGGTTATTAATTATCTTCCCATTAATGTTTAGGCCTGGCATCTAAGTGATGTTTTTAAAGATTTGCTCAGTGTATAAATTGAACAAGCTTGGTGATAGGATGCATCCTTGTCTTACTCCTCTTTTTATATCAATGGTGTAGAGTTCTCCTTGTTATATTTTATTATTGCTGTTTGCTCCCAGTACAAATTACATATCAGTCGTATGTCTGTGTCATCCAGGTTTATATCTTTTAGGCAGTCTATAAGTTGATTATGGTGTATTCTATCAAATGCTTTGGTGTAGTCTATGAAGCAAGCATATATTGGTTTGTTTACTTCTATGTACTTTTCGATCAATATCCTCATGCTGAATATGGCTTCTTTTGTCCCACTGTTTTTCCTGAATCCGAATTGCTGCTCATCTAATTCAGTATTGATTTTATTCTGATCCCTCCTTGTATAACTTTTAGTAAAATTTTGGTTACATGGCTCATTAGGCTTATTGTTCTAAAATCACTGAATTCAACTGCACCATTCTTTTTAGACGATGCAATGAAAGTTGATGTTTTTAGAAATTGTGTATGTATCCTGTATGGTATATGTCATTGTATAATAATAAATAAATAGATAGATAAATAATAAATAGAAGTAAATAAAAAAAATATCCAGAATAAATAGAAGTAAATAAAAAAAATATCCAGTATCTGGAAACCAGATTGTCATCATCATCATCGAGTGCCTTGCTCCGCAACGAAGGTTGGCTACCATGGATCGCCATTCCACTCTGTTTCTTGCTTTGATGGTGCAGGCTGTCATAGATTGACTTGTCCATCTTTTGATGTTACTCGTCCATGTTAGTCTTTGTCTGCCTCTTTTACCTTGTATTTTCCCTTCTAATATTATTTTTAGTAGGCTGTTGTGTCTTTTAACATGCCCCAAAAATGTCATTTGTCTTGTCTTAATTGTATTTAGTAGTTCTCTTTTTATTTTCAGTTGATTTAAAACTTCATCGTTTGTTATCTTTTCTTTCCATCCAATTCTACCTATTCTTCTATAAATCCACATTTCAAAGGCTTCAATTTTCTGTTCTGTTTCTTGTCTAATGTCCATGTTTCTGCACCATTCCATAATTTTTAAAAAATCACTAAAAATATGCACAGGGTGAATCAAAAATGTTATTAAAATGACAAAACTTCTAACTCATTAACTTATGAGTGGAGTTTAGCTGACAGCACCTGCGACATATTACATGCAACAAAACACAGCAACTGGTGATCTATAAATCTGACATTTTCTATTCTATAACTATTTAATAGAGTTAGACTTTCATTGTCATTGAGAAAAAAGAGACTTGATCTTGTGGTATTTGTTGACGATGTTTCAGAAGTCCACAACACAATCTTCCTCCCAAAGTTGTGCTGCCAATACCAGACTTGGACTCTAGATGCAAGAAAAATTACCTCTACTAAGATGAAATGTGTTAGATGAATGACAGGAAACAGCCTGAGAAATAGCATCAGAAATGACAAACTGAGAAAAAAGTTAAGAATAATCCCTGCCATATAATACATAGAGAAACCAACAGATAAAATGGTTTGGCCATGTGATAAGGCAGAAAGATCAGAGCACACGAGTCTTCAGTAAACATTGTAAGAACACCAGATCCAAGGGCAGACCACAAATAAGATGGATTGATGGAATATTAAAAAC
The DNA here is from genome assembly GCA_032433765.1 of Megaustenia siamemsis. Classification (NCBI taxonomy): domain Eukaryota; kingdom Metazoa; phylum Mollusca; class Gastropoda; order Stylommatophora; family Ariophantidae; genus Megaustenia; species Megaustenia siamemsis. Next base: position 15,708,112 of record JAVIAB010000159.1, read on the forward strand.
ACTAGGAGACATAACAGCAGCAGTGGCCAAAAGAAGAGTAGAAGACTGCAAATTGTATCTCCCATCGATGCTGAAGGCAAATGAGGAAAGAGGAAGATATTATAGAAGTTCTTTGAATTGAAATTGTAGAACAGCTCATTGTTATCAGACAAACAGTGGCATTCTTGGTTACTGTTGTGTGTGTTGTTAATGGAGCTAACCAGCAAACATGATGTACATTTGGTTGATCTAGTTTGTGTGGACCATTGAGATGTCTGTATCAATACAAAATGATTTCATTTTGTTCTTGAAAGATGGCCTAGTTCACAGCTGACCATGTGACCCAAAAATCATACTAATATTAAGAACTAGGTAAAAGTAAGTAAAGTACCCCCGTCATGCCAAGTGGCGTATAGGGAAATATGGTGTTAGTGACCCTATATTTTACAGACCTTCAGCACATGATTTTTGTGTAATGTGGTCAGTATTATGCCCGTGCTGCTTTACTTTCCCAGAAAAAAATCCGGTACCCATTAAAGGCTGGGTGAACCCACAAGCCGTCGGTTGGAATCGAACCCTACCCCTTGTCCTTTGTAGTTCAGTTCACTAACCACGGAGCTATCGCGTCTCCATTAGGAACTAAGTAAAAGTTCCCTCCACACCTTGCCAGGCCTAGGGGAAATATGGTGTAAATGACCATATGTCTCTATGACCACAGCACATTTCTTTTGGTGATGTGGTCTGTATCATGCCAGGCCACCTTTACTTCCCAGAAAAATCTCTGGAACCCATTTTTAGAGATTGGGTGAACCATGGAGAGAAAAATCTGCTGGGGATCAAGCCTGGACCCTTGTGATCAGGAAGTGAGTATAATAATATAAGCACAAACTCATGGGACATGTTCCCATCAACCAACACCTGCACAAGCACTTTTTGACTATTGTGGAGATGTGCAAAATGAAATAGTTTGGCCATTATCTCAATCATCTGGCCTAGCAAAGACCACAGGGAACTTCAAGGGAAAAGAGGAGGGGGTGAAGGAGAGGTGGTCAGAAAAAAAGACAGGAAGATAACACCAAAGAAATGACAGGCCTCGACAAGACCCCCTGCATAATCGTAAGTGCAGACACTGCCATTATCATCTAGAACCTGTAGGCTACTAGTTGCTACGCTGCCCACCTCTAGCTACATTATGAAGACAGTTCCTCCTGGCTAGGAGACTGGCTCTACATAAAATTTAAGAACTCTTTTTCTGATTTTATTGTCAAAAATGGATTGAATAGTATCTTCCTCATTTTTTGGAACGCTTGGAAATTTCTTTATTTACAGCCAGTAAACATGAAGTCACCTGTAACATGCAGCACAGCCATGCTCTGTGTTAGAAAATCTATTCTCTCAAGTGAACATGCATGTATACAGTAGAACAGTTTCTATCCACTTTTATTTTATTCACATAGGATAAAGGAGATGATCAAACATAGAGTTTGGTTTGGTTATGAAAGGCCCCGGTATCACTGCAAACAGATTAAAATCCATAATTGCTTAACCGCCCGTGCCAGTGGAATCATCCGAATTACTAACTCATCTTCCAAACAAAGAAAGGTAGCTGTAGTCCCCATCATAGCAGTCTCAGTACACGCCAAAAGACATAAGGCAAAACCGCACAGAAAGTGAACACAGCCAACTGTTCCCTGTCATACGATATCATTATTCATCGTAAACAATTGGAATATCGAAACATGATCAAAACAGATGAAACACGCAGCTCACGGTGTGCACAGAACACCTAACTCAGTAGCTCCTGCAACATATATGTTTATATATGTATATAAACATATACATGTAAATAACATGCATCAAACAATTCCAACAACGGTCATTGAACAGCACTCAATGTGATGTAAAACGCAGATCAACACTAGACAGTGGAAGGTCACATTCACAACACAAACATAGAGTGAAACTGATGAAGATTTCGTGGAAGAATTCAATATTGACAAACAGCCATTATCTGATATAATATTAACATTTTATGAATAAAAATAGCCAAAATGAGAAACAAAGAACATTAAAGAACCATATACAGAAACACACAAACACTCCCTGAATATCTAAAGAACAGATCAACAACAAACACAAGTTTCTGCTAGAAACAAAACATTAGAGTCATCAAAAATTGGATACCTTAAAACCAGCCCAATAGAAAAATACAAGAAACAAAAATACTGGCATTGGAGTGAGATTAGCTGAACAAACATGAGACGATTACAAGATTTTGAAAAATGTGGAAAATTAGCTGAAATAGTGGTTGAAACAAGCACAATAAAATATAGACCTACAATGAAACAGTTAAGTAAAAACATCAAAATGATTACAATGAATCTAAAATTAGTATTTAAAAATGTAATATATATGAAGAAAATATCACAACCTATTTGTCAAATCTGAAGTGGTAATGGAACATATTTAGTATCCAATATTGTTTGAAAAAAAAAAAAAAAAAAAAAGATAAACTTGTAAAACTTTCACTTGTGTCTTCTTGTAATGGCCACAGAGGAAAAAAACTCATGAAATAACAAACCATTAAGACCGTACTCCAATGTCTACTTAATAGGCTGCAGTAACATTATAATAGTTAAATACTTCACCATACATATCAATAAACAAAAAGAAAAAAAACCACTAACAAAATGAATTGTGTTAGATACATGACATGACAGGAATCAGTCTGAGACATAAAGTCAGAAATGAGAAAATATCTAGGAATAATTCTCACATTGAATACACAAATAAACAACAGATAAAAAAGCTTGGCCACATTATAAGACAGAAAGATTAAAGTACAACACAATGAGCCTTCAATAAATGCTGTCAGAAGGCAAACCTAAGGGCTGATCATGAAAAGATGGATTGATAGAATATTAGAAACACTAGGAAACATAGAAAATTCTTGAGAAAATTCTCAAGACCTACAATTAAATATCACAGTTGAGGGAATACATCTGAAGACAGTCCAGAGCTACAACTACCTGGGACATACTATAACCAATGATGGAAAATACAAAACTGAAATAAACAAAAGAATAGGTATGGCATAAAGTAATTTTAATGCATGAAAAATATACTAACAACAAAACAAATACCAGCAGGGCTGAAACTAAGAATGGCAAAATGTTACGTCTTCTCAATATTCCTGTATGGTGCAGAAACATGGACATTAGACAAGAAAACAGAACAGAAAATTGTAGACTTTGAAATGTGGATTTATAGAAGAATAGGTAGAATTGGATGGAAAGAAAAGATAACAAACGATGAAGTTTTAAAACAACTGAAAATAAAAGAGAACTACTAAATACAATTAAGACAAACAAATGAAATTTGTGGGGCATGTTAAAAGACACAACAGTCTACTAAAGTAATATTGGAAGGAAAAATACAAGGTAAAAGAGGCAGACCAAGACTAACATGGACGAGTAACATCAAAAGATGGACAAGTCAATCTATGACAGCCTGCACCATAAAAGCAAGAAACAGAGTAGAATGGCGATCCATGGTAGCCAACCTTCGTTGCGGAGAAGGCACGTGATGATGATGATGAGGAAACATAACAGCAGGAGAAACTAACAGATAAGTGAAAGACCTCAAACTATATCTCCCATCAGTGCTGAAAGGCAAGTGAGAAAAAGGCAGTGTACTCTTAATATGCAGAGTATAATACAATTAACCAATGACTATTTGACAGCTCTAAATTAATTTGTGGATATCACTGACAAAAACTTTGCATTATTTTTTTTTACTTGTAGAGCCCTTCTATATAAATGTCTCCTCCAATATATTAGTTATTGTGTCATCATTCTATATAAATGTCTCCTCCAATATATTTAGTTATTGTGTCATCATTCTATATAAATGTCTCCTCTAATATATTTAGTTATTGTGTCATCATTCTATATAAATGTCTCCTCCAATATATTTAGTTATTGTGTCATCATTCTATATAAATGTCTCCCCCAATATATTTAGTTATTGTGTCATCATTCTATATAAATGTCTCCTCCAATATATTTAGTTATTGTGTCATCATTCTATATAAATGTCTCCTCCAATATATTTAGTTATTGTGTCATCATTCTATATAAATGTCTCCTCTAATATATTTAGTTATTGTGTCATCATTCTATATAAATGTCTCCTCCAATATATTTAGTTATTGTGTCATCATTCTATATAAATGTCTCCTCCAATATATTTAGTTATTGTGTCATCATTCTATATAAATGTCTCCCCAATATATTTAGTTACTGTGTCATCATTCTATATAAATGTCTCCTCCAATATATTTAGTTATTGTGTCATCATCTATATAAATGTCTCCTCCAATCATTTAGTTATTGTGTCATCATTCTATATAAATGTCTCCTCCAATATATTTAGTTATTGTGTCATCATTCTATATAAATGTCTCCTCCAATATATTTAGTTATTGTGTCATCATTCTATACAAATGTCTCCTCTAATATATTTAGTTATTGTGTCATCATTCTATATAAATGTCTCCTCCAATATATTTAGTTATTGTGTCATCATTCTATATAAATGTCTCCTCTAATATATTTAGTTATTGTGTCATCATTCTATATAAATGTCTCCTCCAATATATTTAGTTATTGTGTCATCATTCTATATAAATGTCTCCTCTAATATATTTAGTTATTGTGTCATCATTCTATATAAATGTCTCCTCCAATATATTTAGTTATTGTGTCATCATTCTATACAAATGTCTCCTCTAATATATTTAGTTATTGTGTCATCATTCTATACAAATGTCTCCTCTAATATATTTAGTTATTGTGTCATCATTCTATATAAATGTCTCCTCCAATATATTTAGTTATTGTGTCATCATTCTTTATAAATGTCTCCTCCAATATATTTAGTTATTGTGTCATCATTCTATATAAATGTCTCCTCCCATATATTTAGTTAGTGTGTCATCATTCTATATAAATGTCTCCTCCAATATATTTAGTTATTGTGTCATCATTCTATATAAATGTCTCCTCCAATATATTCAGTTATTGTGGCATCATTCTATATAAATGTCTCCTCCAAAATATTCAATTATGGTATATGCTCAACCTTATAATTTAGTAACTTTAGTTTAGGCAATGAAAACACTTGGAAACATAGCAGGAAAAACCAACAGAAGAGAAAAAGACTGAAAGAAGGATAAAAAAGAAAGAAGCAGAAGACACATTGATGACATTACTAAATACATGACATTAAAATGACATTACTAAATACATGATATAATATAAATACTTCAAGAAACATATCACATCTGTTAGGCTTGTGTGAAGTTCTATGGGTTTATTGGCGACACATCATATTTGTAAAGATTCTCTCCTATATGTCTTCTCTCATGTAGTTTTTTATTTTCTTTTGTAGCAAAACCTTTACCACATACAACACATTTGTAAGGCTTCTCTCCTGTATGTGTTCTCTTGTGTCTTTTAAGATTTTCACTATAGGCATAATCTGTACCACACACATCACACTTGAAAGGCTTCTCTCCTGTATGTGTTCTCATGTGTCTTTTAAGATTTTCACTATAAGCATAACCCACACCACACAAATCACATTTGTGTGGCCTCTCTCCTGTATGTGTTCTTCTGTGTTGTATAAGACCACTACTGTGAACAAAATCTGCACCACACACATCACATTTGTGAGGTTTTTCTCCTGTATGTGTTCTTTTTGTGATGTATTAAACTGCTACTGTGAGCAAAATCTACATCACACACATCACATTTGTAAGGTTTCTCTCCTGTATGTGTTCTCATGTGTGCTTTTAGATGTCCGGTCTTAGCAAAGCCTACACCACATACATCGCATTTATGAGGCTTCTCTCCTGTATGTGTTCGCTTGTGTAGAACTAGACTATGACTGTATGCATAAAATACACCACACACATCACACCCAAAAGGTTTCTCTCCTGTATGTGTTCTCATATGATTTCTTAGATTGCTACTCTGAGCAAAACCTACACCACACAAATCACATTTGTACGGTTTCTCTCCTGTATGGGTTCTTTTGTGTTCTGTTAGATTGCCACTGAAATTAAATCCTGCATCACACACATCACATTTGTAAGGTTTCTCCTCTGTATGGGTTCTCTTGTGTTCTTTAAGATGACCATTCTTAGCAAATCCTGCACCACATACATCACATTTGTAAGGTTTTTCTACTGTATGTGTTCTCTTATGTTTTATTAGAATGCCATTATTAATAAAATTTACACCACACACATCACATTTGTAAGACATCTCTCCTGTATGTGCTTCCTTGAATGTTCTAGGATCTGCACTGTGATAATCATCAGTATGAGCATCATAAACTTGAGCCTGAATAACTTCTCTTTTCCTGACACTTTTCTGAGACCACTGTTATGTACTACCCCAGGAGAAGAATCTTGATTACAACCTTCACCTTGACCTGCCTGAGGATAAATAAAAATAAAAATGTTAGTATGGATCATAACATTAACAACTGAAATACTAAATACAAAACTATATAGTCTGTTATCATATCATCATCATCATCAGGTGCCAGAAAAGTTGAAGATAATATTTCTCCATCACTCTCTTATGTCAGTGCTTCTTATTAAATCTACTAATGACTTCTTTCTGCCCTACATAGCTAAGCAATTTAGTATCTTCTATTGTTGCCTTCCTCTGTCTAAGTCTCCTCAATATTTTTTGGTTGTCACATTTTCCAGTTTTTCCCTTCATATCAAGTATCTAAAGAAAGTAGACTGAGTTTTTTGTAATAAAATTGTAAAGAATTGTGTTCTGGCCACTTTCTAGGCTTCCTTATTGTTCTTTTATCTGTTCATCCTATCTCAACATTCTTCTATAAAACAATATTCTGTGGCCTCCAAGTGCTATCTTCTTCATTTATAGATTGTCCATGATTCACTTCCATATATAAAAAATTGGCTCTAGGTAATATTGGAGAACTCATTTTCTTGTTTCTATTCACAAAGATACCAGGTAGCACAACATGTTTTTTATCTGGGCTTTTATGCACATATTCTGGTAAATGTATCTTCAATCTAAGGCTATTACCATGCCAGAGAATTTACATTGATTGCCATCTTTAAAGCTCTTATGAGTTATTTCATGAGTTATTTCATTTGAGGTTGCTATTTTTTGTGCTTAAATTAAGTTTTTTCCTTAAGTTTAAGTTAATTTCCTTTCTTCTACACTCCATAACCCTGCATTTCATTGGGGCACCACTGATGACCTAGTCAACCATTTCCATTTCCCTTCTTCTTCAGTATCATTCTTTGGGACTCAAGGCCTGTCATTTCTTTGATGTTATCTTCCCATCTTTTTCTCTGCCCACCTCTCCATACCCTCCTCTCTCCCTTGAAGTTCTGCAGACTGGTCTTTGCTAGGCCAGATGATCAAAAAAAAAACATAGCCAAACTATTTCATTGTGCACATCTCCATAATAGTCAAAAGATCATCATGTATTCTGTATGGACTGTTAGAACACAATGTACTTTGCTATCACTACCTAACTATCTCATTAATCACTGATTGTAGCCCTTTTTAATGTTATAATTAAGACTGTATCTTGGGCACATCTTGGGTTGCTATTCTAGGCATAACTTCTAAGGATCTATAAATGATTTCACTACATAGATTGAGACGGTCAGGTGACAACACACCCCCTTGTCTTTTACTGGTGAATCGTTTTCTACTTGGTTGTTATATTTTATTGCCAACACTAAGAAGAAAGTTTGTTTTTTTTTGTGTATTCACCAGCTTTTACCTCTGATGAAGTCCCTAGAGACTAGGAACTGAATTTTGTGTGTTAATCCATTTTTCTCTGTCAGCCATGTGCACAGGGGTCCCTCAACACACAGGCAGATAACACCATCTTCAGAGGTACTCATATTTTTTCTGTCTTTGAGTAAGTGATGGTTCAAGCCGGGCCTCGCTGCTGACACCAAAGGTGGTTGCTGCAGAGAGAAATCATAAATAAAAGTCCCAACTAGTGCAGCCAGGATTTGAACCCACAACCTCTCTGTCTCAAGGCCAACATCTTGCCTTGAGACCAACCAGCCACCCAACAAGGAAGATGCAGTCATCTATACAAATAGATCCTTAATAAGACACGATAGGAATGCAGGGCATTTATAGCATGATCGGTGATGCAAGCATTGTTAGCTATTCTAGCATTGTTAGCTGTAATAGCATTGTTAGCTATTCTAGCATTGTTAGCTATCCTAGCATTGTTAGCTGTAATAGCATTGTTAGCTGTAATAGCATTGTTAGCTATTCTAGCATTGTTAGCTATCCTACCATTGTTAGCCATTGTAGCATTGTTAGCTATCCTAGCATTGTTAGCTATTCTAAGAATTGTTAGCTATCCTAGCATTGTTAGCTATTCTAAGAATTGTTAGCTATTCTAGCATTGTTAGCTATTCTAAGAATTGTTAGCTATCCTAGCATTGTTAGCTATTCTAAGAATTGTTAGCTATCCTAGCATTGTTAACTATCCTAGGAATTGTTGGCAATCCTAGCATTGTTAGCTATCCTAGCATTGGCAGCTACAATTGTGAACCTTACCTCAGCGTTATCAATATAGACAAAAGGTCCATGCTCAGGGCAGCTTCCTTCATATGTCAGTTGACATCTCTCACAATCTAAACAAACAAAAGATTATAAAGCAAAGTTGTTTTAACAAAGTGAATGACAAATAGGGTGAAATGTGTCAGAAAGTGTGAAACAACAGCAAAAAGTAACTGACCAAACAAACACAGACACATTCAAGGTACAACAACAAATTTAGACAAAATGTGAACACAAATTCTATTGACAATGAGCATAAACTTACACAGAAAACTGTCCTTGTCAGGACAAGAAAAAGAAGGGAGGACAGTCCTAGCCTTCATCATGACTGTGGACACATCACTTTTCTCTGCTCTGTTTGCTTCTGTCTTGACTGTCTGACCATGGAAATGTTATTTTATATATTAAAACAGTTTGCAAAAAATAGAATCACTTTATAGTCATTATTTTAAATGATCAAAAATAGTCAAAGAAAACAATAAGTCACCATATACTACTAATTATACACTGCAATGTTTACAAAAGAAATATTACACACGAATAGACCAAAATGGTAACTATACACATACCTCGGCTTACGATGGGATTATGTTCCAAAAAATTTATAGTACATTGAATATTGTTATTTAAAATTGGCATATCCTGGTCAATATGGATTGGACTTTCAGAATACCATAAAATACATAAATGTAAATATTTTGTTACATTTTCTGACTAGATTGAACAAAATCATCATCAGCATTGAGTGCTGCCTCAGCACCAAAGGTTGGCTACCATGGAGCGCCATTCCATTCTGTCACTTGCTTTGATGGTGCAGGTTGTGATAGGCTGACTTGTCCATCTATTGATGTTACTCATCCATGTCAGTCTTGATGTGCCACTGCTTCTTTAACCTTGTATTTTTCCTTCTAAGATTACTTTAAGTAGGTTGCTGTGTCTTTTAACATGCCCCAAAATCACATTTGTCTTCTTTGAATTGTGTTTAGTAGTTCTCTCTTCATTTTGAGTAGTTTTATGACTTCATCGTTTGTTTTCTTTCTTTCCTTAAAATTCTTCCTATTCCTCTATAAATCGACATTTGAAAGGGTTACATTTTTTGTTCTGTTTTCTTGTCTAATGTTTCTGCACCATATAGGAATGTGGAAAAGATATACCATTTTTATATTCTTAGTTTAGCCCTGGTGCTATTTGTTTTGATGGTAATATATTTTATATGGCATTAAAATTACTTTTTCCATTCCTATTCTTTTGTTTATTTCAGTTGTACATTTTCCATCACTGGTTATATATAGTGTGTCTAAGGTAGTTGTGACTCTGAACTGTCTCCAGGTCTATTCCTTCAACTTTGATATCCACTTGTGGGTTTTGAGTATTTTCTTTCTTTATGATCATAGTTTTGGTCTTTTTGATATTCATATATAATCCATATTTTTTTGCTTATCATGTTTATTTCATTAAGTAATTGTTGTAGATCTTTAGGATTTTCTGCTAGTAATACAGTATCATTGGTGTATTTTAGATTATTGATTATCTTTCCATAAATGTTTAGGCCTGGCATCTCTGTGATGTTTTTAAAGATTTGCTCAGTGTATAGATTGAACAAACTTGGTGATACAATGCATCCCTATCTTACTCCTCTTTTTATATCAATGGGTGTAGAGTTCTCTTTGTTATATTTTATTATTGCTGCTTGTTCCTAGTATAAATTACATAATAGTCATATGTCTGTGTCATCTAGATGTACATCTTTTAGGCAGTCTATAAGTTGTTTATGATGTATTCTATCAAAAGCTTTGGTGTAGTCTATGAAGCAGGAATATATTGGTTTGTTTAATTCTATATACTTTTCGATTAATGTCCTCATGCAGAATATGGCTTCTTGTGCCCCACTGTTTTTCCTGAATTAAAATTGTCATTCTTCTAATTCCATATTGATTTTATTCTGAATTCTTCCTTGTATAATCTTTAGCAACATTTTTGTAACATGGCTCATTAGGTTTATTGTTCTAAAGTCACTGCATTCAACTGCACTATTCTTTTTAGGCAATGCAATAAAAGATTGATCTTAGTTCATTTGGTATGTATCCTGTATAGTATATATCATTGCATATGTCTGTGATCACTTCAATGCCAAAACTTCTAGTACCTTTATCATCTTTATCTTCAGGTGCTGCAGCTTTTTTCTTTTTCATTGTTTGTATAGCTTTCTCCACTTCCGATTTTAAGATTTTATAGCTGGACATACATTTTATAATTGGTTTCTTTTCCGTTTTGTCATAAAATTATTCTAGTATATTATATATTGGATATACAAGGGGTAGAGTTCGATCCCAACCGACGGCTTCTGGGTTCACCCAGCCTTAAATGGGTACTGGATTTTTTCTGGGAAAGTAAAGCAGCACGGGTGTAATACTGACCACATTACCCCAAAAATCATGTGCTGAAGGTCTGTACAATATAGGGTCACTAACACCACATTTCCCTATACGCCACTTGGCGTGACGGGGGTACTTTACTTTTATATTATATATTTCTGGCATCTATTGATTATATTTTTGTTGTCTGTTAGCATTTTTACTTTTATTCTTGCAATAAATCCACTTTCTGTGACTTTTTTACTAGTCACTTTCTGTATTTCTGTGTGCATTCCTTTTAAATCTTGTTTATGGTTTACAAAATAAACATGGTTAAATATAAAAAATGACATCATAGTATTTCCTCCCAATACATGTATTCCCACATATCATAATTTAGTAATTGTAATTTGATAGTATTCATAGAGATTCTTTGTGGAAAATTCTGAAGCAATATGGTTTACCATCAAAAATCATAAATATTATCAAAGACATGTATGATGGTTACACATGTGCAGTTCGAACAGAGGAAGGACTGAGCGAATGTTTCCCAATAGAAACTGGGGTTAAACAAGGATGTATTTTATCGCCCTTGTTATTTGGAATTGTTATGGACTTCATAATGAAGAAATGCTGCACTGGTAATAAAGGCATTGAATGGATACAAGGAGACCATTTGGAGGACCTCGACTTTGCTGATGACATAGTTCTCATCAGCAGTCAGATAAAAACGATGCAGGAAAACACAAATGAACTATCATCAATAGCCAGCAAAATTGGGCTTGAGGTCAATCATGAAAAGACTAAAGTCATGAAAAGTTTAATTCCAACAAGTGACAAAATATACATGGAAAACAAACCAGTAGAAGAGATCGATCACTTTATCTATCTTGGAAGTCACATTGATCGAGAAGGGGATACGAGCAAAGAAATTAGAATCAGACTGGCTAAAGCAGCAATGTCTTTCAGAAGCCTTGAAAAGTTGTGGAAATCAAAACTCATTAGCACAAACACAAAACTTAGGCTATTCAAATCAAATGTACTATCAACCCTTACGTATGCGTGTGAAAGCTGGAAAACAACAAGAGATATAGAAACAAAGTTGAACGCATTCGAAAATAAATGTCTAAGGAAAATACTTGGTATAGAATGGAACGAATTCAAAACAAACGAGGAAATTAGAGAAATCGCCAATCAACCACTAATATCTTCAGTAATAAAGAAAAGACGATGGTCATACGTTGGACATGTGATGAGAAGAGATAATAATCGAATAGCAAAGCAAGCCCTCATATGGGAAACAACAAGTAAAAGAAAAAGAGGAAGACCCAGGGAGACACTGAGAAGAACATTGATGAGAGAGGCAAGAGCAGCAGGAATCGGCTCCCTCAATGAGATAGAACTGCTTGCACAGAACAGAGACAGATGGCGAGATTGATAAAATATCTTTAAAAGAAAACTGCTAGAACAAAAATTCATATAGGAGAAGGTGTATCTTGGTCTACGCCCTATGGGCCGGTTACGGCTCGAAAGGTCAATAGATAGATAGATAGATAGATAGAATTTGAAAGAACATACATCGAGGTATGTCAGTATTAACTTCTTTTGGGGAAAATATGATGGCCATACAATGGATATGTGGTCTGAATGAATGGAAAAAGAATCCTTCAATTACACTTTTGTACATCAGATAGCAAAGAATAAAGAGGCAGACAAAAAAGTATTCTACACAGAGTTATTAACTAGAGAAGGTAATGTGTCTTTCTCAGTAATCAATCTGCATCATAAAGTAACCTCTTGCTCTTTTGTTCTGAGTCTGTTGTTGTTTAGGCTCTGCCCATGCTCTCCCTTTTCCTATGCCAAAAAACACATTGGCCAGATAAGCTCTGAATATTTAAAAATAAATATATTTTTTATCTACCGTTATAAATTTTTAACAATTATCTTTTTTTCCTTGTATCCATTTGTCAGCATGACATAGCAGAAGACCTGTTTTTATGGCACATCTGAGTCTTTTAATCCATCATAAAGGACCATTTTAGGCCCCAATTTTGAATAATTTTATCTGTCTTTATCACTGTAATACCATTTTTAGACCATAAAATATAATTTATTTTCCGTTTTGAATCTGTGTGAGAACAGCCTAAGAAATAAGATCAGAAATGAAGAACTGAGAAAAAGCTAGGAATAATCTCCGCCATAGAAGATATAAAGAAACAACAGATAAAATGGCTTGGCCATTTGATCTGACAGAAAAATCAAAACACAACACACAAGCCTCCAATAAAGATTGGCCATTTCTGATGTTGACTTTCTGCCAAGCCTCTCTCTTAAAATGTCTGGTAACTTGTCTCTTTGCTTTCCTCTATCTCTTCGTTCCTCAATTTTGTCACAATATATTCCAGCTGTTTCCTGCTCATTACATGGCCAAAAATTGAAGATTGTTTCATCATCTGCACAGGTTAATGACCCTTGCCAATTGAGAAGGACAAAAATGCCCGTTGCCAGACAAAATTCTATAGTTTGGGTTAACAACAAAAATAATATAGGTCACAGATAAATAAACATGCTCACTTTATCGTCAAGCTCTGTCTTAAAAAAAACTGGAAGGAATGGGATATTTTCTTCCAGTTCGATGTTCATTGCAACCTGAAAATATACAAATTATTTTAATATTTACATTTTTGGCTGCTTTAAGACTATTTTCTTCTTCTTCTTATTTCCTTCCTCATCTGTCTTTCAGCGTCGAGGGGAGATATAATTTGCGGTTTTTTGCTCTTCTGTTCACCTCTGCTGCTGTTATGTTTCCTAGTGCTTCTAATATTCCATCTATCCATCTTTTACGTGGACGACCCTTGGGTCTGGTGTTCTCACAATTTTTGTTGAAGGCTCGTTGTGTTGCGTTTTGATCTTTCTGCCTTGTCACGTGGCCAAACCATTTTATCTGTTGTTTCCTAATATATTCTATGGCGAGGACTATTCTTAGCTTTTTTCTCAGTTCTTCATTTCTGATCCTATCTCAGACTGTTTCCTGTCATTCGTCTCACACATTTCATCTCTGTAGAGGTTATTTTTCTGATTGTTCTTGGATCTAGGGGTCCAGGTCTGGCATTGGTAGCACAACGTTGGGATGAAGATTGTATTGTATAGTGCTCGTTTTGCCTCCAGAGTTATTTCCTTGTTGGACAATAGTGGTGATAACTGTCCAATGATTTGACAAGCTTTGTTGCATCTTGATTCTATCTCTGCTGTTTGAGAATCATCATTTGTCATTAGACTTCCTAGGTATTTGAATTCCTCTACTTGTTTTAGTTGTCTGCCTTCTATAGTTATGTTGATGTTCTGTTTATTTTTGGCGACATTCATGACTTCTGTTTTGTTAATGTTGATTTTCATGTTGTATTTTGTGCCTAAGCTGTTGAATTTGTTTAAGTGTTCTTGTAGGTCTTCTATTGTTTCATGTACAGTCGAACCTGTCTAAGGCGACCATTCACGGGACTTTCAAAAACTGGTCCCATAGGACAGGTGGTCCTGCCTCACAGGTTTCACATAATAAATAGAGCGATAAAAAAATTTTTATCCTAAGCACTATGAAAACTAACCTGCAAATCAGCGTAATCCATGAGTAGAACATAGTGCACATGTCGGTCTACAATAGCCAGTGGTTGGACACTTTTCATAAAACACGATAGTTAAACACACAAAAATAAAACACACATACACAGATTCCACTTATACTGTACATGTATCACTTTTGACTTGAAAAAAAATCCAATATGGTAGTCTGTTGTTTGACAGATGAAATAAACGATAAGTTCAATTTTTCTCTCAAGTCCATGATAACGTCTAGTATGTCAGATCTCCCGTTTGTTATTGAATAGGCGCGCAGAAGCTCCAAAGCATTATGTGCATCTGCGATAGTGTATGTTTTCTCAATGTCAGTAGAATCTTGTTCGTTGTCTGATTCACTATTCACATCCTCAGCAGCTAAAATTGCAGTGGCAGGAAGATCCAGTTTGTTTCTATTGTGTTGCAAGTTTGGAGCCCTGAATCAATCATGGAGATGTCTGTCAATTGGTATCCAAACAATTCTTTTGAAAGGTTATCCAAAGCAGTAGAAATTGCAGTAGAAACAATTTGCACGTCGGTCTTTGATGCAGATTCCATGTGCGTCAGAGAATATGCGTGTGTTTCAGCAGGACAATGAAAACCTGCTTTACAGAAACACTTAAGGATGGTTGAGTTGTCCACTTCTTTCCATGCTGCAGCAATCCAGTAGACTACATCCAGTAAATTGACCTGTTTCATGAGTTCGGTTCCGGAAGCATCCTTGTTTGATTCCATGACTGTGATAAGATGTAGAAGCTGTTTTTGTCTAAACTTTAATTTAAATGTCTGAATGACACCCTGGTCTAGGGGTTGAACTAATGCAGTTGTGTTGGGTGGCAGAAACTGCAGCTTAACATTCTGTAGTTCGATCTTGGGATGACACGTAGCGTTGTCAACAAATAAAATAATGTGGCGCTTTTTTTTCTGCATCTTACGGTCAAAACTTTTCAGCCAATCTTCAAATATAGCTGCAGTCATCCATGCCTTTTTGTTGTTTCTGTAAATCACTGGTAGTGTGTTTATGTTGATGTTTTTAAAAATCCTAGGGTTAGCTGCTTTCCCAATCACTAAAGCCGGTTCTCGTTCCCCAACATGTTAGTGCATAGCATCACTGTTATTCGCTCTTTGCTTTTTTTACCCCCAGCGCATTTTTCTCCTTTGACAAAAAATGTTTTGTCCGTAGTCGCTTTGAAAAATAACCCGGTTTCATCTAAATTAAAAATGTCTTGAGCAGCGTAACCATAGCATATCTCGGATAATTTAGAAGTCCAGTCAGCCGCAGCACTCATATCTGAATCACCGACTTCGCCACATTGCTTACCAAACACAAGATTGTGTCTTTTAATGAAGGCCTCTAACCAGCTGTTCGATGCTTTAAAGACTGAGTTTTCCAATTCTTTTGCAAACTGTAAAGCTCGTTCTTTGATCATCGGCCCAGATAACGGAATTTTTCGTGCAAGTGCTGATTGACACCATTTCCAACAAAGTGTATTTATGTCTTCATTTCCCGTTTTCCTGCTATTCCTTCTTTTCATACTTGGTGCATTATTTTCAAAGTCATTCATATACTCGGCTTTTCTCTTTAACGTACGTAAAATCTGTGTCTTTCCCACTCCAAACTGTTCTGCCAATAATCGCGAACTTTTACCTTGCTGATTTTGTCGAATCACTGATATTCGTTCTTCCAGCGTTAATGCTTTTGGTTTTACACTTTTGACACTGGCCATTTCCTATATTGTGTGTAACACTTTTAAAATCCACAAAAATAATTCACTGAGATACTGTACATGTACATGAATACACTCTAAGCGGGCAATGACTAATTCTTTAGTTAATTCCTGTAATTTATACGGGCCACGCAATGGTCTACTCTGGTCTAGACGGAACCGCGAAGTGATGTCACTTCACGAATCATAGATCTGTGTCTGCACCAGTATTGACTGATAAACGTAACACGTCCCACTGTAATCTGGGACTCACTAAATACGGGAAAACATCAACACCTGTAGACACCTGTGTCGATCGTTTATAGCTCCCAGCGAGACGAAGGACTGGCTGGTCGTCGTAAACGGGATAAATAACATTGGCGGCGGTTAATTAGCCTGGTCTCTGGTCGCGTCATACGGTGAGCGCCGTAATCAGTGTTAGCATATAGTAAAAAACTCGGGGAAATTGTAGACCCGGTCCTATAACCAGGGAAACGCTTTAAACAGGTGGTCCTAAGACCAGGTTCGACTGTATTAGTGCCTGATCGTCTGCAAATAAAAGTTCGTTGATCTCCTCTGTCTCTGATGGGTTGGCTAGCTTACATATATGGTCCACGTACGTAATAAACAGTAGGGGAGATAGTATGCATCCCTGTCTTACACCTGATCTAACTTTGAAGTGGTCTGTGTAGCCTGCTGCTGCTCTGACCCTGCAGCTGCTGTTGATATAGAGACTTTTAATTAGGTTGGTTAGATGTTGGCTTACTCCGTATGTTGTTAGTATCTCCCACAGTTGTTCTCTGTTTACTCTGTTGAATGCTTTTTCCTGGTCAATGAAGGCTATGTATAAGTTTTGATTGTGTTCTGTCGTTTTTTCTAAAAGCTGTTTTAACGTGAAAAGTGCATCGGTACATTCTCTGTTTTTTCGGAGGTTTTTTTAATACTATAGCAACATGAAACTTTATACAGAGCTTCGCTGCAGGAGGTAATCTAATCATCAGACACCCACCATCAGGCAAGTATTTTGACTATTTAGCAGCTTCACACTCGGATTGGGGGAAAGGAACTGGGTCACACAGTTGCCTCTTGCTGCAATTGTGCTTGAAAGCTCACAGTATATTCGGCATGTAATAACTAAGCTTGTTCCACACAACACTTCTTTAAGAATCTACTGTCTATACCCTGTTGCAAACTCTTGTCATAGGCCTAACATAACGCATTGGGTGATGTTCTCTATGTAATGGCGGCAGTCTTAAATGTCTTGCTATTCCACATGTCGTTCTTATATTCACTTGACTCTATGGCTGCCCTCCCTATGAAAATAATCTGCTTGTTAGTGCATAACTTGACAGGGTGGAGTGTATCAGCTGAAAATATGTTGTTGGTTCATATTGATCTACACAAGTTTTTCAATGTTTAAGACTAGATATTGAAGCTGTAAAAGTTTTGAGGTTTTTGTGGTCAATCTCAAGTAAGTAAAGAACACATTTCAACTTGTACAAACTGATGTAAACAAGGTGAAAAGACAAACCAACAGAGTTAAACATAAAGGATGATGATATTAAGTCCCTGAAATTTAAAGACAATAAAAATATACACCCATTTGAGGTAAAATAGCTACCAAGATGTATGCCAAAAATGTCAAGGCAGAATAAACGATTGACTTCTAAAGAAAAACCAAAACATTTGACAAAAGAGTACTACATATGTATTTGAAGATAAGGACTTGTACAAAACAATTACACTGGAACTGTGGTAAATTTTTTTCAACCAATCAAAAACAATACCAGATGCACAAGGAATGAGCTCTTCCCTTTCCCAATAATGCGCGATTCAGCCTAGTGCATTGCAGTGAGCTACCGATTAATGCTCTCTCTGGCTCTTGCAAAATGTCTGAATATTTTGTTCCTTAGCTTTATTTTGTAAAAGTTTTACATACTTTCAATGTATAGAAGAGGGATTTCCCCTGCTACAATGTTATCCAAGGAGCATGAGATAATGTCAGTGTTTAAGAATTAACAGAAACATGGTAATTGACAGCTATGCTGACATGCTCCTGGAAACAACATCCCAAACATTTACCCACTTCACTAACTTTGCTCTTCAGACAGCACAAACAGGGCCAACATAAACAACTATGAGGGCAAACATAAACAACTGTGAAGAAAAATATAAACAA
The DNA here is from genome assembly GCA_032433765.1 of Megaustenia siamemsis. Classification (NCBI taxonomy): domain Eukaryota; kingdom Metazoa; phylum Mollusca; class Gastropoda; order Stylommatophora; family Ariophantidae; genus Megaustenia; species Megaustenia siamemsis. The sequence goes on from JAVIAB010000159.1 coordinate 15,726,584, forward strand.
CTCTGAAGACAAACATTAACAACTCTGAAGGTAAACATAAACAACTCTGAAAACAAACATAGACAAATCTGAAGACAAACATAAACAACTCTGAGGGCAGACATAAACAACTCTAGGACAGACAATGAGGGCAAACATAAACAACTGTGAAGAAAAATATAAACAACTCTGAAGACAAACATAAACAACTCTGAAGATAAACATAAACAACTCTGAAGGCAAACATAAACAACTCTGAAGACAAACATAAACAACTTTGAAGGCAGACATTTACAACTTAAACAACTCTGAAGGCAAACATAAACAACTCTGAAGACAAACATAAACAACTCTGAAGATAAACATAAACAACTCTGAAGGCAAACATAAACTACTTTGAAGGCAGACATTTACAACTTAAACAACTCTGAAGGCAGACATAAACAACTTACAGAACTCTGAACATAAACATAAACAACTCTGAAGGCAAACATAAACAATTTAAAGAACTCTGAAGACAAACAAACATAAACAACTCTGAGGGCAGACACAAACAACTCTAGGACAGACACAAACAACTATGAGGGCAAACATAAACAACTCTGAAGACAAACATTAACAACTTAAACAACTCTGAAAGTAGACACAAACAACTATGATAAGAACAAACATAAACAGCCCAGAAGACAAGCATAAACAACTTAAAGAACTCTGAAGGCAAACACAAACAACTCTGAAGACAGAAACAAACAACTATGATGGCAAACATAAATAACTCAATCTGAAGACAAACATAAAGAACTCTGAAGGAAAACATAAACAATTTAAAGAACTCTAAAGATAAACATAAACAACTCTGAGGTTAACCAAAGCAACTGTGAAGGATAAAATCTTTGGCAAAATGAAGAAACTAGTGGTCATTGTGCAGTAAATTACCTAAATCTACACTGATATCTGACTCCCCTAAAGAGCAAGAATAAGCAAAATGATTTGGATGCAGTGAACACATCATTTATATCCCACAGAAGAGATAAAATATGGGTCAGACAAAAGAAAAAGTATTATCCTGAAATTAATTAAAGGACTTAGGATGAGTAGATATATGTGTAACTCAGTATTTTTCAAATTCTGAGATTAAAATTTGATGACTCAACACTTTGTTAATTAAATTGGATGTGAAATCATCTAAAACTGTGTACATTTTTCCTTTTGAATCCAAGTTGATTGTGATGTAATGAACAGTTCATTCATGGAAAAGTACCAGTCAAATACCAGTGGATAAAGAAATACAGTGAAGACGAAGGTGCTGGATAAAGCACACAATGCAGAAACAAACCGAGAGTATTATACAACTGGCCTTTTTTTAATCGCCATGAAAAAGACAAAGAGGAAGACTTTTTTTTCTTGGAGAAGACGAAAGCAGAGATGAAGATGATGGGGAAGACATGGAATGATCTTAAAAGAATGGCAAGAAATAGAACGGCTTGGAAAGTGTTTGTTGAAGAAACTCCCTGCAGGGAGTTGAAAGGTAGAAGAAGAAGAAGTACAGTTTATTCTGTAATTAATTTTTCTACATTACTGTTAATAGAGAGACACTGACAAGAGAAGCAAACTTGGTAGGCATAGACTTATTTAATAAGATCAACAATTTCACTCAGAGTAGAGCTAGATTGCAAATGCACTAAGAGCCCTATTCGATGTCTAGTGGCACTGAAAGGATCAGGATCAAAGATATTGTTAAATCTTTCCGTATGTTTTGACACACTGTGCACCATGCTGATTTTGGCTATGTTTTGACACACTGTGCACCATGCTGATTTTGGCTATGTACATTTTGCCGGATAGTGCGCCACTCTCAATTTGATTAGTGTGAACCGTCATCAAACCATTTTTTTTTACATGTCTTGTATCATCTTGGTATTGGTTAAATATAATACCTTGTTCAATTATCTAAAAATTCATATATAATATGTTATATGTTAGTTAAACATAAATATGCAGATTGATTCTTAAAACCATGAACAATTTTGTCTCTCAAATCTCTCCCATTGCATTGATCCAAAGCTCCCGTACGGAAAGAATTAATTAGGGTTTTCTCCCTGCCTTAAGAATTTGTAAACGAAGATAGAGCAGCGAAATAATAATGACAAGGTCAAAGGTCACTGTCAATTGTGTTGTTGATAATCTCCTTATGTTGCTTTAAGAAAAAAACACCCCTGGTAGGCATGCATTAATGGTTGTTATTAGGGGAAGGTCTCAGTGTATTTTTGTTTGGAAGTTGTCTAAAGTTTCAGTCAGTGGTCAACATGTCCAACAGAGTTGTTTGCTTTCATCTAAAAGTGACATTTTGGTTCTAACCTTGGAGATTTTTGGACGAAGTTGTCCTTGGTCTAATACATTCCACTCATTCTTAAAATTAATATATTATAGAAGTGGTTTTAATTTATGACACAACACCACCAACAAAATGTAAATTTTCTTTAGGTAAAGTAAATATTTATGAATTATATTTTAGTAAAATAATTATCGTACCAAAAAGAAAAACAATCGGCAAAAATGTATGAGCCTCCAGGGTGCAATATTCAATTTTTAGCCACAAAAGTTTTTTTTTTTTAATTTTAAGATGCAGCCTCTTTTAATCACTTTGAAAGTATAATAGAAGTTTGCATATTTTATCTTTCTGGAAAAACATAAATGAACAAATTATCTAAAATATCAGTGACAAACAACTGTGCCAATAATATCAGTTAAAATAAAAAAATCAAAATGCATGGTTACCACTTTATGTAGGCAAGGTTCTGTATTATCCCTCACTTACGTAACCAAACACATTTATTTTATTTTTTTCCTTTTCAACCATATCATCAGCTTCCCATTTTTAATATCTTAATCCCAATAATACCAGGTAATGCAGCAACAACATCCTTCCACCCCTCAGAGAAGTAAACCTTTATTGATATAACTTAATCTTTAATTATGATATCTAAATGTGGTGCGCTTTATTACATATGGTAGTACAAATTACTAGCACTTACTTGTAATATTAGGGGCTCTAAAAAAAGTATTTTCTTTGAACCTTTGACACATAACTGTGTGTTTACTAATTAAACACAAGGAGAACTTGGACTTCATGTCTCAGGTTGATTTGGTTATGGAAGGCCCCAGTATCACTGCAAACGAATTAAAATCCATAAATACTCAACCGCCCGTGCCAGCGTAATCATCTGAATTAATATCTCATCTTCCAAATAAAGAAAGGTAACTGTAGTTCCCATCACAACAGTATCAGCACACGCCAAAAGACATAACGCGAAACCGCACAGAAAGTGAACACAGCCAACTGTTCCCTGTCATACAATATCATCATTCATCATAAACAATTGGAATATCGAAACATGATCAAAATGGATGAGACACAGCTCACAGTGTGCACAGAGCACTTAACTCAGTAGCTCCTGCAACAAGCCGGACTTGGAATATGAGGAAACTGCAACAAGGAACACTTTTCATACATAGCCTGCAATGGTTCCTGCCGCCTATCCACCATATACCAGACGTTCACGTTCTCCTGAAACCGATGATCGTCATATTTTATTTTAAATGTACAGCGCTTGATGATGTTAGGCCATCGTTATTAACTCCAATTCTGAACATATAAACACAGTCGTCAGATTATCCCCGTTGCACATCAAACAACAGACCGTAAGATTAGCGTATGGCCGGTCTAGGGATATACGATGACGTAGCACACACAACAATGTCCTTTAGATTCCTGATTACTCTAGTGAATGCAGCCTACGATGAACAAAACAATGTGCAAATTCCCTAAAGAGATAAAAATGCTGCTGACTTGACGAAGCAGTTCATATTAATGAGTAACATATAAATAACTTGCGTCAAGTAATTCCAACAACGGCCATGAACAGCACCAATGTGACGTAAAGCGAAGATCAAGTCCAGACAGTTGAAGGTCGCATTCACAACTCTTGATTTGTCGAAAAGGAAATATTTGCCAGCATACGACTTCACTTTATCGGCGCAGATGTATTAAGTAGAATATCATTTTGACTTTGATGCAGAAAAGTGCAATGGAAAACCTAAATTAATCAGACCCCGAATGCACTTTCTGCAGAAATCGACAGAATGTGAACTAGATCCACCATTTTAAAAAACGGAAGTCCTAAAGGTTGATTTATGACCTGAAACTGATCGCTTGGACTGGACGTGTTATTTGTCTATTCAGATGGTCGCCGTAAATTCATCAGTGTGTTTGGCTACCTCAAAGCATTATTCGCTGAGTTTCCCCGAGTGACAAAAGATTGTTTGATGTTGAGAATGACCAAGGGAATTTCCCTGGTCAAAGGGAAGAATAAAAGTGGAAAATTGTCAATTTGTTTAAATTTGAAGAATTTTTTTTTTCGTATTATAGGATCGTAACTCACAAAATGGGAAAAAAAATTGTAACATCAATAAAAACAAATTAATCTCTCAGGGGTCACCAGAAATAGTAATTTAGGAAGGTACATGGAGGGTGGGGGGATAATGTTTAAATACTGCAAACCATCACATCTGGAAGAATTTGTGTTTTGATGCAGTAATTTTTACTTCGTTATCATAATCTAGGGTTAAATATATCAACCAGGCAACTTACTGCATAATCTGACTCCTCCTGTTTTATATTTCCTATTGGTAACAGGTTGTGCGTTTCCATGTTCCTGACAGTCTGCGAATGAAAGAGTAAAGTCTCATGTTAGTGAGAGCAAATACTGGAATCATGAGAGCAAAGAGGGAAACAAAGAATATGGCTATATTTAATATACACATTTATATTGCATTTAAACTTTCAAATCTTTTAAATTATCAATCACACAATCCTGTTTAAAATTACACAATCATGTTTAATTTCATTGACATTGTAGTCTTATGACAATCTGATATTATTGTCAGTTTGTGAGATTATATAAAAATGTTTAAAGTGTTTCATTTTGATACAAATCACTTTAGAAAAGAAACAACAAATTTATTTACTATATGTTTTATGGAAATTGGAGCCTATGGCAGCCTCTCTACAATCAGAATAGTCCAGGTTAGATTCACAGAAGATTTTTTTTTTTTGACTCAGGAGTTCTCCCTGTTTAAAAAAATTGGTACAAGAGATTATTCTGGGACGTAAAAGAGGCCTCCTGTGTTAACACACCACCCAAAAATATGGTAACTGACACCATGTTTCCCATTCATCTAACAAGGCCAAAGAGGAGGGAGATTGGAGGGGGGGAGAAGGATCTTTACTTTTTATGAAAAGTATTATATGTACATCCCATGTGTTACCGGGGCTTCATTATGAGGGAAGTAGAGAATAGTGACACTGTGACCTTCCAGGCATGTCGTAAGAGGTGACTAAGGAAGTTGATTGCTGGCTTGACAAGCTGTCATTGTAAAAAGTATTGTTATGGAAACAGAGCCATAGATTTTGGAAGTGGTAATCTCTGCAATATGTGCCATTTTGGCATGCAAGGTTTCTGCTTTTGAGATTATGGTTCTGCCCTATGTGCCGTCTTCGGCTCGAAAAGACAATAGATAGATTATATGTATACTTTGATGATAAAACATATTTATTTGAAGTCTGAACAGCTCACAACGTAATAAGTTATAAAGAAGAGACTGAACTATCTCAAGAACTGACATGCATTTAGACTCTAGATGGGAAGTGAATGAGAGGCAAACAAAGGACAACCTGGCAGCTGGAACGGAGAAGCATAGAATAGGCCAAACTTGTAGTTTTCTGTGACTGATATTCAAACAGAAAGGAGAAATTTTGTTGCCACTGTCTGCTTTCGTGGTCTTTAACTAAGATCAACAAGGAGATTGACCCTGACCTTGCTACTATTTTTATTCTGACAATCATATTGAGAAGTTCTTGCCAGATTTGTTGTCTAGGTCAGTAAAAAAAAAGATAAACTTCACCAAATCTTTATAGCATGTTCCCATTTTTTAGGCCTGCTGGGGGGAATTATAGGACCAGAGAATAAAGGTAGGTTATCAAGTGCAGTCTCCAAGAGGTGTTTGGGTCTGAGTTGTTATTTTATCCCCAATTGATCTATGTAATTAAAAAGAAATGTTGTCATAACAACAAGCAGATAATAGCATGAATCTACCATCTGAAGTTAACAAGTACAAATAGCAAGTTATTAAAACTAATTGTCTTGTGACAATTAAGCAAAAAGAGAGATAATTTCCAATATTAGGAAGAAACAATATGCTGGAGAAAGTAAACATTGATGGCAAGGATCTGCGAATCATAAAAAACATGTACTGGCAACAAACAGCAGCTATATGAATTAATAACCAGATAGGACAATTTCAACTTATAAAACATGGAGTCAGACAAGGCTGTGTTCTGTCGCCGGATTTGTTTTCACTTTACAGCGAACATATTATGAGATCAATAGTAGACAAAAAAGGAATTGAAGTCAATGGTTACAACATAAATAATTTGTGATATGTGGATGACACAGACTTAACAGCAGAGACAGAGAATGAACTATAAGAAATGATAGACATAACAGTAAAAGAAAGCAACAAGAAAGGTCTCAGTCTGAATAGTAAGAAAATTGAAGTAATGGTCATATCGAAGAAACAATCATCACCAGCATAGTAAAAGTAAAAAGTAAAGTACCCCTGTTACGCCAAGTGGTGTATAGGGAAATATGGTGTTAGTGACCCTATATTTTACAGACCTTCAGCACATGATTTTTGGGGTAATGTGGTCGGTATTACACCCATGTTGCTTTACTCCCAGAAAAAAATCTGGTACCCATTTAAGGCTGGGTGAACCCAGAAGCTATTGGTTGGGATCGAACCCTACCCCTTGTCCTTTGTAGTCCAGTTCACTAACCACTGAACTATCATGGCTCCATCACCAGCATGCAGCATAAAAATAAACAGGACAAATTTGAAACAAGTGCAACGCGTCAAATACTTGGGCACAATAATAACATCGGATGGAAGATGCACCATGGAAATAAAAAGCAGAATAGCTCAGGACAAAATAGCATTTCATAAAATGAAAAATATCTTATGCAACAAATCTATGTCAATAGAAATGAGAAAGAGAGTTCATCTGTGCTATATAGAACCAATTATGACCTATGGAAGCGAATCATGGACAGTAGACAAACAAATGAAAAGACGATTAGAGGCCACAGAGATTGGATTTCTCAGAAGAATGTTGAAAGTTTCCTGGACAGCTAAAAAGACCAATGAGGAAGTTCTCAAAGAGGCCAACACAAAAAGGCAGCTCCTAAAAGCCTTCAGAAAGAAACAATCAACATTTTTCAGGCACATCATACTTGGTTACAACTGGCAAAATAAAAGGAAAGAGAGATCGCGGATGACAAAGAAAGAAAATACTGGATAGCTTGGTGTCATGGCATGGAAAACAGCCAACAACAGAACTCATAGATGCACTATGGATAGGAGATTGTGGAAGGACATGATCTTAAATGTTACGTAGAGCCAGTCTTAACATATGGATGCGAATCATGGACAATAGGACAACAGACAAGAAAATCACTGGAGTCTGTAGAAATGTGGTTTTACAGAAGAATGTTGAGAGTAGCATGGACAGCTAAGAAGAGTAATGAAGATGTTCTGAGAGAGGTCAAAGCAAAAAGAGAGCTAATTTCCAATATTAGGAAGAAACAATCATCATTTTTTGGCCATGTAATGAGAAGAGAACAACTGGAATATATTGTAACAACTGGAACAATTGAGGGACGAACAAATAGAGGGAAGCAAAAAGGAAAAAAATAACAGACAGCTTAAGAGAATGGCTTGGCAGAAGGTCAACAACAGAAATGATAAATAACTGTCGAGATCGAAAGTTGTGGAGAGACATAATCACCTACGCCAGCAGGCCTGGTACTTGATGATGATGTCAGCACAATTAAGTAGGTCTGTTATTAAAGGCTTTTTAAACTAACCAATCAACTCACTTCATTATCTGGCTCCTGTTTGATAATCAGTCTTGTCATAGCTTTCTTTGTTTCCATATTTCTGACTGTCATAGAATAAAGGGGAATGTTCAAGATTTAACAACATTAGGTCGGTATGCTTTGCATTATTTTTTTCACAAAATAACAATTATTTAACTCTTTCAGTACATTTCAAAGCACTGCACATCATGTCAATTTTAGTCATGTACGCTTAGTCGCACAGTGCGTCACTCTCAATATGATTAGTGTAAACTGTCATCAAACCATGTTCTTTTTAAATATCTTTTATCATCTTGGTAATGGTGAAATCTAATTCCTTGTTTAATTATCTAATAATGCATATATATGTTAGGTATTAGAAACATAAAAACATATAGATTGATATTTCAAATCATGAGAAATGTTGTCTCTGAAATCTCTTCCATTGCATTGATATAAACCTCCTGTACTGAAAGAGTTAAAATATGTATATATATAGCTAGATAGCCCTTGATTTCATGAACTCAATGATACCATAATCATGTGTGTATGTACTGTAATGTAATGTTAGTGAAAGATATAATTATATATCCTTATAGGATTAGGTGTGCCTGCAAATTAGGGTGTCTAGTGGCACAATTATTCAGTTAAAATAAGTGGCTTGCCTTTTTTAATAAATAATTATATGACTACCTAGGCTTTCATAAAATGATTTTACTTAACTCTACAGCTCAAGCACATGTTTATATTTTCCTATATTTGTATGTTATCAGCTTCAAGCTGTAATTATTTCACTCACAAAATTATAACTTATTTTCCAGGTTCAGGTCACCCAACAGCAACTGGGCTGAAAGTTGTGTGTGACTCATAGCTGACTGCTTCCACTTTCTCTTCACCTCACCATGTTAGGAGTGGAGACTGACTTACCAGCCTTTCCAAGCAAGGAGAAATTGAAAAGGGAAGTGTAAGACAATCTGGAATCTAAAAATGCCATTCTAAAACTCATATATACTAGGACTTAAAACACAAATATCACAGATTGCTGTCAATCACAACACAACAGTTATCTACATCATATAATACCCTTTAAATGGTGGATGATAAAGAAAAATAGTGAATGCAGCAGTTTTTGTTGTTCAATTCTTGATCTTGATCCCTCCAGCACCGGTAGATGTCAGAAATGGCTTAAACTGTTTTACATCAACCTTCACTATACTGGTCAGGTCAAGATGTTCAATCTTATCAAATAAGTTTAAGCCTATCTATCTATCTATCTATCTTTCATTCACCTGAAGTATTGTCTATATCAGCAATGCCGTTTCCTATATAAATTTTACTGTCTTTTGTAATTCTTGCAGTGGCCCATATAGTTTAGTCTGTAGTGTTGTATCTATGGGCCAATGGATTTTCCTCAGTCTACTATATTCAGTGCAGTCTTGAAGTATGTGTTCAGCAGTCTGGGGCGCCTGTCCACATGTACAAGTAGTTGATGTGCCGATCTTGAATTTTGTATCTATTCATATTATGAAAGGCATCCTAATTTGGGGCTTGTGGTTCTCTGATTGATTTGATTATCTGTTTCTTATGATGGTATGTAACCGGTGTATCTAGTTGTGTGCGTGTTGAACTTTCCTTTGCCAACTGATCTGCTTTCTCATTTCCTGGTATTCCACAGTGAGATGGGATCCACTGCAGGGCAACCCTGTGGTGCTTGCAGAGTTCAATCAATAAGGTCTGCAGATGTGGTGATTTTCTAGATTGTAGTGTCTGGAGTACTGATCTTGCATCTGTCAAAAACACTACAGGCTGTGGGCTAAGATTACTGTTCAGCAGTTTTTCTATTGCTAGCTTTATTGTTTGTATTTATGCATGATAATTGTGACAATATTTCCCTGTTGCTATTTTATTCATATCCCTAGTGTTATTTGGGTACTCTTTATATGCACCTGCTCTCCCAATATTTACTGCAATATGTGCTGATCCATCTGTGTACACACGAATCCATAGGTCTTGTGGGTATTCTTCATCCAGGAAACTGAGAGTTATTGTTTTCCGCTGTAGACTGTACTGTTCTTCTTTGTCAACTATTCCTTTCACTTCTGTCCATATTTGTATTGATAATCCTGATTCCTCTGTCCAGGAAGTATGTTCTGGTATGGGCAGTAGGGGGTTAACAACTCTTGGCATGTCTGGTGTTTGCTTGGCTTGGTGGATAAAACTACTTCTCTTAAGTCGTCCCAATGCAAGATTTTGGAATCCGTCTTTCATTGGATGTCTCGGCATGCATGCAAATTTTTTCTGCCTCTATCAGCACCTTTGTGTCCCTCCGTTCTTTCAGTGCTGGTATCCTCCACAATTTCTCCATCTCCAATATTGGTGTGATTTCATTGCTCCTGTGATGACCCTAAGTGCCTGGTTTTGTACTTTATCCAGTTCTTGCAGTGTGGTATTTGATGCTGAGCACCATGCCAATGATCCATATTCTAAATGTGGGCATATACTCTGTTGGTAAACTTTACTGAGTATTTTCCCACTCGCACCCCATGTGGTTCCACACAGCTTTCTTAGAATAGCCAATTTCCTCTTTGCTTTTTGGGTTGCCTTATTTATCTGCTGTTTCCAAGATAGTTTGTTATCAAATGTAACTCCAAGATATGTAGCTTGTATGTCTTCTTTCAAAGGCTCATTGTTTATGTAGATGGCTCCTGCTTTTTGTTTTGGGGAGAGAGTGAAAAGTTAGTACTGCATTTCTCTGTATTGATGCTGATACACCATATATTTGTGCATGAATTCAGTGCATTCATAGCTCTTTGTAGCAATTTGGAGGTCACTGTTGCATACTCCTCTGTGCACCACATTACCAAGTCATCTGCATACATTGCCACTTTGATGTCATGTGGTAGTTCAGTAACTAGGTCATTGATGTAGATCAGAAAGTGTTGGAGATAGTACCCCTCCCTGTGGAACGCCCTGGCGCAATAAGACCTTCTTACTCTTAAGACCATCCAGTTGCACTCTGGCTCTCCTGTTATGCAGGTATGCTTTGACCCACTTGTACATCCTGCCATTTACTCCATAATTTATCAGTTTCTTCAAAAGCCCTTCCTTCCATACCTTATCAATGCTTTCTTTAGGTCTATCCATGCTGCTAGTACCAGTTTCTTTTCTTGAAATGCGTCATCAATTTCCTGGGAAAGATAGGTTGCCTGATCTTCGGTAGAGTAACACTGTCTAAAGCCTGCTTGTTGTGGGACAAGGAGATTTTCACTTTCCAGGTACCACTGCAGTCTGAGATTGATTATACGTTCCATTGTTTTACACAGATAGCTTGTAAGGCTGATTGATCTATAGCTGGATGTCGTTGAACCATCTTTTCCTGGCTTTAGTAATTGTATCATAATTGCTTCTCTCCATGCCTATGACACTCTACCTGTGATCCAGCAAATATTGTAGATCTGCAGTAGTTTTGCTTTAGCTGCAGTTCCCAAGTTCTTAATCATTTCATTGGACACTCCATCACTGCCTGGTGACTTTTTTCATTTTTAATTTGGATATTGCCAGCTCTAGCTCTCCTTGTGTAATGGGTATTTCCATGACTTCATGTGCAGTCTCTTCTTGTCTTGCATTTTGTTGTTTTAAATGGGTCTCTTGTCGTTTCTCTAGGCTAATTTCAATATTATTGTCATTTGCAAAGGAGTCTGCAAAGTGATTTGCTGCATGCTTACATGGTTTAAGCTTATAAAATGTTCTTCCCTTTAAGTGTTATTTCTTTAGACCATCCTTTTTTCTATATCCTGATGTTTCTCGTATAAGAGCTTGTTTTGAAATTATTTTGTTGTCTCTTCTCAACATATGTCCATCTACTCTTCCTTAATTGTAAATGAGATTGTCGGTTACATGGCCATTTCTTTTATCTTTATATTAGCCTTGAATTCATTCCATTGTACACAGAGTGTTCAAAATTAATTCATTGTTTGTTTATTGTTACAATTATCACTGCACACTGGATTAATCCATAGGTGCTCCGATATCCTCTTCAAGAAAATCCTAGGATAATCCAGGTCCATTTGTGTAAACTCCATAGCATGGCCCTGGGATCCACAAAGTAGGTAGGTTTCTGCAGACAATTTTGCCTTCTGCTGGGTAATGGCCATATTTATGACTTAGCCTTTTGATTTTAACTGCCAAGGGATCTTGAACATGCATGATTGCACACAGGACCTCGTGTATATTGCTGTTATCCGAGATGGCTAGACACTGGATTTCAATAATACAATAGATCAGAGGAGGGTAAAGTCATAAAGAAACCACGGATTAATTTTGTCTATTTCTGAAAAATCACCACTGTTTCTGATGAGCTCAGAACTAGAGTTCATTCCTGAGTCTGAGATTGCTCCTCTAGACTAAACTTATCAAGGAAGTCCCCCTTTTATTGTACACAAGCTGCTGGCTGAAAGGATACACATAGCCAACAACAGTCTTAAAAGCAGAAGCTGGAACAGCCTGGTACTGGGCGCAGGGCACAATAGGGACTTAAGATGTTGAGTGGCCAGAACCAATCAGAAAGCAGAGCCAACTACTGATTGCAGACTGTTGAGAAATTATGACAGCCTACCCTTAAGATACCTTGTATAGTGAAAAAAAAAAAAAAATGAAGACATATTAAAGACTTGCAAAGATTAAAAAGAACTGGCTTTTAAATACCATTCTGCAGAGAAAATTAAAATATTATGGCTGCATCAAAAGATACAGTGGGATGGAAAGAATAATAATAGAAGGCATGGTTCCAGAATGACACATCAAGGAGAGACCAAGAAGAAGGTAATTTCAAGACACCAAAGAGACCATGAACATGACAATAGAAGTTGGAGATTTGGTTAGAGATAAGAGATTATTTCAGGTGGGGTTTTGGTGAATGCAACTTTCTGCAAAGTGCAAAGGATATGCAACCTGATGATGATGTTTATTATAATGTCATAGTCCTAATCAACTCTAGTGACCTGCACCAGGTGAATAAGTAAAACAATGACTCCATTATTGACATGAAAGTTTTTGGTTGCTCTCATGCAATGTAAGACTATTATTTATTTTGTTGTAGGGAACAGACAAGTAATTGCAGTACTTTGGTAAAGCTGGTAGCAGGAGCAAATAGTGGGGTGTAATGTACACTACTACAAGGTTTGGTGACAGCTTTACAAGAAAGGAACACAACAAAATACTGATGTTTCAGCCTTCCACAGAAAATGAGAACAAAACAAATGAAATAAAGATTCTACTACATCTAGGATGATCAGGACATTTAAATCTAGAAGAAATACAAAAAGGGATAAAGAGATGAAATGATGAAATGAAAGAGAGATGTGCTACATATCAGAAGACAAAAGTAAATAGTATGTGAAAATTCATCATCATCATGTGCCGTACCTGTTGGCGATGGCGATCATGTCCTTCCACAATCTCCTATCAACAGTGCATCTTATCAGTTCTGTTGTTGAATGTTTTCCATGCCATGACACCAAGCTATCCAGTATTTTCTCTCTTTGTCGTCCGCGATCTCTCTTTCCTTTTATTTTGCCAGTTGTAACCAAGTATTCCAATTTTCCTCTTCTCATGATGTGCCCGAAAAATGATAATTGCTTCTTTCTGATGTTTTTTAAGAACTCCCTTTTTGTGTTGGCCTCTTTGAGAACTTTCTCATTGGTCTTTTTAGCTGTCCAAGGAACTTTCAACATTCTTCTGAGAAATCCCATCTCTGTGACCTCTAATCGTCTTTTCATTTGTTTGTCTATTGTCCATGATTCGCTTACAGTGGTCAGAATTGGTTCTATATAGCATCGATGAACTCTCTTTCTCATTTATATTGACATAGATTTGTTGCACTTAGAAGTTTTAGTATTTCAAATGTTGCCCTTGTGTGAAAATTGGTGAGCTAAAATATATATAAAATTATAGTGAGAATTAACTGAGGCAAGATCCAAAAGCTCCTAGCGAGTAGATGACTGTGAGTCAAATGGTGATGCTGGAGGGGAGGGAGAAGGGTTGGAAATTAGTCATATGATTAGACAAGAAGTCGAACGAGGTTACAAGGTGGTAGAATGAGGTGTGATAGTCAGCCAAGCATGACACAGGTGATTACTAGAGATAGGGAATAGTGTATATCTATCTATCTCTATTGACCTTTCGAGCCGTAATCGGCCCATAGGGCGTAGACCAAGATACACCTTCTCCTATATGAATTTTTGTTCTAGCAGTTTTCTTTTAAAGATATTTTATCAAATCTCGCCATCTGTCTCTGTTCTGTGCAAGCAGTTCTATCTCATTGAGGGAGCCGATTCCTGCTGCTCTTGCCTCTCTCATCAATGTTCTTCTCAGTGTCTCCCTGGGTCTTCCTCTTTTTCTTTTACCTGTTGTTTCCCATATGAGGGCTTGCTTTGCTATTCGATTATTATCTCTTCTCATCACATGTCCAACGTATGACCATCGTCTTTTCTTTATTACTGAAGATATTAGTGGTTGATTGGCGATTTCTCTAATTTCCTCGTTTGTTTTGAATTTGTTCCACGCTATACCAAGTATTTTCCTTAGACATTTATTTTCGAATGCGTTCAACTTTGTTTCTATATCTCTTGTTGTTTTCCAGCTTTCACACGCATACGTAAGGGTTGATAGTACATTATAGTGTATATATGGAGTTAAAATGAGCAAAGTCTGATACACACACACAGGTAACATGGCAAAAGATTAGGCGTAAGAGGAGGATTTGGCAGTCCAGGGTGTTGGAGAGTCAGACAGGAGTAGCGAAGCATCAATGTGGAAGAAAAAAAGGAAAGGGTAGAGTAAGGTAGAACTGGAATATAAAGTGGCAATATTGATAAAGTTAATAAATGTTAGTGGAGAAGAGGCAAACAATACCAGTGCTGCTGTAATTATAAATATAAGTTGGTAAATAGGGAGCATGATTCTTGTGGAAGGGTGCCAACGGACTTACCAATATGTAATGTAGACCCAGAATATCACCTGGGGAGGGTGAGAGTAGTCAAAACAGGTGCTGAGGAGTGAAGGAAGGAGAGGAGAGAGTGGGGGGAATGGAAGAGAGATGGAAGTGAAAGAAGGAAAGGTAGGAAAAAGTGGGGGAAGAGAGAGTGGTTATAGATTACCAGTGAGAAAGAGGGATATATTGATGCCCTGTGGGATGAGGCAACCCATACAGGCGATTAGACGATTCTCTAAAGTGAATAAGCTGCGGTTGACAGAAGAACATGACAACAGGCCAGTAACTTGAACATCCGCCTTACCCTGACGGCACTTAAAGTTGAAGTGGGACATCCGCCTTACCCTGATGGCACTTAAAGTTGAAGTGGGACATCCGCCTTACCCTGATGGCACTTAAAGTTGAAGTGGGACATCCGCCTTACCCTGATGGCACTTAAAGTTGAAGTGGGACATCCGCCTTACCCTGAGGCACTTAAAGTTGAAGTGGGACATCCGCCTAACCCTGATGGCACTTAGAGTTGAAGTGGGATACTATTGGGATGCCTGGATCTGAAGTGGTGCCTGGATTTGAACAAATGCCACCCACCAGAAATGGAGGGGGGGGGGGGTGTGTTCTTGACGCTGAATAATCAGGATGAGATCACCAAGTTAATAGCTACTGGAAAATTCTCAAACAACTTTAAAGCAGAAACTGAGGTCATCAGAGATGCAGCAACATTGGCTACTAAACACAAAAATAACTTGCACAATAAATTGGTGATTCTGACTGATGCACTGTCAGTACTATCAGCTCTAAAAAGTCCCAAGAACAATGAACTAGATGACTTGAGAACAACCCTAGACCAACTATGCAATAACTTCCAGAGAGTAGTCATTCAGTGGATACCATCACATTGTAAAATACACGAGAACGAACGCGCAGACAAATTAGCTAAAGAGGGAGGGAGATTACCACAAGAGAACCATCCACTCAGTTATGATGAAGCCAAATCCATCCTCAAAGGTCAGTACCATGAAAAATGGAAACGAGAACACCCAAAGCATAACGAGAGTGGCGGATACCACCAACTATCAAGGAGGGATCAAGTCATCATACTTTGCCTACGCACTGGCCACAATAGAATGAGGAATCACATGTTCATCAAATTCAAAATAGGTACAACCAGCCTATGCCACTGTACACTGGACAATGTGACTACAAAACATGTTCTACAGGATTGCCCCCAGTACACAGACCTGAGAAGAGCAATGTAGTCCACGCCCACCTCCCTGGAAGAAAAATATATGGGGCAATCGATTTGCTTAAACAGACAGCTGACTTCATGAGAGAGTCTGGAATCCTGGAGAGAGAGAGGGGGGGATCTGAAGTGATGTCATACAGATGTTCAAGGCATCTTTCTCTGGGATGGTGTCCTGATTTGCCTATGTACGGTCATCTTGCATCACTTATAAATGATGGCATAGATAATGTTGTGTGATGTTTATTTTGTTGTAGTCAATGATCTTTCAGCTAAGAGAACAAAAAATGAAATAAAGTCTCAAGTGTGACATTTTTAATGTTTATCTTGACCATTGCCATATTTTATATGTCACATATATCATGTGGTTAGCAATATGTGACTATGACTTAATAAATCTTCTCCACAGCAGTCACCTAAAATTCTTAAAGTATTCTAGAAGTCATTGAGTCAGGTTTGTGATTAAATTTCCGTATGCTCGACCAGTTGAGAAGTTCACTATCTGCATAATACTTATAATAGTAATGTAATAATAGTATGGTTTGAATGATAGATTGATGGTATCATCACTACTATTGACTAACCACGGACTTCATTAGCACATCCATATCACTGTAGTTTTCACAAATGAGGGCATTCACTTCTGTGATAATTGCAGTCTGGTTTTGTTCTCCATGTCAATATATATATGGCATATATGGCAGAGATATGTTTTAAGTTTAAAAGTTCTGGACTGGAGGAACACTCTCGGAGGTGGGGTAGGCCAGTGAGCAGTCAGTTAACAACAACACCATGCGCAATTCAAAATAATATATCACATTAATTTTTTGAAACATCTTTTAATGTTGGAGTAAAATAGTATGCACCAATGAATATATTAGTTTAAGCATCAACCAACAGAAGACACACCCTTGGTATAGCAAAAAAAGACTAATCACCTATGAGCTTGCCCGAGGTACAAATCGCGTCTTGTGGATTCTTTCAGCTCACCGGAAGTGATGTTTAAATTGAAAATTAACAGTGACCAGGTGACAGTCAGAAAGGAGACAAATAATAATAAATAAATATTATTATAGAGGGAAGCTTCCGAGGCGATAATCAGCGAGTCAATTCAGAGTCGAATGTTTCCCTCTATAATAATATGCATTTATTATTATTTGTCTCCAGCCTATACCACTGGAAACTACTATTCGTGCTGTTCCGTCCTAAATCTTTGTCTGCAACGCAAGTATTTAGTCTTACCATATCCGGGAGATCATATCATCATCGAGTGCCGTCTCTGCAACGAAGGTTGGCTACCATGGATCGCCATTCCACTCTGTTTCTTGCTTTGATGGTGCAGGTTGTCATAGATAGACTTGTCCATCTTTTGATGTTATTCGTCCACGTTAGTCTTGGTCTGCCTCTTTACCTTGTATTTCCCTTCCAATATTACTTTTAGTAGGCTGTTGTGTCTTTGAACGTGCCCCGAAAATGTTATTTGTCTTGTCTTAATTGTATTTAGTAGTTCTCTTTTTATTTTTAGTCGTTTTAAAACTTCATCGTTTGTTTTCTTTTCTTTCTATCCAATTCTACCTATTCTTCTATAAATCCACATTTCAAAGGATTCAATTTTCTATTATGATTTCTTGTCTAATGTCCATGTTACTGCACCATACAGGAATATTGCGAAGATGTAACATTTTGCCATTCTTAGTTTCAGCCCTGTTGATATTTGTTTTGTTGTTAGTATATTTTTCATGGCATTAAAATTACTTGTTGCGATACCTATTCTTTTGTTTACTTCAATTTTACATTTTTCATTCATGGTTATAGTTTGTCCCAGGTAGTTGTAGTTCTGAACTGTCTCCAGGAGTATTCCTTCAACTGTGATACTTGTAGGTCTTGAGAATTTTCTTTGTTTATGATCATAGTTTTAGTCTTTTTTGATATTCATATCTAGTACATATTTTTTGCTTGTTATGTTTATCACATTAAGCAATTGTTGTAGGTCTTTAGGATTCTCTGCTATAGTCCGTTCAGATTCGTTTGCCTAGACATTAATTTATTTTTTTCAAAAACTTATTGTTCATTTGCATTGATCTTTTGAAGTTAGGTTTAGAATACTAATGTCGCTATAAAAATATTTTTTTATCAAAGAAATGTGATCCAGTTTCAAAGATGCCTTATTTAACCTATATTTAAAAAAAGTTAATCGATATTATAAACACCGGCGGGATTATGTAGATGCTTACATCTCACAGCTGATTCTTTAACATATAGGCATGACCTTCACGGCTGAATGCGCACCGTCCTAAAATAGTTATGTTTCCACTATAAATTTTTATAAAGAAATGTTACATATGAAATTTCCCGTTTAGAACAAAATGACATTTTAGCCGAAACCGGAAATTATGTGACGTCAAAATCACGGCCGTAGACTCGAGTTCGAGTCATAATTCAGAGGCAAATCTCAATATTTACAGAAAGGAGGCGGCACTATCCATATTATCTTCTGCAAGTCTATGTGAGAATGAATATAAAGGCAAAATATTTTACTGAGCATAACATTGCTATACAGATTTATCAATACTTATGCAGAGAGCGTAAAAAGGGACATCTTTATTGTTCTTTATCAAACCCTGAGAAGAGAACAATGCATATTTTAGGTTTGTGTAAACGTTCATTTGATCGAATAGTTAAAGGAAGCGGATATTTATTGCCAACAAATGCAAGAAAGCAAGGAAGGAAAGAAACGTTAGACAGTTTTGATAAGGACCTAGTAAAAAGAGAAATCTGTCGAATGTTTGATATAAACGAAGAAGTGACACTTAGAAAGTTGAAGCTTTGGCTGAAAACTAACAACGACATTGAAATATCAAAAACTTTATTATGGAAAATATTAAGAAGTGCAGGCTTCACCTTTAGAAAGTATGCTGGTGGAAAAAAACATTATTTGTGAGAAGCCACATCTAGTAGCTCTTAGAAGCAAGTATTTACGTGAAGTGAAGGAAATGCGCGAAAATGATTATGATATTGTTTATTTAGATGAAACTTGGATCAACGCTCATCATACAAATGAAAAGGAATGGCAGTTAGCAGATGGAAGTATTAAAAGATCAGTACCAAGCAGTAAAGGGCGACGTTTGATAGTTGCACATGCAGGTAGCAGACATAATGGGTTGTTGCAGAATGCTCATCTCGTTTTCATTTCAAAATCCATAGACAATAGAGACTACCACTCCGAAATGAATGGGCACATATTTAAAGACTGGATCGAGAAAAGTATCCTTCCAATATTAGATCGACCTTCTTGTCTGATAATGGACAATGCTTCATACCATAACGTAGTTAACGTAGAAGATAGAATCCCAACATCATCAAGTACAAAAGATGCAATCAAAACGTGGCTCATAAAAGAACACATACAAGTTAACGACAGCTACTTGAAACCCGAATTGCTTAGCCTTGTAAAACAGACACAACGTACAAAGATATTTAAAATAGACAAGTTAATTCAAGAACATGGCCATAGATGTTTGAGACTACCTCCATATCATGCACACTTAAATCCTATAGAACTAGTTTGGGCAAAAGTTAAAGGACATGTAGCATATACAAATAAAACTTTCAAATTATGCGATGTTGAGACACTTACAAATCAGGCTCTATCAAATATAAATAAAGACTACTGGGTAAAATGTGAGGATCATGTGTTACGACAAGAAGAGGAATATTGGAAAAAGGATGGTTTGTTGTTTGTTCAGCCGAAAGCAGTAATCGACCTATTTGACTCGTCTGATTCTGAATGATCATTACTCTGATTAAGTCTACAGATAACTAGTTTGATTTGCAAAATTTCCTAGTTGATTTGTTAAACAGTTTATTGTTCAAGACCACCCAAGCAATCAAAAATATGTTATAAGCAAACCAACAACCATTACTTTGAATGGAAGCCTGCTTGAGTCAGTACAGAAGTTCAGCTATCTTGGATCCACTATTACAGCCACACTTTCCTTAGATGAGGAACTAAATGTACGTATTTGAAAGGCAGCGACAACATTTGGGAAACTCACACCAAGAGCATGGAACTATATCAAATTGACTCTACGAACAAAGTTCTATATATAATTTAAAATTTGTATACTTGCCACCAAGTAAAATTTTATGGACACGCCTATGGGTCATCGTTGCACTAGATTACTGTAAAACATTTTGATTAGGGTCAAAATAATAGTTACATGGGCAAAGATCAAAGGAATTCGCCGCTTTAAGAAAACCGTTATAGCTAGACATCGAGTAACACATATGTTCTCGTGACATGGACATTTTAACACCGTATGCCAAAAATCATGTGAAATCATCAAGAACTTTTTGAATTATAAATCATAACATCTCGGCAAACGAATCTGAACGGACTATAGTAGAAATCCGGGAGATACTTGTCTTAATAGGAAAAATACAGATTCACAATTTATTCCCGATTTGTGATCGCAGCCCTATGCTATAGTCATGAGAACACCTGCGTGATGGACATTGCCAATGATGGCTAATTTTTTTTTAGTTAGCCGAGTTGGCAGTGTTCCCTAGAGTTTGGCGTTTAGTGGCAATGCGCTGTGCCAGGGAGTACGGGTTCGATCCTGCTTCGGACCATATATTGTTCTTTTTTTTTTTTTTTATTATTTGTCTTTTTTTCCGAGTGCTGTAAACATACCTCTTCCTCTAAATTGTCAGTCAGAAAGCATGGTCAGTTATAGACACAGAGACGCCAGAATAAAGCCAAACATTTTGTCACTCAGTATTGTATCCACCTTGTGTCAACTCTAGCAAGCTGTGATAAACGTGAGTTCGTGTGTACACGCACAGCTCGGGAGCTATGTCAATCGGTGTTATATAAACTTGTTCCGGTCTTTTGGTTTTGTCGCTCTTGGTTTTTGAATTAGTTTAGGTTAATTAGTATAGTCTAGTTTCATCGTCAAGTACCGGGCCATCTGGCGTAGGTGATCATGTCTCTCCACAACTTTCGATCTCGACAGTTATTTATCATTTCTGTTGTTGACCTTCTGCCAAACCATTCTCTTAAGCGGTCTGGTATTTTTTCTCTTCGCTTCACTCTATTTCTTCGTTCCTTAATTTTTCCAGTTGTTACAATATATTCCAGTTGTTCTCTTCTCATTACATGGCAAAAAATGATGATTGTTTCTTCCTAATATTGGAAATTAGCTCTCATTTTGTTTTGACCTCTTTCAGTACATCTTCATTATTCTTCTTAGCTGTCCATGGTATTCTCAATATTCTTCTGTAAAACCACATTTCTACAGACTCCAGTGATTTTCTTGTCTGTTGTCCTATTGTCCATGATTCACAACCATATATTAAGACTGGCTCTACATAACATATAAGAACTCTTTTTCTTGTTTTTATTGTCAACAATGGATTGCATAATATCTTCCTCATTTTTTGGAAAGCTGCTTTTTCCTGAGCCATTCTGTATCTCACCTCTTTTGTACATCTTCCGTCTGAGGTTAACAAGGTTCCCAAATATTTAAATTCATTTACCTGTTTTAATATTGTTCCACTTGTCTTTATTTTGCATTGAGGTGATGTCTTTTTCTTTATTGTTACCATTAGTAACACTAATGTAGACACTATTGGTCGTTTCAAAATATTTTGAAGGTGTTTAAAATTCCATATCTCTGCAACCAATTGATTGATAATGCGGAAATTTTGCATATGGTCTTGTGATTTTTTGGTCCCAAGAAGTACATTCATTTCCTCACCAACAAACGTATAGTTTTAAATATTATTTATTTGAAGTATACAAATTTAAGGCATTTTGGTCAAACCATATATTTGGAGGAATTACCGCTTCATATGAGTGAGCACCCACGGACTTGTCATCTTGAACGTAATGCGCGCCAATTTCCCTGTTTTAAGCACTAAAAAACACATAAAACGCGTCATAGTTATAATTTTATATCCGGTGCATCCCATTTCCTGTCGTTTTGTTGTGATTTATGTGCAACGGCGTATCCTAATTATTGGGTAATTTCGTTAAATTTGTGATCTGTTAGTCAATGGGTATAAAAGTAAAGTTCCTTACATTGCAATCAGTGGCAATAAAGGTGTATAAATATTTTTGCATAGAAGCTAAGCGTGGAAAACTGTATCGAAGCATCTCAAAGCCAGAAAAGAGAACTATTCACGCATTGGGTATAAGCAAACGCTTTTTCAAACAAGTGCTTAAAGCTAACGGAGTGTCCAGTTCAATCAAGACTAGGACGCTAGGAAGAAAGAAAGTAGTAGATAGTTTTAACAAGGAAGTGATTAGAAGATCAATTTGTAAAATGTTCGATTCCAAAGAAACTGTGACTTTAAGAAAACTGAAAATTCGACTGAGATCAGAAAATGACATTGTTGTGTCGAAAACAACATTATGGAGAACTGTTAGAAGCATCGGTTTTACGTTTAGAAAGTATGATAGTGGTAGAAATGTCATCTGCGAGAAGCCGCACTTAGTTTCTATGAGGAGTAAATATTTACGTGAAGTACGGGAAATGCGTAACCAAGGTTATGATATTGTATTTCTAGATGAATCTTGGATAAATTCTCACCACACAAGTGCCAAGGAATGGCAGTTATCAGATGGAAGTATTAAAAGATGTGTACCCACTGGAAAAGGACAGCGTATTATAATGGCACATGCAGGCAGCCGAAAAGAAGGGTTGGTGAAAAATGCAGAACTTATATTCACCTCTAATTATACTGACAACAGGGACTATCTCACCGAGATGAATGGCCATATATTTAGAGAGTGGATTGAAAATACTCTTCTTCCAATTCTAGACAGACCATCCTGTCTGGTAATGGACAACGTGTCGTACCACAACGCTGTGGCAGAAGAAGACAAAATTCCTACATCTACCAGTACAAAAGATGTTATAAAGATTTGGCTAAGAAAGGAAGGAATTCCATTTAACGAGGGATTTTTGAAACCTGAATTACTGTCACTTGTTAAGAAATCGCAAAAGACCAAAGTATTCCAAATAGACAAAATCATTCAACAGCATGGTCATACGTGCTTGAGACTGCCCCCTTATCATCCACAATTAAACCCCATTGAACTCGTTTGGGCAAAAATTAAAGGGCAGGTGGCAGCTGAGAATACAAGTTTTAAACTATGCGATATAAAAGGACTGACATATGCTGCTCTATCACAGATTGACAAAGATTTTTGGTGCAAATGTGAAGATCATGTCTTAAAAGAAGAAAATGACTATTGGAAAAAAAGATGGACTATCGTTCGTTCAGCCCAGATTAGTAATCAATATGTTAGACTCCTCTGATTCAGAATAAATGAAATAATAATGGACGTTTTTATATGTCCGCATGATCAATCTTTAGCTAAAGTTGATAACGTTTTGAAAATGTAAAGATTCTTGATATGTGTACTGCAGGCATGCAAAGAAACTAAATCACTTTCATATGTCTTGTTTACGTAAAATAATGAAAGTCACATGGAAAGACATAAAACGAACAATGTAGCTCTTTACAGTGAAGAGGATCCCGTGCTTGCATCGGACTCTTTAGTCACATGCGTACCCATAAACAATAACTTTGCTTGATATGTCATGCTCGTTATCGCTCGCAACGGATAATTAATTTTTTTAAATGTATTCTTTGTTGTATATTGTTTAAATAGTTTTCATTAATGGAACTGTTTATACGCTGATTTGTTTTAGACCGTCTGTAAAGGCTATAACATTGACATTCTCATAGTATTTTAAAGAAAGTAAACAATAGAAAGTAAACAGTTGATAAACGCCTCCAACTTTCAAGTTGTGTAGAGACGCCTATGTCGAGAAGCTGATTTCCATTAATGTACGGTAAATTATTTTCTCCAGGAGCAAAAAGATCCGTATATTCACTGAGATCAAAGGAAAGTGCTGCTTCATGATGAAGCATACTTCCTACATCATTAAATTTTGTGAAATCGGTGGGACCTTGGAAAAACAAGGCCAGATGCAAAAAATCAAGTTTGTAAGTGCAGGGAAAGAGGAGATATTTCATGTTAATCGTGAACATTTAGATTTGAAACGACCAATAGTCTAGTTTAGTTTAGTTAATTGTCTTTCTGTTTTTCTAAAAAAAATGTTTAGTTAATTAATTATGGGGGCCTCGGTAGCATATTTGGGAAAACCACCACACTAGCTACCGACGTTCGACCTGTGTTTGATTCTCGCTGGAAGCAGGGTTGAAAAAAATACCTCCGCGGTCGACTCAGCCGCTAAAGAAATGGGTACAAGGTGGCACTCTGGGAAGGTGAGGAATGGCGCCTCGCTCATGTGTTACGATACTTGAGGCGACAATAGACAAGAGTCTCCGAACACTTCTGGATAGGCGGCTGAGCACATATTGGTGAAAATCAGCGTGCTAAGACACCGATTCAAGTCTTGTAAAAGAAAAGGGGGAATAGGCAAATAATTTGCAGTGCCGCGGTAGAGTTGGCTGCAAGGAGCCATTAATGGGATGTAACGCACTCCTACAAGGTATAGTAACAGCTTTGCAGAAAAGGAACACAACAAAATACTGTCAGTTGGGCCTACATGCGGCCTTCATCAGAAAACGAGAACAACACCAACAAACAATGATATTCTGATAAATTCTATTACATCTAGGATGATCGGACAGGTAAATCAAGGAGAAATGTTTTTTTCTTCCTTCGCCAGCTTTTACCTCTGGCAAAGTCCCTAAAGACTAGGAACTGCATTTTGCGTGTTAATCCATTTTCCCTGGTAGCCATGTGCACAGAGGTCCCTCGCCGTACAGGCAGATTGTAACAGTGTAGGGTGAAAATGTGTAACAATAACATGAGTGAGTGTTCAGGAAAACGTGGACATGTCACGCGGAGTGAGTGAAGGAATAAGCTCAGTTATAATAAAGAATTCAGTGGTGGGGAGTGTAAGTATTGTGTTGTGTTCCTTCTTTGTAAAGCTGTCACCATACCTTGGAGTGTCTAACACTCCCCAACACTGGCTTCTTGCCACCAGCTTTACCGCAGCATTGCAATTATTTGCCTGTTCCCTATAATAAAGAATTCTCGGGATTTCGAGAGAGTTCAGTAGAAGGGGCGATATGAAAGACGGATGATGATTGGCTGAAAACGATAAAAATATAGGTGAATTACAAGTTGAGGGGGTGTCCGGTTAGCGCAATCGATAGGCGGTTGGCTTACCACGGCAACAGCCGGGGTTCGTAATCCTGGCGAGGACACCTGGGTTTTACTAATTCCCTAAAAATTAGTAGGAGCCGCGATAGCTCAGTGGTTAGTGAACTGGACTACTACGGACAAGGGGTAGGGTTCGATCCCAACCGACGGCTCCGGGTTCACCCAGCCTTAAATGGGTACCGGATTTTTTCTGGGAAAGTAAAAGCAGCACGGGCGTAATACCGACCACATTACCCCAAAAAATCATGTGCTGAAGGTCTGTAAAATATAGGGTCACTAACACCATATTTCCCTATACGCCACTTGGCGTGACGGGGGGTACTTTACTTTTACTTACAAGTTGAGGGGTGGGGGGGGGAGTTACTCAGACGGTAGGCCGGATAGCCGGTTCGCAGGAAGGCGGTAGCCAGTTGGCTTAAGAGCCTTCGAATATGCGTTTTGTTTTCAGTTCCAGTTGTGCGGGTAAGGAGTTCGCTTGTGAGTTTAGTTTTTTTCTAGTTGGACATTGACAGTCTTAGTATGAGGCTGGGTGAGCAAGGAGCTTGCCTTTAACGTAGTGTAGGGGTAGAAGGGAGCATGTTGATCTTTTTTATGTTTGAGCAAGAGGCCGACTGTGTGATGAAATTTTGATGGATAGTAAAGTCTCACTATGCATTTTGGAGCGAGCCAAGCGCTTGCCGTTGATTCAGTATAATTGGTGGAATTTAACATTTTAATCCTATTAATCATGTGTGAGCAAGAGGTCGACAGTCTGATGTAATTTAGATGGACAACGAAGTCTCTCTGTGCATTTTGGATCGAGCAAAGCGCTTGCCGTTGATTCGTTGTAATTTGTGGAATTGAACATTTATCCTATTAATCATGTGTGAGCCAGAGGTTGACAGAGCACTGTAATTGTGATTAGGTAGTGAAGTTTGACAGAGTATTACTAGCGAGCAAGTAGCTTGTTACTGTTGGAATTGTAAATGTAGAATTGAAAATTTCGTGGTCGTTTTGTGTGTGTGCAAGGTGATCGTCAGTTGGTTCCGCCATAGTAGCAGGGTGGAATGTCTTCAGATGAATAAATCTTTAAATAAATTTCTTGCAGGAAGATTGGGGACAATCAAAGGCTAGGGAAAGCAAACCTGAATAAAATGCTGGCTGTAATCGGATGCACTGGGCCACTGGCGCAGAACACAGTGCAACGTTTTTAACGGGTGTTCAATCAGAGTGTTCTGTTTGTAACACACCTAACCTGACAGCTGAGTTCATGTGAGGAGCTGGAATCCTACTCAGATTGGGTCCTGATCGAGAGAGAGAGAGAGAGAGAGAGAGAGAGAGAGAGAGAGAGAGAGAGAGAGAGAGAGAGAGAGAGAGAGAGATGAATAAATTCAGGTCTCTTTTATGAACGAACAGTCCTGGTCAGTAATTGAATGAGTGTTGTGTTCACGGTTGGTAGGGTGAAGAACGAATTTAGGGTTGCGGAATAGTCTGTAGGTCTGGAGACCTGCTTCAACAGTCATTAAGAAACCAACGTGAAGTACAACTATACGGAGAATAAGACGGAACCCCAGCAATAGTTTCCGAACCAGTCCGGCAGCAAAGCAATTCATGAGTCAATCTGTTAAGCAAATTTTGTCGGAAGGAAATACGCCAGCCAGTACAGCAGGCGGCCAGCGTTAACGTCGAACGTTAGTCGGTGTCCAGTAGAGAGCGGAGCTCGGCGCTATCACGAGAGCTGCGAGTCGAGCGATCAATGTGATCATCAGTTATAGCATCAGTTTGTGCATGCCAATAATGCAGGTTGTTTAATCAGGGCCGACGCACAAGGAAGGGCGGGGCCGTCAAACTCACGGTTCAGCGTACAGTGGGGGAGAGGGACGGGTACAAGATAACTCCGACTTCGGAGGTACTCAAATTTTTTTCCGTCGATGAATAATTGACGTTTCAAGCCGGGCCCCGCTGCTGAGACCGGGAGTGGTTGCTACAGAGAAATCATAAATAAAAATCCCAACCGGTAAAGCTGGAATTTGAACCCACAACCTCTTTGTCTCGAGGCAAGTTTGGCTCGAGACCAACCAATCCCCCATCAAGGACGAATAAACATAGGGATAAGAGTTAAAAGGATGAAACGAGAGAGAGAGAGAGAGAGAGAGAGAGAGATGTGCTACACATTACGGGGTGAAAATAATATATGAAAATGTATAAGCTACATAGGTGCGTGCGAGCGTGTGTGTGCGAGCGTGCGTGCGTGTGTGTGTGTGTGTGTATAATGGGGGATTATGAAGATATGTGGTAGAGACCCAGAGAATCGCCTGAGGGGATCATGTCAGGTCATCATCATCATGTACCCTGCCGGTTGGCGTAGGCGATCATGTCCCTCCACAATCTTCTATCCACAGTGCATCGTATCAGTTCTGTTGTTGAATGTTTTCCATGCCATGACACCAAGCTATCCAGTATTTTCTCTCTTTGTCGTCCGCGATCTCTCTTTCCTTTTATTTTACCAGTTGTAACCAAGTATTCCAATTTTCCTCTTCTCATGATGTGCCCGAAAAATGTTGATTGCTTCTTTCTGATGTTTTTTAAGAGCTCCCTTTTTGTGTTGGCCTCTTTGAGTACTTCCTCATTGGTCTTTTTATCTGTCCAGGGAACTTTCAATATTCTTCTGAGAAATCCCATCTCTGTGGCCTCATGTCAGGTAGTGGGGGCAAAAATAAGAGCAGGGGGGGGGGGGAAGGAAGGGAGAGGAGATAAGAGGGGGGGGAATAGGAGTGAAAAAAGGAAAGGAGAGGAGCGATTTTATGGATCCCCATTGCGCCTCACCTATCGCTAGGTTTGTCTGAGGAATGCCTGGTTTGTTTGCTTGCTTTCACACTCCACGTATATCTCCAGTCATTACCTGTATCAAGCTTGACTGCTTTACACCTAATTCCACAATCTTGTAATCTTGTCTGACTTCCTGCCAAATCAAGTGACTTATTTCCAAACAAACCCTTCCACTTACATCTGACAGTGACGTTCGCTGGGAGCGGTAGAATCTTACCACAATTTAAGTCTCGCTATCGTTGTATAAATATATTTTCATCATCAAGTACCGGGCCTGCTGGCGTAGGTGATCATGTCTCTCCACAACTTTCGATCTCGGCAGCTATTTATCATTTCTGTTGTTGACCTTCTGCCAAGCCATTCTCTTAAGCTGTCTGTTATTTTTTTCCTTTTTGCTTCCCTCTATTTGTTCGTCCCTCAATTGTTCCAGTTGTTACAATATATTCCAGTTGTTCTCTTCTCATTACATGGCCAAAAAATGATGATTGTTTCTTCCTAATATTGGAAATTAGCTCTCTTTTTGCTTTGACCTCTCTCATAACATCTTCATTACTCTTCTTAGCTGTCCATGGTACTCTCAACATTCTTTTGAAAAACCACATTTCTACAGACTCCAGTGATTTTCTTTTCTGTTGTCCTATTGTCCATGATTCGCATCCATATGTTAAGACTGGCTCTACGTAACATTTAAGAACTCTTTTTCTTGTTTCTATTGTCAAAAATGGATTGCATAGTATCTTCCTCATTTTTTGGATAGCTGCTTCTGCCTGAGCCATTCTGCATCTCACCTCTTTTGCACATCTTCCGTCTGAGGTTAACAAAGTTCCCAAATATTTACATTCATTTACCTGTTATAATATTGTTCCACTTGTCTTTATTTTGCACTGAGGTGATGTCTTTTTCTTTGTTGTTACCATTACTTCTGTCTTTTTGCTATTAAGGCTGAGTCCTTTGTTTTTGCTTTCCTTCACTATAATGTCCAACATTTCTTGTAACTCATTTTCACTCTTAGCGATTAAGACTGTATCATTAGCATACCTTAGATTATTTATTTTATGACCTCCAATTGTTATTCCAGGCATGTCCCTTATGGATCTTAAAATAATCTCACTATAAATATTAAACAAATCTGGTGACAGCACACAACCTTGTCTAACACCCTGTTTTATTTGTTGAAACATTCCCAATTGGTTTCCAGTTCTTATGGCCGCTGTTTGTTGCCAGTACATATTCTTTATTATTCTTAGATCTTTGCTGTCTACGTTTATGCTTTCTAAAATGTAAATTATTTCTTGGTGCTTTACTTTGTCAAATGCCTTGGTGTAATCTATGAAACATAAGTATAGATCTGTTTTCACCTCTATGGTTCTTTCTACTGAAGATCTTATGATATAAATGGCATTGCTTGTTCCTTTATCTCTAACAAAACCACACAGTTCATCGCTAATTTCTGGACTGATTTTGCTTCGCACTCTTCGCATGATGATTCTTAGTAATATCTTAGTCATGTGACTCATAAGGCTTATTGTGCGATGATCATCGCATTCAATCGCACCCGATTTCTTTGGTAGGGCTATGAATATTGATTTGAGCATGTCGTCTGGTATATATCCGATGTTGTAGATATCATTAAATATTTTTATTATTATTCCTATTCCAAAATCACCCATGGCTTCAATCTCTTCTTTAGTTATATTATCTGGTCCAGGAGCTTTGCCTGCTTTCATATTGCGCAAGGCATCTTCCACTTCTTCTCTGAGTATTTCTGGTCCTTCTCCATTATCCGTAATATTTACTTCCGTTCGTTCAGCATTATAAAGATCCTTAATGTATTCTGTCCATCGTTCCCTTATGTTTTCTTGATCAATCAACAGTTCTCCTTCCTTTGATCTTAGACATCCAGTTTTTTTTTATTGCGTTTTTCTTCCTGTTAATTCCTCAATGTGTTTGTATATAGCTTTAGAATCTCCTTTTTGTTGCATTTCAATCTCTTTGCACCTCTATTTTAGTCATGCTTCTTTTGCTTCATTATCTTCTCTATTGCATTGTACCGGTTCTGAATTGGGATTTTATATTTGTCTTGCAGCTTCTTGTCTGATTTTAGTAAATCTAAATTTAACTTGATGTTAACTGAGGCTCGTTTTGCTGTTTTTAATTTTACTCTAAGCTTTCCCACAAGTGGTACATGCTCACTATTGCAATCTGCCCATGGTCTAGTTTTCACACACATCAGACTGTTTCTAAATCTATTGCTTATAATTATATAATCAATTTGATTACGTGCGTTGTCCCCTGGGCTTTTCCATGTCCACGGACGTCTTGGATGTTGCTTAAACCAGGTGTTTCCTATCATCATGTTGTGTATTCTTGACCAGTCAATAAGTCTCTCACCTCTTTCATTCCTCTCACCTAAGCCATAATGATCAACTACTTCCTCAACTCTTTCCTTTCCTACTATTGCGTTAAAATCCCCTAGAACTATGGTGTTCATGTGGTTTGCATTTATGAAGTGCCTCGTTTAACTCGTTGTAAAATTTATCAATTGTTTCCTCTAGACTGTCTGCTGTTGGTGCATAAACTTGTATAAGATTTATGTCTATTGGCTTTCCATTCAATTTCACTAAAAGGACTCTGTCAGATATTGGGTAAAAGCCTTTCACTGTTCTTGCTCTTTCTGCATCCAAGATGATACCTACTCCTCTTTGGTGTTCAGTACCCCCAGAATAGATTATTTTATGTTTATCATAGTACAACTCCCCTGATCCGGTGTATCTCATTTCGCAAAGTCCCAATATTATCTATTTTCATCACATAATATGTACCACCTCTCTTTCTCGTTTCATTATTTCACCTCTTATACCTCTGTTCATTTCTCATACCTGCCCCGATCATCCTATATGTAATACAATTTATGTGACTTTCATTGTTTGTTGGT
Source organism: Megaustenia siamemsis (assembly GCA_032433765.1). NCBI lineage: Eukaryota > Metazoa > Mollusca > Gastropoda > Stylommatophora > Ariophantidae > Megaustenia > Megaustenia siamemsis. The sequence continues at coordinate 15,757,718 of JAVIAB010000159.1, forward strand.
GTTGTCGTTTTCTGAGGAAGGCCACATGAAGGCTGAAGCGTCAGTGTTCTGTTGTGTTACTTTTCTTTAAATCTGTCACCATACACCTTGTAGGAGTGTACGTTACGTCCCACTACTGGCTTCTCGTCAAAGAAAGAAAGAAAGTAACTATCGTTAACCCACGACAATTTACACTGGCCCTCCCTCAGAGTCCACCATTATCTCCAATGTTATTCAACGCCTACATAATTTTGATTACAAGCGAGCAAATCTTAGGACGGCGCAGGCGTTTTGATATTTTGGTATATCGCTAGGACAAAAACAGAGAGAGTGTGCCGGGAGAACCTCAGACAGAGTTTCATCGTCTAATTGTGTGGTGTTGGGAGGCAAGAGCATTTGTTAATTCGGCGAAAAAAAACGGTGACTTGTTTTTTTAAAATAATGGCACAGTTAACAAGTTAACTCCAAATGTGAATCTGTATTCAGAGGTTATGGTGAGAACTCATGCAATGAGAACAGACACCTTGGAGTGTGGTTTGATCGGAGCCTTGTTTTTAACAAGCCTGTAGAACATGTGACCGTGAAAGCCGGAAAGGGCATATCTACAATGAGAACAATGGCAGAAGTACAAACTGAACAGCGTAATCTTGTTCTCTTATCTTCTTCTTCCTCTTTTCTCTTTCACTGATACCTAAAAGGTGTCGTGGTTTATATCATTTGTCGTTCTTGCGCTGCTCGAACTGTCTGGATTAGTGATTTTCCTTTGTTGTTACATGTTTCTGTCACTGCATCTATCCATCATCTTCTAGGTCTTCCTCTTGGTCTTTTTCCATGCATTCTCCAGAAGAACGTCCATGATGGTGATTGGTGAGGATTCATTCTGACCAGGTGGTCAAACCATTTAAGTTGTTGTTCTATATATTCTTGTTCTCTGATACCTGGGGCTAATCTTGTCTGTGATTGATTATGTGCTGGCGTTCTTGACTCAGCAATACACAAAGTTATATTGATGCTATGCAGATCTGCTGATGATAGTCTTAATCGTTTAGAGTGAAAATGAGTTACAAGAAATGTTAGGTAAAGGTAAGCAAAAATAAATTAAAGGTAGTAATATAGATAAAGAGGGAGGAACAGAAAATGATACCAAAATAAGGATATCAAAAGCAAGAGGAGCTTTTGTTGCACTGAGAAACATATATAAGTCCAAAAAAAAAAACTCCAATGTTAAGTCTGTCATATTATATTACTGTGAAACACGGAGAACAACAAAATTAACAATCATGAAAATGCATACTTTCATGGATGCTTACGCAGAATAAAAGGTTGGAAATGGCAGGACAAAATCACTAACATAGAATCATGGAAATGTACCAGTCAAATACCAGAGGATAAAGAGATACAGCGAAGACGATGGCGCTGGATAGGACGCACACTGCGGAACCCAACTGAGAGTATTCCACAACAGACCCTTTTTTGGAATCCCCAGGGGAAAAGACAAAGAGGAAGACCAAGGAATTCTTGGAGAAGACAGATAGAAGCAGAGATGAAGATGATGGGGAAGACATGGAATGATCTTAGAAGAATGGTAAGATACAGAATGACTTGGAAAGTGTATGTTGAAGGCCTATGCTCCACAGGGAGCTGAAAGGTAGAAGAGGAAGTCGCATAAATAAAGGAATCAGCCTCAATAGAAAAAAAAAGACAAAAATAATGGTAACAACAACAAAAAAAGACATCACCACAATACACAATAAAGACAAGTGGAACAATATTAAAATAGGTACATGAATGTAAATATATGGGAACAATGTTAATCTAAAATTGTGGATGTACAACAGAAGTGAGATGTAGAATGGCTCAGGCAAAAGCAGCTTTCTAAAAAGTGATGTAGATACTGTGCAATCCATTTTTGACAAGAGAAACAAGAGAAAAAAGTTCTTAAATGTTATGTAGAGCCAGTTTTAACATAAGTATGGAACAGATGGAATATATTGTGACAACTGGGAGAATTGAGGGACGAAGAGATAGAGGGAAGCAAAGAGAACAGATTGTTAGGATATGTTCAAAGACACAACAGCCTACTAAAAGTAATCTTGGAAGGGAAAATACAAAATAAAAGAGGCAGGGGCAGATCAAGACGAACATGGACAAGTAACATTAAAAGATGGACATGTCAGCCTATGACAACCAGCACCATCAAAGCAAGAGACAGAACGGAATGGCGTTCCATGGTAGCCAACCTTCGATGCGGAGACGGCACTCAATGATGATGATGAAAGAGAAAATATACCAGACAGCTTTTGAGAATGGAGCAAAAGGTCAACAACAGAAATGATAAATAATAACTGTCGAGATCGAAAGATGTGGAGAGACATAATCACCCACGCCAGCAGGCATGGTACTTGATGATGATGATGATATTTCATACAGATCGAGGCAAAACGCATTATCTTATTATGCACAAAGGATACTGAATGTAGGGCGATGCGTTATCTCCTCGATTTTCCAACCATGTCAGATAGGATAAGACTTTGTCGAGCACGTGCCTATCTTCGAATAAGTGCAGATTCGTTCAGATGAAATACACGGGAGTTAAGATGGGCCCAGCCAGAAACGAGAAACTTAGTGGACGTATAAGAGATTGATCAACCAACACAGAACTGGAGGCGTCAGTCGCTGGACACTGTGGGACTTGCTAAAGAGGAGATCTGAGCACCTATGGGCATGTTTGGAGTGCAATGAATGTAACCCTCAAATAACTCAATAACTCAGCTCAGGTACAGATCCACATCATCCTTTATGTGTGAATTTATGGATACAAAAAGCAGCAGATTAAAATAGGAAATGTATGGATGGGGATTTTGTGTTCAATGAGTACAAAGAACCCAGGGAAGAATGAGTACTATATAGTGCCATCAGAGTGCAGCACGTCCTTTCTCGTCGTCTTCAAACTTGACAGAAAATAGAGACAACAGAACTCCTTGGTCGTTGAAGCTGAAGCGCATGCTTTGATTTTTAGAACACATCTGAGAGTGACGCGGTCATGTATACAGATAGGTCTGTTATCCAGGACGTACTAAGCTCATGAGCTTTGGCGGCTCATTTTAGAGGAAGATGTGTGAACGAAGACAGCACGTTGCTATCGCTTTGACTACAAGTAGTTTAAACATGGAAATGATTGTTTTCAGTGAAGCATTAGCATGGTTAGAGACGCAGACCTGTACACATGAATGTTTTCTCAGTGATTCAATGAGTATGCTCAGAAAGATCGCTACTGGCTGGGCTCAACGGCAATGGTTAGAGTCTCTGGGAGGTCTATTCTTATATGTCTGCTTCATTTGCATGCCATGGCTCGCGTGTGAAAGAGGTCAGGAGACGGATCATAATAATAATAATAAGTGAATATTATTATAGAGGGAAACTTCCGAGGCGATAATCAGCGAATCATTTCAGAGGAAGAGGTATGTTTACAGCACTCAGAAAAAAATGGCAAATAATCAATAATAGAAGAAAAAAAACCCAAAGAACTATGGTCCGAAGCAGGATTGAACCCGTACTCCTTGGCACTGCGCCTTACAACGAGAAGCCAAACGCTAGGGAACACTGCCAACTCAGCTAACTAAAAAAATAGCTATCATTGGCGATGTCTTTCACGCAGGTGTTCTCATGACTATAGCTTTAGGGCTGCGATCACAGCTCGGGAATACATTGTGCGTTTGTATTTTTCCTATTAAGACAAGTATCTCCCGGATAGGGTAGGGCTGAATACTTGAGTTGCAGACAAACATTTATAAGACGAAACAGCACGAATAGTAGTGTTCCAGTGGTAATGCAAGTATTCAGCCTTACCCTATCCAGGAAATACTTGCCTTAATAGGAAACAAATACAGATAAACAGTTTATTCCCAAGCTGTGATCGTAGCCTTGTGCTATATTCATAAGAACACCTGCGTGAAAGACATCGCTAATGATAGCTAATTTTTTTTTTAATCACACCAACGCGCTGTGTCAAGGAGTAAGGATCCTGCTTCGGACTATACATTGTTCTTTGTGTTTTTTTAATGTTGTTAATTATTTGCTTGTTTTTTTTTTCCGAGTGCTGTAAACATACCTCTTCCTCACAAATCATTTGGCAAAGAGGTAATGAGCTTACTGATAGACTTGCCAGTTTGGCTAATATTGAATGCAGAAAGGCAATGCGCCGGGATGTCATTTTGATTGCTAATTAGTTAGTCAGTCAGTCAGCTAAGTAGTTAGTTATTTAGTTAGTTGGTTGATTAGTTGGTTTGTTAATTAGCTCCTGTCATGCAGAAATAATAACTTATCATATCGGAATTCACTGCTTTTGTTTTGCTCTTAAGCTCATAACTGAACTCTCCTTAATAATTGCTATTCTTCGAATTTTTTTTCCTGGTCCTCTTTATTTTCTTTCGCCACCAGCCTGCCGCGGGATCCTGCTTTAATCAATTTCTCAGCATTTAACTTGTTACGTTTTCTTGTTTTGTTTCTTCTCTTTTAGTTTAATTTGGTTATGTTTATGGTTAATCCAAGGCCCCGGTATCACTGCAAACAAATAAAAATCTATAATTGCCCATATCAGTGGAATCATCCGAATTAAAACTCATTTCATTGAAGGATCATTTGGTGTAAAGTATCTCCTACTTATGTGTAAGAGCCTTGTGACACATTTATTTTGTTAAAGCAATCAATATCTTGTCTAGACCTTCAGTGGAATTTAATCTTTCGCATCCACATTTTGGCATATCGAGTCTTCATTCAAAAGCTATGAAAACACAGGTCGACCACGAAAAAGATGGGTTTATGAAATTTAGAAACACTAGAAAATATAACAGCAGGAGAGGAGAGGCCAACAAAAGAGCAAAAACCTACCAACTATAACTCCACAGAACGCATGAAGGTAAATGAGGAAAAAACGAACGAGAACATTTTAGCACGGTTATCACACAAGAGCTGAGCAGTGAGTTTTGTATGTTTACTAAGTATTTATAATCTCCAAATACTTGTAAATTTGTTAAAGACATACGCTGACAAGGGTCATAAGTTGAGCTGTTTTACTGACGTCTAACGACAGTTTTCCTCTAAGTGACTGAAGTTCTTGATTACCACGGTCGATGTTTGGAAGCGTTACAATCATAATCTAGCGAAGCTGCTGTACAACTGATAATGTTAATAAACAAGTGTAGATGAAAGTAGTCAATTCTAATAGAAATCTCTCTCCTTTCTTTCTGTCGTTCACCCGTAGACTACCAAAGGAATTGGTTGTTTCTCTTCGCCATCCGTCTGTAGACGGACTTTAAGTGGGCGTGGATAAGTTGTGTTGTAGATTTCATTAAACTTTGATTATCTCTCCTTTCATACTGTTCTATTCTTTCTCCTTTGTGTTTGCACACTGACCCCTGTGTGAACTCCTCTGGTTCTGTGTGCATTTGCGCACATTTCTGCACATTTCTGCACATTCACTACAGCCACACTTTTGTTACCATTTCCTTTTCATACACACAGGATAGACATTTTTATTTTCTTTAACATATTTCGAATATTTTTGTTTTGGATGTTTCGTTATTAGTTTTGTGTGTGTTTTTTTCTTGTTTGTTCCTGCTGAAGGCCTATTGGGCCAAAACGTCGTTTAGTCTGTGTCGTCCACTTACCACGTAAAGCTTCTAACATACCATTTTTGGTATTTTTTAAATTTTTCCTCATATTCAGCTTTACTGCAGCTTCGCATTTTTATGCATTCATTTGCATTTCTTTGCCTTAACCCCCTATCCTTTCATACCAATACATCTTATTTCATCATGCTATTTTTGAGTACTAAATTATCACCTCAGTTTGATCCCTACTCGGTTGAGTAAGCAGACTAGTCTGTTTCTGAAGGCACCGCGAAGAGGTGGAGTAGGTTCTGTATGGTTGTGTTTCACCGATCCTGGTGTAAACCATCAGCTGGGGGTCGCTGACACAGTTCTGCTGCTGTGAGGCACCGCGAAGAGGTGGAGTAGGTTCTATATGGTTGTGTTTCACCGATCTTGGTTCAAGCCATCAGTTGTGTGTCGCTGACACAGTTCAGCTGCCGTGAGGGACTGCGGTTCCTAATAGAAAAAAGACAGTCCACATTTTGGGGCACACAAAGATGAAACCTGAAAAATATGGGAAACATTTCGAGGGAAATGATGCAATGGAAGACATTAATTTATAGTACCAGACAGTTTAACAACGTGGCGTGAAAAGAAATCAATAGCTGAAACGATACAATTATCATTAAAAAAAAACACTGGTGGGAGTGAGAGTGGGAGAGACAGAGAGGGGATGAGAGAGAGTGAGAAAGGTGAATGAGAGCGAGAAAGAGTTAGCGAGTGAAAGATAGTGAGAGTGAGAAAGTGTGAGAGAGCGAGAGAGAGAGAGAGAGAGAGAGAGGGCGAAAGAGTGAAAGAGAGAGAGAGATGAGATTTGATCGTCAACGCCTCCAGACATGGTACTGATGATGATAAATTATGTTTATTTTGTTTCTTGTCTTGCATCTCGTTGATTATCCACAATTATAAATGTCTGCTTATTTGTTATTTTTTGTTTAGAGACTTCATTATTGATCTTCACTATTTTCTATCTTTCTTGTCTGCCTATCACCGTTTTTGTGAGCTTGCGATGAAATCTGTCGATTTTTAAATGTTCTTTTTTTCATCCCTGGCTTTATTAATTGACCATTGGCTACAATGCTATGTTGAATGTTCAAGCTAGAACTGTTGATGTTCTCTCTCTTTCTCGCTCTCTCTCTCTATATCTCTCTCTCTCTCTCTCTCTCTCTCTCTCTCTGCGATCAAGACTCAATCAGAGTAGGATTCCAGACTCTCTCAGTGATTCCCCAATCCTCCTGCAAGGTAGCAGATTGTCTTTTCTGTCGGGGGATTCTGCCCTTAGATGGTCGGCCCTCCCAGAAATGTTGACAGTGATTAATGTCCTAACTTTGTTTTTCTGACAATTCCCGGTAGGTCGCTTTTTTATTTTGTGTGTTTTTTTTTTTTTTTTTTGCGTTCTCTTCAGAATCCGTGATATTATTGGTTATCTTTCTAGATTTGTGGTCTCCTAAAACAAAAACAAAAAAAAACATTCGGACATAAGCGTTTGTACTAAAGGTATGGGCTGTAAAGAGAAACCAGCTAATGGTTGAAATGTATCAAGTCATGTCACAATATGGCTAAGACGCCCGTCCAACAACTGAGTGGAGCAACTATCTTTTTAACTTTTCGGTTTTTTTCCCATTACTGTGGTCTGCCGGGAGGATTTATAGGATAGGATAATAAAGGCAGTACAGTGCAGTCGCCGCGAGGTGATCTGAGTTTTTATTTCACCCCGTGTAGAACAATTACTTTGACTCTACCGGGATTGAATCCGCATTCTCAATGCTTGGAGCTCGAGGAGTTATCGATTCAGCCACCAGCTTTCCCCGAGAGCCGAATCCAGGTCTGGAATAATCATTAAATAAGCATGTCCTTAGGGCATTAAGAGAAGGGGACATCACAAAGAAGCCCCCGCATTTAATGGAAAAATAATTGCATACAGATGTATACAAAGGAAACGCTACCAGATGTTGATTAGAAGGCAGATACAAAGGAAACGCTACCAGATGTTGATTAGAAGGCAGATACAAAGGAAACGCTACCAGATGTTGATTAGAAGGCAGATACAAAGGAAACGCTACCAGATGTTGATTAGAAGGCAGCTACAAAGGAAACGCTACCAGACGTTGATTAGAAGGCAGATACAAAGGAAACGCTACCAGATGTTGATTAGAAGGCAGATACAAAGGAAACGCTACCAGATGTTGATTAGAAGGCAGATACAAAAGAAACGCTACCAGATGTTGATTAGAAGGCAGATACAAAGGAAACGCTACCAGATGTTGATTAGAAGGCAGCTACAAAGGAAACGCTACCAGATGTTGATTAGAAGGCAGCTACAAAGGAAACGCTACCAGACGTTGATTATAAGGCAGCTACAAAGGAAACGCTACCAGACGTTGATTAGAAGGCAGCTACAAAGGAAACGCTACCAGACGTTGATTATAAGGCAGCTACAAAGGAAACGCTACCAGACGTTGATTATAAGGCAGCTACAAAGGAAACGCTACCAGACGTTGATTAGAAGGCAGCTACAAAGGAAACGCTACCAGACGTTGATTAGAAGGCAGCTACAAAGGAAACGCTACCAGACGTTGATTAGAAGGCAGCTACAAAGGAAACGCTACCAGACGTTGATTACAAGGCAGCAACAAAGGAAACGCTACCAGACATTGATTACAGGGCAGCTACATAGGAAATCGAGATCGATCACTTTATCTATCTTGGAAGTCACATTGATCGAGAAGGGGATACGAGCAAAGAAATTAGAATCAGACTGGCTAAAGCAGCAATGTCTTTCAGAAGCCTTGAAAAGTTGTGGAAATCAAAACTCATTAGCACAAACACAAAACTTAGGCTATTCAAATCAAATGTACTATCAACCCTTACGTATGCGTGTGAAAGCTGGAAAACAACAAGAGATATAGAAACAAAGTTGAACGCATTCGAAAATAAATGTCTAAGGAAAATACTTGGTATAGAATGGAACGAATTCAAAACAAACGAGGAAATTAGAGAAATCGCCAATCAACCACTAATATCTTCAGTAATAAAGAAAAGACGATGGTCATACGTTGGACATGTGATGAGAAGAGATAATAATCGAATAGCAAAGCAAGCCCTCATATGGGAAACAACAGGTAAAAGAAAAAGAGGAAGACCCAGGGAGACACTGAGAAGAACATTGATGAGAGAGGCAAGAGCAGCAGGAATCGGCTCCCTCAATGAGATAGAACTGCTTGCACAGAACAGAGACAGATGGCGAGATTTAATAAAATATCTTTAAAAGAAAACTGCTAGAACAAAAATTCATATAGGAGAAGGTGTATCTTGGTCTACGCCCTATGGGCCGGTTACGGCTCGAAAGGTCAATAGATAGATAGACATAGGAAACGCTACCAGACGTTGATTACAAAGCAACTACAAAGGAAACGCTACCAGACGTTGATTACAAAGCAACAGCAAAGGAAACGCTACCAGACGTTGATTACAAGCAGCTACATGGGAAACGCTATCAGACGTTGATTACAAGCAGCTACATGGGAAACGCTATCAGACGTTGATTACAAAGCAGCTACAAAGGAAACGCTACCAGACGTTGGTTACAAGCAGCTATGAAGGAAACGCTACCAGACGTTGATTACAAGCAGCTAGAAAGGAAATGCACCCAGGCGTAGATTACAAGGCAGCTGATTACAAGGCAAGTAGAACTCATAAACGTATCTGACAGAAGACTTGGGTACTCAATGACGGAGATGCACCAGAAGTATATCTGAATGCCAGAGATAAATTTCGTATCTCCACATTTTACACAATTGTTAACAAACTTGAAACTGAGATGAAAAGAAAGGAGAGATGTGCAAATAAATAGTAGAGATATTTTTTAAAGTGTTGTGGCACATAATGTTACTTCATCATCTACGAGCATTGAAATGTATTCTCAGTGCTGTCTAAAGCAAATTGATGCTTACCAGAGGACTTCAACAGTAATTTCTCAGATGAGCTGCAGTAGTATCATTCATATGTGCACTACAGGTTCAGTAAAAAAAAAAAGTAAAGTGCTCCCGTCACGCCAAGTGCCGTATAGGGAATATGGTGTTAGCTACCACATATTTTACAGACCTTCGACACGTGTTTTTTGGGGGGTAATGTGGTCGGTATTACGCCCGTGACGCTTTACTTTCCCAGAAAAAAATCCGGTACCCATTATAGGCTGGTTGAACCCGGAAGCCGTCGGTTGGGATCGAACCCTACCTCTTCTCCTTTGTAGTTCAGTTCACTAACCACTGAGCTATCGCGGCTCCCCACAGGTTCAGTGCTATAAACAAATGTAAAAACAAGATTCAGTAATGCTGAACTTTCTAAAATAATTGTAGAAGACATTATTGGATGTGCCTTTCCAAATGTCGATATTGGTTCTCGTATACTTTTAACATTAATGGCTGAGGAATAGTAGAAAAGATAATTGATATCGGGGACATTTAAATACATAGGAAGTCCAGTGATGAACAACAATTCACAAACAGCGGAAATAGACTCAAGATGCAACAAAGTTTGTCAAAATATTGGACAGCTATCACCACTATTGTCCAACAAGGAAATAACATTAGGGGCGAAACTGGCACTCTGCGATATATTCGTCATCCCAACGTTGTGTTACCAATGTCAGTCCTGGACCCTAGATGCAAGAACAATAAGAAAAATAACCTCTACTGAGATTAAATGTATTAGACGAACGACAGGAAACAGCCTGAGAGATAAGATCAGAAATGAAGAACTGAGAAAAAAACTAGGAATAATTCCCGCAGCAGTGTGCATAAAGAAGCAACAGATGAATGGTTCGGCTACATGATAAAACAATAATATCAAAATACAACAAACCGAGTCTTCAATTTACGTTGCAAGAATACCAGACCCAAGGGCCGACGATGAAAAATGGATTAATGGGCTATTAGAAACATTAGGAAACATTAGGAAACATAATAGCAGCAGAGTCGAATAAAAGAGCAAAAGACCGCAAATTATACCTCCCCCCGACACTGAAAGGCAAATGAGGAAGGAAAGAAGAAGAAGACTGGTCACAGATTGCTCAGCAGAGCGCTCATTATCACAGTTGAAGTATATTAAAAATCCCATCAGAACAATTACGCAATTAGGCAGGTTGGATGCCATTATCTCTAAGGAAGAAGATATGTTACATAAGATTAGTTTTGATGATCTCATCAAAGACTTTTCAATTTTAAAAGAAGTAGGAGAAAACTCTTCAAATATAAATAAAGTGAAAGTAAGCAAAAATAAATATAATTTTCCATCTTACTGTCAGTTTTGTTTAATTTTTATAAATAACATTTTATTTTATGGTTTATTATTGTTTATATAGAGCTGATTTCCAATATTAGGAAGAAACAATCATCATTTTTGTGGCCATGTAATGAGAAGAGAACAGCTGGAATATATTGTAACAGCTGGGAAAATTGAGAAACGAAAAGATAGAGGAAATCAAAGAGAAAAAATACCAAAAAGCTTAATTAAGAGAATGGCTTGGCAGAAAGTCAACAACAGAAATGATAAATAACTGTCGAGATCGAAAATTGTGGAGAGACATGATCACTTACGCCAGCAGGCCCGGTTCTTGATGATGATTGTTTATTTTTTGATTTACATATATATGAGGGGAGGGGTGCACCAAAATCTGTTATATGCTTAGGGCCTCTAATGGTCTTAATTCGGACAAGGATGCTTATCCAACAGGTGATTGCTTGTCTTAGGATCGGCGAACAACAGAGCTGATCAAGACCCTACGCCACCTTCCAGCGGTGCTACTGGAATCAAAATACCCAACGTGGCCAAGCGATTAGAGATCGAAGATGGAAGGCAACCCGGTACTAAAAAAAAATTCCGCATTGAAATAATCGGATGTGTTTGGCCGAAATGCGCAATTATCACGGAAGACAAATAATAATAAATGCATATTATTATAGAGGGAAACGTCAGAGGCGACAAGTCAGCTAACAGCTGAGTTGGCCGTGTTCCCTAGCGTTTGGCTTTCTGTTGCAAGGCGCTGTGCTAAGAAGTACGGGTTCGATCCTGCTTCTGACCATATATTGTTCTTTGTTGTTTTTTTCTGTTGTTGATTATTTGTCATTTTTTCAGAGTGCCATAACACATCTCTTCCTCTAGAATAATTTGCACCATTATCACAGTCTAGTTAGCTGCACACCAGAACACAAACACCCACTTAACGCTTTTAAGGGTGGATGATTAAGAGGTCTATTGGACCATGTAGTAGTCACAGAGTGAAAAGAGAAAGCAAGAGAAATTATGTGATGGGGTTTTATTCTAATGGGAAAATATGTTGTGTGTCATGAATAATGTGCGTGTGACAATGAAGTACAAATGTACGTCACAGCCCAGAAATCGATATCTCCATGCATGCGCACTGTGAATGCTGAAGAGTGAAAACTCACTGCAGCGTGGTTTAATTTTTTTTAAAATTGGTGTCGATTTTGCATCAACTTGAGTACATTGTTTTCTATTTTAATCACAAGATCACACCTGGAGAGACACAAAACGGGCCGTTACTTTTTAATGTTTGCTACAAAATTTGTAGTCGAAGAATGTTGTTATTGCATCGTATGTTACAGCTTCACAACTAGCCTTCAGTATGTTGTCTTCATCCAACTGTACAATGAATATTGGGGAAAACATACACAATAACACCTGTTACATTCTGCATATTAAATAAACAACGCGAAAACATGTACGAATTTGTATTATTTTCATTTTAATTAATGCTTAGCATTTCATTTTAATTACATGGACAGATAAGAAGAGTAATGAAGATGTTCTGAGAGAGGTCAGAGCAAAAAGAGAGCTACTTTCCAATATTAGGAAGAAACAATCATCATTTTTTGGCCATGTAATGAGAAGAGAACAACTGGAATATATTGTAACAACTAGAAAAATAGAGGGACGAAGAGAAAGAGGGAAGCAAAGAGAAAAAATAACAGACAGGTTAAGAGAATGGCTTGGCAGAAGGTCAACAACAGAAATGATAAATAGCTGCCGAGATCGAAAGTTGTGGAGAGACATGATCACCTACGCCAGCAGGCCCGGTACTTGATGATGATGATGATGATGATGAATTACATGCTGTGCTGATTTAAGTGACCTCGTTGCAGCCAGAAGATTCCCGGGAACCATATTTGCAACGACAACAATTTGTGTTTCTTTAGTTCATTCATCGATTTGACTAAGGCTTGATCAAGTGCCTAGTCTTACTGAAGCGGACAATCTATTCAAACAATACCCCATGTTCGAGATGATCACACAGATGAACCTTGGCAGGTGAAAATTGCCAAAATTACACTTTTTTTGTGTCTTGCCAGGACCAATTAAAGAAAACACACAGAAGTAACATTTCTACTGTTTTCACAATTGCTAACCGACATCATTTGAACACTGCCTCGTCATTGGCGGACGCTCTGAGATATGTCTATATTAAGATCTTTCCGTGTTGCCAGGAAAGACATCGAAATATTGAAATTTTTCTGTGTTGCCAGGAAAGACGTCGAGATCATCATCATCATCATCATCATCATCATCATCATCATCATCATCATCATCATCATCATCATCATCATCACCATCATTACCATCATCATCATCATCTTCATCATCATCATCTTCATCATCATCATCATCATCATCAAGTACCGGGCCTGCTGACGTAGGTGATCATGTCTCTCCACAACTTTCGATCTCGGCAGCTATTTATCATTTCTGTTGTTGACCTTCTGCCAAGCCATTCTCTTAACCTGTCTGGTATTTTTTCTCTTTGCTTCCCTCTATCTCTTCGTCCCTCAATTTTTCCAGTTGTTACTATATATTCCAGTTCTCTTCTCATTACATGGCCAAAAAAAATGATGATTGTTTCTTCCTAATATTGGAAATTAGCTCTCTTTTTGCTTTGACCTCTTTCAGAACATCTTCATTACTCTTCTTAGCTGTCCATGGTACTCTCAACATTCTTCTGTAAAACCCCATTTCTACAGACTCCAGTGATTTTCTTGTCTGTTGTCATATTGTCCATGATTCGCTTCCATATGTTTCTATTGTCAAAAATGGATTGCATAGTCCCTTCCCCATTTTTTTTAAAGCTGCTTTTGCCTTAGCCATTCTGCATCTCACCTCTTTTGTACATCTTCCGTCTGAGGTTAACAAAGTTCCCAAATATTTAAATTCATTTACCTGTTTTAATATTGTTCCACTTGTCTTTATTTTGCACTGAGGCGATGTCTTTTTCTTTGTTGTTACCATTACCTCAGTCTTTTTGCTACTAAGGCTGAGTCCTTTATTTTTGCTTTCTTTCACTATAATGTCCAACATTTCTTGTAACTCATTTTCACTCTTAGCGATTAAGGCTGTATCATCAGCATACCTTAGATTATTTATATTATGACCTCCAATTGTTATTTAGGCATGCCCTTTATGGATCTTAAAACAATCTCACTATAAATATTAAACAGATCTGGTGACAGCACACAACCTTGTTTAACACCCTGTTTTATTTGTTGAAACATTCCCAATTGGTTTTCAATTCTAATGGCCGCTGTTTGTTGCCAGTACATGTTCTTTATTATTCTTAGAGCTTTGCTGTCTACGTTTGTGCTTTCTAAAATTTTGATTATTTCTTGGTGCTTTACTTTGTCAAATGCCTTGGTGTAATCTATGAAACATCTGTTTTCACCTCTATGGCTCTTTCTACTAAAGATCTTATGATATAAATGGCATTGCTTGTTCCTTTATCTCTAACAAAGCCACACTGTTCATCGCTAATTTCTGGACTTATTTTGTTTTGCAATCTTCGCATGATGATTCTTAGTAATATCTTAGTCATATGACTCATAAGACTTATTGTGCGATGATCATCTCATTCAATCGCACCATATTTCTTTGGTAGGGCTATGAATATTGATTTGAGCATGTCGTCTGGTATATATCCGCTGTTGTAGATATCATTCAATATTTTTGTTATTATTTCTATTCCAAAATCGCTCATAGCTTCAATCTCTTCTTTAGTTATATTATCTGGTCCAGGAGCTTTTCCTGCTTTCATATTGCGCAAGGCGTCTTCCACTTCTTCTCTGAGTATTTCTGGTCCTTCTCCATTATCCGTAATATTTACTTCCGTTCGTTCATCATTATAAAGATCTTTAATGGGATTATTTAGGGCTTTAGGGAGATAAAGAACTCCCTAATATGGTAGATGACGTCATGGGACGCACCAAAATGGCAGCTTATTTATATTCGAGCCATGGACTAAGCAATGTTTACTTTGAACACCACGATATCTGTTATTGCAGCGAGTTGGCAGATTTTTGAAAATGTATTCAAGGGTTTGAACATAAATGTTTGTTCACAGTTCGTTAACCTTCGCTGTAGATAAAGTCTTTAATTCGATGGCTTCGTTTTTGTTGGTAGAAAAGGACCTAACTTGTGCAAACGGATGGCATTGGCAAGGATCATTTTGAATCTATGAAGTGTTTAACTCAAAAGCATATGTGTTTTTTAACCAAAGATTTTTTTTTTTTTGGGGGGGGGGGACTCAAGGAAGATATCCCCGATGGAAGAATAAATTGTACTATTAGTCCCATAAATGATTCGCTTCCAGAGGTTTATGATGTAAACAAAGCAGTTTTGTTATTGCAAGTGAATAATGTCCACACCTATAATTGGTCAGGATTGTGTAGCAGCAGAAGCTTTATAGTGAACACAGAAAACATCATAGGATTGTGCTGTTCTGAAACAGCTATGCCATGCTACCCTAGAATTGCCTTTAATGGGTTTACTGTGACCACGAACCACTCTCCATGTGTGTGCCACATATTTACACCCCAGAAAGAAATACTAAATATAACAACATCATGTGCCGTCTGTGATATTAATGACCACAAACCAGGAGCCTCCTGTATGATTGATACAACTGTTGCAACAAGCACTTCATCAGCAGAGCCAGATCTATGGAATGTTAATCTGACATTGTTCTTGAATGATGTCCAAGTTAATGAGACATCAGAATCGTGTGGCAGCAGCTACAAGAAGGGAGCAGAGAACATCAAGTTCTGCTGCTATAAAGGAGACTTGCCTTGCTATCCCAGAATTGCCTTAAATGGGATCAATGTAGTTGAAAACTTCTCCTCTTGTGTAAACTACACATTCACATCCAAGAGTGAATCAGTTAAGGTCACAAAATCATATTCTCTCTGTGGTTTTACTAACTACAGGTCAGGTGGCTTCTGTTGGATTGGAAATGATAACTTACCACCAGTGTGTGTCTATATGTTTGGAATTGGAGTCATCAACGATGGCCTAACATCATCAAGTGCTACGACGATCATCATTTTCGGTAGTACGTGAACTTCCATGGTATATGGTGGATAGGCGGCAGGAACCATTGAAGGCTATGTCTGAAAAGTGTTCCTTCTTGCAGTTTTCTCATATTCCAAGTCCGGCTTGTTGCAGGATCTACTGAGTTAAGTTCTCTGTGCACACCGTGAGCTGTGTGTCTCATTCGTTTTGATCCTGTTTCGATATCCCGCTTGTTTACGATGAATGATGATATCGCATGACAGGGAACAGTTGGCTGTGGTCACTTTCTGCGCGGTTTCGCCTTATGTCTTTTGGCGTGTGCTGAGACTGCTACGATGGGGACTACAGTTACCTTTCTTTGTTTGGGAGATGTGTTAGTAATTCGGATGATTCCACTGGCACGGGCGGTTGAGCAATTATGGATTTTAATTCGTTTGCTGTGATACCGAGGCCTTCCATAACCAATAACAATAACAATATAAAGATCTTTAATGTATTCTGTCCATCGTTCCCTTATGTTTTCTTGATCAATCAACAGTTCTTCCTTCCGTTGATCTTAGACATCCAGTTTTTTATTGCGTTTTTCTTCCTGTTAATTCCTCAATTTGTTTGTATATAGCTTTAGCATCTCCTTTTCGTTGCATTTCAATCTCTTTGCATCTCTCTTTTAGCCATGCTTCTTTTGCTTCATTGCATTTTACTACAATTTCTTTATTTAATCTCTTATAATCATCTTTATTTTCTTTATTTCTTCTTCTTGTATCCATTAGCTGCAAAATGTCATCTGTCATCCATTTCTTTCTTGAATTTGTCCTCACTGGTGGTACGAACTCTTTTGATGTTTGTTGCATTGATTCTTTTAGCATTTCCCACTGTTCATCAACGCTTTGTATCTTCTCTATTGCATTGTACCGATTCTGAATTGTGATTTTATATTTGTCTTGCAGCTTCTTGTCTGATTTTAGTAAATCTAAATTTAACTTGATGTTAACTGAGGCTCGTTTTGTTGTTTTTAATTTTACTCTAAGCTTTCCCACAAGTGGTATATGATCACTATTGCAACGTCGAGATACTGTGACATACCTGTGCTGCCAGGAAAGACATCGGAATATTGAAATTGTTCTCCTTTGTCAAGAAAAACATCGGAATAATGAGATTTTTCTGAAATGCCAGGAATGGCATCTGAATATTGAAACCTTCCTGTTTTGTCAGGAAAGACATCTGAATATTGAGATCTTTCTGTGTTGCCAGGAGAGACCCCGGAAACCGTGAAGTGCCGTGAAGCGTAGCAGGCAGGAATAATGTAGTAGCTGTCTGGCTATCGAAAACTGCTCAACTTTGAGTTGTAGTTCTATTCTATTCTATTGACCTTTCGAGCCGTAACCGGCCCATAGGGCGTAGACCAAGATACACCTTCTCCTATATGAATTTTTGTTCTAGCAGTTTTCTTTTAAAGATATTTTATCAAATCTCGCCATCTGTCTCTGTTCTGTGCAAGCAGTTCTATCTCATTGAGGGAGCCGATTCCTGCTGCTCTTGCCTCTCTCATCAATGTTCTTCTCAGTGTCTCCCTGGGTCTTCCTCTTTTTCTTTTACCTGTTGTTTCCCATATGAGGGCTTGCTTTGCTATTCGATTATTATCTCTTCTCATCACATGTCCAACGTATGACCATCGTCTTTTCTTTATTACTGAAGATATTAGTGGTTGATTGGCGATTTCTCTAATTTCCTCGTTTGTTTTGAATTCGTTCCATTCTATACCAAGTATTTTCCTTAGACATTTATTTTCGAATGCGTTCAACTTTGTTTCTATATCTCTTGTTGTTTTCCAGCTTTCACACGCATATGTAAGGGTTGATAGTACATTTGATTTGAATAGCCTAAGTTTTGTGTTTGTGCTAATGAGTTTTGATTTCCACAACTTTTCAAGGCTTCTGAAAGACATTGCTGCTTTAGCCAGTCTGATTCTAATTTCTTTGCTCGTATCCCCTTCTCGATCAATGTGACTTCCAAGATAGATGAAGTGATCGATCTCTTCTACTGGTTTGTTTTCCATGTATATTTTGTCACTTGTTGGAATTAAACTTTTCATGACTTTAGTCTTTTCATGATTGACCTCAAGCCCAATTTTGCTGGCTATTGATGATAGTTCATTTGTGTTTTCCTGCATCGTTTTTATCTGATTGCTGATGAGAACTATGTCATCAGCAAAGTCCAGGTCCTCCAAATGGTCTCCTTGTATCCATTCGATGCCTTTATTACCAGTGCAGCATTTCTTCATTATGAAGTCCATAACAATTCCAAATAACAAGGGCGATAAAATACATCCTTGTTTAACCCCAGTTTCTATTGGGAAACATTCGCTCAGTCCTTCCTCTGTTCGAACTGCACATGTGTAACCATCATACATGAGTTGTAGTTACATTGAATTTATTGAATGGTTTTCTAATTCCATCCATCAATCTTTCCTGAATCTCCATTTTGTCTTGCGGTCTGACATTTTCGTCAGGTACGCTCGTGCTGCAAGTCGGGTGGGGTTTCATTCTGGTCTCGTCAGGTATGCTCGTGCTGCAAGTCGGGTGGGGTTTCATTCTGGTCAGATGTCCAAACCACAACATTATTCCTTCGTCTGCATCTTTTTCCCCCTGAGAATGTAATTTTATCTATCTATGTTTTGGTTTTGACTCTTATAATAGAGCCGAGTTTAATGAAACAATTGTAACTAATTAAAGGCACCCCAGAATCACACCTTTGTCCTAAAACAATTGTTTAATTTTACAATCCTATATGAAGGATCTAAATTACTTTGGTTCGTTGGTACATTCTGAAAGTTAATTATTCATCTCCTTATATCACACTCCCTTCTGAAACACCAACATTCCCATGCTTTCCCGGTACATTCTGAAAGTTAATTATTCATCTCCTTATATCACACTTCCTTCTGAAACACCAACATTCCCATGCCTTCCCGGTACATTCTGAAAGTTAATTATTCATCTCCTTATATCACACTTCCTTCTGAAACACCAACATTTCCATGCCTTCCCGGTACAGGACTGTTAATTAATCATCTCCTTATATCACACTGGGAGCTGCGATAGCTCAGTGGTTAGTGAACTGGACTACTAAGGACAACGGGGGGGGGGGGGGGGGGGGGGGGGGGGGGAGATCGATCCTGATCGATGGCTTCCAGGTTCACGCAGCCTTAAATGGGTACCGGATTTTTTTTCTCGGGAAAGAGAAGTGTCACGGGCGTAATATCTACCACATAACACCAAAAATAATGTCCTGAAGGTCTGCAAAAATTATGGCCACTAACACCATATTCCCTATATGCCACTTGGCGAGATGGAGCACTTTACTTTTTTTAAAATCACACTCCCTTCTGAAATACCAACATTATCTTGCCTTGCTGGTACATTATGGATGTTAATTATTCAGCTCCTTATATTATTTGGTTATGGAAGGTCCCAGTATCACTGCAAACGAATTAAAATCCATAATTTCTCAACCGCCCGTGCCAGCGGAATCATCCGAATTAATATATCATCTTCCAAACAAAGAAAGGTAACTGTAGTCACCATCGTAGCAGTCTCAGCACACGCCAAAAGACATAAGGCGAAACCGCGCAGAAAGTGAACACGGCCAACTGTTCCCTGTCATACGATATCATCATTCATTGTTAACAATTAGAATATCTAAACATGATCAAAACAGATGAGACACACAGCTCACGGTGTGCACATAGCACTTAACTCAGTAGCTCCTGCAACAAGCCGGACTTGGAATATGAGGAAATTGCAACAAGGAACACTTTTCATGCTTAGCCTTCAATTGTTCCCGCCGACTATCCACAATATACCGGAAGATCACGTCCTCTTTAAAATTATGATCGTCGTATTTTTTTAAAAATGTATAGCGTTTGATGATGTTAGGCCATCGTTGTTGACTCCAATTCCGTACATTTAGACACACAGCTAGTCGTCAGATTATCCTCCACGCACATCAAACAACAGACCGTAAGATTATCGTACGGCCGGTCTAGGGACGTACGATGAGTCATTACAATGTATCCTTATATAATACTCCCTTCTGAAACACTAACATTCTCTTGCCTTGCTGGTACATTCTGAATGTTAATTATTCATCTCCTTATATAACACTCCCTTCTGAAACACTAACATTCTCTTGCCTTGCTAGTACATTCTGAATGTTAATTATTCATCTCCTTATACAACATTCCTTTCTGAAACACTAACATTCTCTTGCCTTGCTAGTACATTCTGACTGTTAATTATTCATCTATTTATATATTACACTCCCTTCTGAAACACTAACATTCTCTTGCCTTGCTAGTACATTCTGACTGTTAATTATTCATCTATTTATATATTACACTCCCTTCTGAAACACTAACATTTTCTTGCCTTGCTGGTAAATTCTGACTGTTAATTATTCATCTACTTATATTACACTCCCTTCTGAAACACTAACAATCTCTTGCCTTGCTGGTACTTTCTGAATTTTAATTATTCATCTCCTTATATAACACTCCCTTCTGAAACACTAACATTCTCTTGCCTTGCTGGTACTTTCTGAATGTTAATTATTCATCTACTTATATTACACTCCCTTCTGAAACACTAACATTCTCTTGCCTTGCTGGTACTTTCTGAATGTTAATTATTCATCTCCTTATATAACACTCCCTTCTGAAACACTAACATTCTCTTGCCTTGCTGGTACTTTCTGAATGTTAATTATTCATCTCCTTATATAACACTCCCTTCTGAAACACTAACATTCTCTTGCCTTGCTAGTACATTCTGAATGTTAATTATTAATCTACTTATATTACACTCCCTTCTGAAACACTAACATTCTCTTGCCTTGCTGGTACATTCTGACTGTTAATGATTCATCTCCTTATATAACACTTCCATTTGATACGCTTTACTTGAACACGACGATCATTAAATCTGTTAGCTTTCTGTTCTGTTGGAACTTGTCCTGCCTCGAGGTACTGCAATACTAAGTCTTTTATATCAGAATATGTCATCACTACAGAGAACACGACTATCTTTGGATCTGTTATCGTGTCTGTTTTGTTGGAAATTGTTTGTATCTGTTTTGTTGGAACTTGGCCTGTGTCTGTTTTGTTGGAACCTGGCATATGTCTGTTTTATTAGAACTTGTCCTTTGTCTGTTTTGTTGTAACTTGTCCTGCCTGTTTTTTGGGTAACTTGCCCTGTGTCTGTTTTGTTGGAATTTGTCCTGTATCTGTTTTGTTGGAACATGTCATGTGTCTGTTTTGTTGGAATCTGTCATGTGTCTGTTTTGTTGGAACTTGCCCTTTGTCTGTTTTGTTGGAACTTGGCCTGTGTCTGTTTTGTTGGAATTTGTCCTGTGTCTGTTTCGTTGGAACCTGGCATATGTCTGTTTTATTAGAACTTGTCCTTTGTCTGTTTTGTTGTAACTTGTCCTGCCTGTTTTTTGGGGAACTTGCCCTGTGTCTGTTTTGTTGGAATTTGTCCTGTATCTGTTTTGTTGGAACATGTCATGTGTCTGTTTTGTTGGAATCTGTCATGTGTCTGTTTTGTTGGAACTTGCCCTTTGTCTGTTTTGTTGGAACTTGGCCTGTGTCTGTTTTGTTGGAATTTGTCCTGTGTCTGTTTCGTTGTGTCATGTGTCTGTTTTGTTGGAATCTGTCATGTGTCTGTTTCGTTGGAACATGTCATGTGTCTGTTTTGTTGGAATCTGTCCTGTGTCTGTTTAGCCCCCCTTTAATTCCCAGAAAAATCTCTGGTATCCATTTTTTGAGGCTGGCTGAACCCTGGAGTCGTGTCAATCAAAAAAAAAAAAAAAAAAAAATCCGCCACTACTAGGAATCGAACCCGAATCCTTCTGGTTAGAAAGCAAGCACGCTAACCACTCAGACAACTAAGGCTGGCGCAGCCAAACAAATTAACAATCAAACTGCATGTTATCATAAGATTTATTCATCTAAAACATAATTAGCACAAACAATAATAAAGCTGAAATAATCACAATATGATATGATATCTGAGATGATGATATGGTGTCATGGCATGGAAAACAGTCAACAACAGAACTGATACGATACACTGTAGATAGAAGATTGTGGAGGGACATGATCGCCTACGCCAACCGATATGGCACATGATGATGATGATATGATGTCCGCTATTTGAATCACTCCCTTAGAATATCAAAACTTAAGCATAAGCGGAATGTAGTGGCAACTTAAGTCTCAAATGCTGCAGTATTATAATAAAAACGAAAGAAACAAAAATAAAAACCAAAAAATGACACTTTCTCATTAAAACGAAAAGCTGTTTTCGTGTAATAAGTCTTAAAAATGTACACACAATACGATATAAGGGCGCGCTTTTGTTAAAATATATTTTATTCCTTTGGAGGTTTTTCTTGCAAATCAGGTCTAATTATTTTCCTGCTATATTTGGTATAGATGATATTGAAGCTCATCATTATCATCAAGTGCATGAGTAACCATAAATTTCTAGAGCTTTACATATATTCAGTTGTTTACCACTTCGGTTGGTGATTTCATAGTTTTCTTAAACTGTCTGGTCTTTTCCCCTCATTTTTTTTTCCAGCTGTCACAATCCACGATTCCAGCTGTTCTTTCCTCATTAACAAGATTCACCTGACATATTGTAAGGCTGTACGGAAAAATCAGTATTACATGGCCGTAATGTAAACGTAAAACGTATTACAAACAGTAATTATTGTCTCCCCCTGATTTGCAGAAACATGATTTCTTATTTGGAGATGGGTACAGGATTTTTTTTCTGGGAAAGAAAAGCAGCACGGGCGTAATACTGACCACATTACCCCAAAAATCATGTGCTGAAGGTCTGTAAAATATAGGGTCACTAACACCATATTTCCCTATACGCCACTTGGCGTGACAGGGGTACTTTACTTTTTACTATTCTAAATGTAGCTCTGTTACTTGTTATCATTTCGCTGGGCGCTTATAAGAAAAGTTTAATTTGTGGACGATTCATCTCAGAATTATCGTCAATGTGAACTTTCCTGTGTTGGTGTTTTCCATTGGTCAATCACTCGATGAATTCTGGGTAAAATCAGATTAGTTCCAAATAATAAAAGTTGCAAAAGACAACAACAGTCGATTGCAATGTGCTGCCATTGTCTCACCATCTATAAATTTCAAAATTCCTACGGGCTGACAGGAAAACCCCCAGCAAGCATGACGTTTACAGCTTTGCGAGCATGGGAGGTTGTGGGTAGAGTGACGTCAGCAGTCTCTTGCTCTTATAGCTGATAACTTCACGCTAGTTAGAGGGTGAGGTAAAGGCATCAAGATGCACCAAGATGCGTAGAGATGCGAAGCTGCTGTAAAGCTGATGATAATAGCAATACTAAAAAAAAGAAGAAAAAAAGTGGTATGGTGACAGCTTTACGTGGTAATGGACGAAACAAAAGTCGACGTTTCGGCCAAGTAGGCCTTCATCCGGCATTTCTTTTTTTTAGTATTGCTAGTTAGAGGGTGTCCGGTTTTATTTTCTGCAAACGGGCCTTTAGAAGTCTAGATGGCTATTGGCAAAGTCTGCCAAACATGCTCTGGGTTTTTATTCAACACAAGTGAATATGTCACCTTTAATTCTAAAATGTAGGACAATGAGCCTACTCATTTTTATTGAAAGTCAACATAATAGTGACAGAAATATAAAATAGAAGGAACATCTTAATAAATATTATTGTATGATGTGTTATGTTAATATTAGCATCGCTGCACTCAGGGCAATTACAAAGGTGCTTCTATTTTCTCTTCGAATTATCGAGAAACTCCGAGGAGAACACTGACCCACGTGCACGAACAATGTGGCACGGAGCTGCCAAAGAGGGAGTGTAACTGGGATCCATTAGTGTGGCTAGGGGTTTTCTGACAATTTTGCCTAGCAGCGGCCATATACTTATAATATATATAGTAATATAAATAGCAGTATAAATAGCAGTATAAATAGCAGTATAAATAGCAGTATAAATATTATTGTATGTAGAATGACATCACATCATACAGCTTGTCCCTGCTGGAACTTGGTTCCATGGCAGCTGATCGTTTTCTCTATCCTGTTAATATTTTCAGCTTCTGCAGCAGTTAAATCCTGATAACCTGATATATCTTGCATCCATCGTTTTCTACATATTCCTCTCTAGCCAGTTTACCTGATATATACCCTCCCTTGTTATCTTCTCTAGACTATTATGTCTTTGTACATGATTTATTTTTCTCCATGTTCTTTTGTTCTTTATTTCATCATCATCATTGAGTGCCGTCTCCGCATCGAAGGTTGGCTACCATGGAGCGCCATTTCACTCTGTCTCTTGCTTTGATGGTGCAGATTATCAAAGGTTGACTTGTCCATCTTTTGATGTTACTCGTCCATGTTAGTCTTGGTATGCCTCTGCCTCTTTTACCTTGTAATTTCCCTTCCAATATTACTTTTAGTAGGCTGTTGTGTCTTTTAACATACCCCAAAAATTTCATTTGTCTTGTTCTAATTGTGTTTAGCAATTCTCTTTTCATTTTTAGTTGTTTGAAAACTTCATCGTTTGTTTTCTTTTCTTTCCATCTAATTCTACTTATTCTTTATTTATATTGTGAATTACAGTCAATATAGAACATAAAGCATCATTTTGAAGATAAATGCACAAAAAATACAATGAAAAATATATTCAAAATATTATGCGGGATCGTGTGTAGAGCTGCAGACATGGAAAATAAACATAAAATTGTATTAAACAGCTTAACCTGTAGAAAGGCGAAGATAAATTACGACGCTTCAGCAAAAGCTTTCATCAGATTCAAGACAACAAATACGATTACAAAAAGAGACACTAAATACTGGTACATTCCTCAGCAGAGGAATATGAGGTGATAGACTAGCAGGGTTTGAATTTTCGGAAGAGGAAAAGTCCATATGATTTTGATAAAAATCTAACAATTTATAACACAAAATTGTCTGAGAACTTGGCAAGTTATAGAACAATTGACTTTGTGAACATTTAGCAAGTTTTAGAACAATTGTCTTTGTGAACATTTAGAAAGTTATAGAACAGTTATCCTTGTGCACATTTAGCTAGTTATAGAACAATTGTCTTTGTGAACATTCAGCATGTTATATAACAATTGTCTTTACGAACATTTAGAAAGTTATAGAACAGTTATCCTTGTGCACATTTAGCTAGTTATAGAACAATTATCTTTGTGAACATTTAGCAAGTTATAGAACAATTATCCTTGTGCACATTTAGCTAGTTATAGAACAATTATCTTTGTGAACATTTAGCAAGTTATAGAACAATTATCCTTGTGCACATTTAGCTAGTTACAGAACAATTGTCTTTGTGAACATTTAGCAAATTATAGAACAATTGATTTTGAGAACATTTAGTAAGTTATAAAACAATTGTCTTTGTGAACATTTAGCAAGCTATAGATCAGTTGTCTTTGTGAACATTTAGCAAGATGTAGAACAATTGTTTTTGTGAATATTTAGCAAGCTATAGATCAGTTGTCTTTGTGAACATTTAGCAAGCCATAGATCAGTTGTCTTTGTGAACATTTAGCAAGTTGTAGAACAATTGTTTTTTGTGAATATTTAGCAAGCTATAGATCAGTTGTCTTTGTGAACATTTAGCAAGCCATAGATCAGTTGTCTTTGTGAACATTTAGCAAGTTGTAGAACAATTGTCTTTGTGAACATTTAGCAAATTGTAGAACAATTATCCTTGTGCACATTTAGCTAGTTATAGAACAATTATCTTTGTGAACATTTAGCAAGTTATAGAACAATTATCCTTGTGCACATTTAGCTAGTTATAGAACAATTATCTTTGTGAACATTTAGCAAGTTATAGAACAATTATCCTTGTGCACATTTAGCTAGTTACAGAACAATTGTCTTTGTGAACATTTAGCAAATTATAGAACAATTGATTTTGAGAACATTTAGTAAGTTATAAAACAATTGTCTTTGTGAACATTTAGCAAGTTGTAGAACAATTGTCTTTGTGAACATTTAGCAAATTGTAGAACAATTGTTTTTTGTGAATATTTAGCAAGCTGTAGATCAGTTGTCTTTGTGAACATTTAGCAAGATGTAGAACAATTGTCTTTGTGAACATTTAGCAAGTTGTAGAACAATTGTCTTTGTGAACATTAGCAAGTTGTAGAACAATTGTCTTTGTGAACATTTAGCAAATTATAGAACAATTAACTTTGTGAACATTTAGCAAGTTATAGAACAATTGTCTATGTGAACATTTAGCAAACTCTAGATCAAATGTCTTTGTGAACATTTAACAAGTTGTAGAACAATTGTTTTTGTGAATATTTAGCAAGTTGTAGAACAATTGTTTTTGTGAACATTTAGCAGGTTATAGAACAATTGACGTTGTGAACATTTAGTAAGTTATAGAACAATTGCCTTTGTGAACATTTAGCAAGCTATAGATCAGTTGTCTTTGGGAGCATTTGCAAGTTATAATATACACTGCCTGTGAATATATTGCAAGTTACGACACACAGCCTGTGAATAAATTGCACGTTATGACACATATAGCATACGAATATATTGCAAGTCATGACACGTAGCGTGTGAATATATTGCAAGTTATGACACAGCCTGTGAATATATTGAAAGTTATGACACAGCCTGTGAATATATTGCAGGTTATGACATATGTTGCATGTGAGTATATATTTCAGGTTATGACACACATAGTCTGTGAACATATTGCAAGTTGTGAAACAACATTAAAAACTTTTCAAACATAAAGCTAGGTTATAACGGAATGTTGCTTGTGAGCCTATAGCAAATTACGACGCAATTTTGTATGTGAACATATAGCAAATTATGTCATCAAACTCTCATTTAGATAAATAAGATATGATACAATGTTGCCTGAGGATAAATTGCAAATTATGAGACAAATTGTATGTGAACATATATCACGTTATGATACCATTTTATATGTTAACATATGTGGAGTTATGATGCGATATTACCACTGAAAAAAAAAATCAAGTTATGATACATTTTTATATGTTAAAATAGGTCAAGTTATGATTCAGTGTTGTCTGTGACAATATAGTAAGCTTGGACATAATTTTATTTGCCACAAATATAGCAAGTTTATGTAGCAATGTTAACTATGAACATATAGCAAGTTAAGAATACTAATCTCTCTGTAAACACAAAATAAATTATGGCACATTGTTGCACGTGAATATATTGTAAGTCAAGTTATGTCATTAAACCATTAGCGAACATATAGAAAATTTTGTTATAATGTTGTAATTAGCATATATTAAATTTTTTATTTAAACTATCTGGGAATATAACAATTTAAATAGAAATTTTAATCTGAGCATTTTGCAGGTTTTTAAACAATGTTGTATGAAAACATATTGCAAATGATGAAATAATATTGCCTATATTCATTAGCAAAAGGTGACCTAATGTTGCCTATATTCATTAGCAAATGGTACCTAATTTGTCCATATTCATTAGCAAATGGTGACCTAATTTTGTTTATATTCATTAGCAAATGGTGACCTAATATTGTCTATACTCATTAGCAAACGGTGACCTAATTTTGTCTATATTCATTAGCAAATGGTGATCTAATGTCGTCTATAATCATTGGCAAATGGTGACTTAATGTTGTCTTTGTTCATTAGCAAATGGTGACATAATTTTGTCCATATTAATTACCAAATGGTGATCTAATGTCGTAATATTCATTAGCAAATGGTGACCTAATTTTGTCTATATTCATTAGCAAAAGGTGATCTAAAGCTGTCTATATTCATTAGCAAATGGTGACCTAATTTTGTCAATATTCATTAGCAAACGGTAACATAATGTTGTCTATAATCGTTAGTGAATGGTGATTTAGCTTTGTTTATATTCACAATTAACAGAGATATATGCAATGCCAGTCAATTACCATTATCATCAACTACATTGCATGCTGGCGTTGGTGATCATGTCTCTCCACAGCTCTCGAAATCCAGTTATTTATCATTCCTGTTGTTAACCTTCTGCCAAACACTTCTCTTTGTCCTGTTTGGTATCTTTTCTCTTTGCTCCTCCCAATCTTTTCAGCCCTCAACTTTCCCAGTTGTTGCAGTATATTCCAGCTGTTCCCTTCTCATTACATGGCCTGCAAATGATGATTGTTTCTCCCTAATATCAGTGAACGTTACAAATTTAATATACAGCAAATTTTAATGACAATGGAAGATTAAATGGAAGCCGCGATGGCTTAGTGGTTAGTGAACTGAACTACAAAGGACAAGAGGCAGGGTTCGAACCCAACCGACGGCTTCCAGTTCACCCAGCCTTTAATGGGTACCGGATTTTTTTTCTGGGAAAGTAAAGCGGCACGGGCGTAATACCGACCACATTACCCCAAAAATCATGTGCCGAAGGTCTGTAAAATTTATGGTCACTAAAACCATATTCCCTATACGCCACTTGGCGTGACGGGGATACTATACTTTTTTTTAAAAATACAAATATAATATACATCAATTTTTAATGACGACGGAAAATTAAATAAATTAATATAAACTATACCAGTATCCAGAAAGTGAATTGGTTGTATTTGTGTTCGTCAGCTTTATATCTGCAGCAAAGTCCCAAAGGACTGACTTTTCCCTATTTTCATACCGGCAGCCGTGTGCTCAGGTGTTCCCCGCAGTCATCATTATCATGTGCCATACCAGTTGGCGTAAGGCGACCATGTCCTTCCACAATCTTCTATCTACAGTGCATCGTATCAGTTCTGTTGTTAACTGTTTTCCATGCTATGACACAAAGCTATCCAGTATTTTCTTTCTTTGTCGTCCGCGATCTCTCTTTCCTTTTATTTTGCCAATTGTAACCAAGTATTCAAATTTTCATCTTCTCATAATGTGCAGATGTCCCCCGCAGTGGAGACAGTTATTCTCCGATTTCAGAGGTACTATCATATTTTTATCGTCCAGATTTTTCACGTTTTGGGTAGACTTTTTAACCTACACATTTTTTGTTCTGGCAGAGACCGTTTTTGGCCAACTCTTTTCGATTTCCAACTGCCAAGGTTACTTTAACGTGCGCATAACGCACACAGGACCGTACGTTTTTCACCGTTTATCGAGAAGGCTAGACATCGGATACCATTACCCAGAAGGGAAGGGTAAAGCCACAGATTCGGTTTGATTGATTTATCCTTTTATCTTCTTGCCTAGAGGTAGACGTCTTACCTCTAGACCACCCAATTTCCCCCCCCCCCTTTCCCAAGTGAGTAATGTAAGTACACAACAAGCACCGATATTAAAACATCTGCGTGTGATTACCAAGATAAAATATAAAGTAATAGAAACATCGTTTACATCCACATTAAGCTATCAGTATTAGACATGGATCATTTTTGCAAGACAGTTGTGTAAAATAACATGTACAATGAAATATATAAGAAAAGCTATAAACAAAATCAGAAGGGATGCAATTAAAAAAATGCAGGTAAATTGTTGGTATAATATCAGTTATTGACCATATAGAGTAACAACAAAATAAAATGGAACAGTTTTTTTTAAATATTGAACACTGAAAATAAATCGAATGAGTTATTAGTTATATCGTTGGATTCGTAGAAATGTTGATTTACAGAATAATGTCGGGAATATCTTGGACAGCTAAGAAGAGTAATGAAAACGTTCTGAAAGAAGCCAAAGCAAAAAAGAACTATTTTCCAATATTATGAAAAAACACACATAATTTTTTGGCCATGTAATAAGAAGGGAATAGCTAAAATATATAGTAGCAACTGGGAAACTTGAGGGACGAAGAGATAGATGGGTGCAAAGAGAAACGATACCAGACAGCTTAAGAGAATGACTTGGCAGAAAGTCAACAACAGAAATGATAAATAACTGCCGAGAACGAAAGTTGTGGAGAGACATGATCACCTACGCCAGCAGGCACGGTACTTGATGATGAATATGGTCCTATTTGAAATCCCACCATTATCGCCATCTATTAGAATCCTAGTAGAAGTCCCCACCATTATCACCTAGTAATAGGGTCCTAGTTGTAATCTCAGAAGCTCCCACCATTATCACCTAGTAATAAGGTCCTAGTTGTAATCTCAGAAGCTCCCACCATTATCACCTAGTAATAGGGTCCTAGTTGTAATCCCAGAAGCCTCCATTATAATCGCCTAGTAATAGGGTCCTAGTTGTAATCCCAGAAGCCCCCACCATTATCACCTAGTAATAGGGTCCTAGTTGTAATCCCAGAAGCCGCCATTATTATCACCTAGTAATAGGGTCCTAGTTGTAATCCCAGAAGCCTCCATTATAATCGCCTAGTAATAGGGTCCTAGTTGTAATCCCAGAAGCCCCCACCATTATCACCTAGTAATAGGGTCCTAGTTGTAATCCCAGAAGCCCCCATTATTATCACCTAGTAATAGGGTCCTAGTTGTAATCCCAGAAGCCTCCATTATAATCGCATAGTAATAGGGTCCCAGTTGTAATCCCAGAAGCCCCCATTATTATCACCTAGTAATAGAGTCCTAGTTGTAATCCCAGAAGCCCCCATTATTATCACCTAGTAATAGAGTCCTAGTTGTAATCTCAGAAGGCCCCATTATTATCACCTAGTAATAGAGTCCTAGTTGTAATCTCAGAAGGCCCCATTATTATCACCTTGTAATAGAGTCCTAGTTGTAATCCCAGAAGCCTACATTATAATCGCCTAGTAATAGGGTCCTAGTTGTAATCCCAGAAGCCCCCATTATTATCACCTAGTAATAGAGTCCTAGTTGTAATCCCAGAAGCCCCCATTATAATCGCATAGTAATAGGGTCCCAGTTGTAATCCCAGAAGCCCCCATTATTATCACCTAGTAATAGAGTCCTAGTTGTAATCCCAGAAGCCCCCATTATTATCACCTAGTAATAGAGTCCTAGTTGTAATCTCAGAAGGCCCCATTATTATCACCTAGTAATAGAGTCCTAGTTGTAATCTCAGAAGGCCCCATTATTATCACCTAGTAATAGAGTCCTAGTTGTAATCACAGAAGCCTCCATTATTATCACCTAGTAATAGGGTCCCAGTTGTAATCCCAGAAGCCCCCATTATTATCACCTAGTAATAGAGTCCTAGTTGTAATCTCAGAAGGCCCCATTACTATCACCTAGTAATAGAGTCCTAGTTGTAATCACAGAAGCCTCCATTATTATCACCTAGTAATAGAGTTCTAGTTGTAATCCCAGAAGCTCCCATTATAATCGCCTAGTAATAGGGTCCCAGTTGTAATCCCAGAAGCCCACATTATTATCACCTAGTAATAGAGTCCTAGTTGTAATCCCAGAAGCCCCCATTATTATCACCTAGTAATAGAGTCCTAGTTGTAATCTCAGAAGGCCCCATTATTATCAATTTGTAATAGAGTCCTAGTTGTAATCTCAGAAGGCCCCATTATTATCACCTTGTAATAGAATCCTAGTTGTAATCCCAGAAGCCCCCATTATTATCACCTAGTAATAGAGTCCTAGTTGTAATCTCAGAAGGCCCCATTATTATCACCTAGTAATAGAGTCCTAGTTGTAATCCCAGAAGCCCCCATTATTATCACCTAGTAATAGAGTCCTAGTTGTAATCCCAGAAGCCTCCATTATAATCGCCTAGTAATAGGGTCCTAGTTGTAATCACAGAAGCCTCCATTATTATCTCCTAGTAATAGGGTCCCAGTTGTAATCCCAGAAGCCCCCATTATTATCACCTAGTAATAGAGTCCTAGTTGTAATCTCAGAAGGCCCCATTATTATCACCTAGTAATAGAGTCCTAGTTGTAATCACAGAAGCCTCCATTATTATCACCTAGTAATAGAGTCCTAGTTGAAATCTCACCATTATCACCATCTATTAGAATCCTAGTAGAAGCCCTCATTATTATCACCTAGTAATAGAGTTCTTATTTGAAATCCCACCATAATCACCTTGTAATAGAGTCCTAGTTGTAATCTCACCATTATCACCTTGTAATAGGGTCCTAATTGTAAACCCTACTATTGTTAACTCTAAAAATGAAGGGACGAAGAGATTGAGGGAAGCAAAGAGAAAAGATACCTGACAGCTTAAGAGAATGTCTTGGCAGAAGGTCAACAACAAAAATGATAATTAATTGTCGAAATCGAAAGTTGTGGAGAGGCATGATCACCTACACCAGCAGGCCCGATACTTGACGATGATTGGTTATATCGAACAACAACAATAATAAAGTGCATCAGTGATTTATTATTTTTTATAATAATTTAAATGGATCTGTTATCTTAATATTTTTAACAAAGAAGAAATAACTTAAGGAAAGTAATTGATTATATTGTATAGCAAAAGATAAAATGGTTTGGAAACGTGATCAATTAAGGAAATACAGCTCGAGCAAATTACATTAAAACATTGGACTATATTGCCAAAGGGAAAGACACAAAGAGATGGATAAATGGAGCCAAAGGAAATTATGTAAATTCAGCACGACAACTTAGCTACACAACTAGCAAAGACACAATCAGTGAAATGAAAGGAAGAAGAATGAAGAATACAGATACTTTAACTCATTGTTCATTCTTTCCTATGACTTCAATTCAACAAATAGGCCATTGGCCAACATGGCTGGGGGTTTCCCCACTTGTGTGGTCGTGGTCATCCCAAGTCTAGCCCATACTGTTTCATCTGTTGACACTGTATCTCAGTTTGGTTCAACGTTTTGTTACCCGAGGGCCAAACATCTCGACCTGCATGGGGCAGCGGGCCATAGGTTGAACAATTCTGCTGCAGCTCATGTTTTGTTACCCTAGGGCCAAACATCGCGAGCTGCAAGGAGCCGCGGGCCATAGGTTGAACACAATGTTGCTGTATCTCATGTTTTGTTACCCTAGGGCCAAACATCGCAACCTGCAAGGAGGCGCGGGCCATTGGTTGAACAATGCTGCTGTAGCTCATGTTTTCTTACATGAGGACCAAACACCGCGACCTGCAAGGAGCCGCGGGCCATAGGTTGAACAACGTTGCTGTAGCTCATGTTTTGTTACCCGAGGGCCAAACATCGCGACCTGCAAGGAGCCGCGGGCCATTGGTTGAACAATGCTGCTGTATCTCATGTTTTGTTACCCGAGGGCCAAACATCGCGAGCTGCAAGGAGCCGCGGGCCATAGGTTGAACACAATGTTGCTGTAGCTCATGTTTTGTTACCCGAGGGCCAAACATCGCGACCTGCAAGGAGGCGCGGGCCATAGGTTGAACAATGTTGCTGTAGTTCAACGTTTTCCTTAACTGGTTTTTCTTTCTTTCGTTTTCACCGAGAGACTAATGCGGGAGCCGTGATAGTTCAGCGGTTAGTGAGCTGGACTACAAGGGACAAGTGGTCGGGTTCGATCCTGACTGACGGCTTCCGGGTTCATCCAGTCACCGAGAGACTAATGCGGGAGCCGTGATAGTTCAGCGGTTAGTGAGCTGGACTACAAGGGACAAGTGGTCGGGTTCGATCCTGACTGACGGCTTCCGGGTTCATCCAGCCTTAAATGGGTACCGGATTTTTCTGGTAAAGTAAAGCGGCGCGGGTGTAATATCGACCACATTACCCCAAAAATCATGTGCCGAAGGTCAGTAAAATTTATGGTCACTAACACCATATTCCCTATACGCCACGTGGCGTGACGGGGCTATTTACCTTTTTAAGAGACCAATGCCTGACACATTATGAGTCTCGTTTGAGAATGTGACCTATCTAGCTCCATTTTCTGTTTTACATAACATGACCTCACATACATGCATTTTCACAAAGTCATCTTTAAATTGGCATCTTGACATACATGTTATAAAAGTCACGGCGTCATCACATATATATTTGTGAATTCACCTTTAAACTGGCATCAGGACATACACGTTCATAAAGTCACGACATCATCACATATATGTTAATAAAGCCACAAAATCATTATATAAATGTTCATAAAGTCACCTTTAAATTAGCATCTTGACATTCATGTACATAAATCACGACATCATCACATTCATGTTCATAAAGTCACGGCATCGTCACTTAAATATTCATAAAGTCACATTTAAATTAGCATCTTGACATTCATGTTCATAAAGTCACGGCATCATCACATACATATTCGTAGAATCAGGGTATCATGACATAAATGTTTATAAAGTCACGGCATCATCACATACATATACGTAGAATCAGGGTATCATGACATAAATGTTCATAAAGTCACGGCATCATCACATACATATTCGTAGAATCACGGCATCATGACATAAATGTCCATAAAGTCACGGCGTCATCACATAGATATTCGTAAAATGACGGTATCATGACATAAATGTTCATAAAGTCACGGCGTCATCACATAAATATTCGTAGAATTACGGTAACATGACATAAATGTTCATAAAGTCACGGCATCATCACATACATATTCGTAGAATCACGGTATCATGACATAAATGTTCATAAAGTCACGGCGTCATCACATAGATATTCGTAAAATGACGGTATTATGACATACATGTTCATAAAGTCACGGCATCATCACATACATATTCGTTGAATCACGGCATCATGACATAAATGTTCATAAAGTCACGGCGTCATCGCCTCAATGTTCCGAGGCGGGGGCCTCTGTAGACTAGTTGGGAAAACCACCCCACAACCGACGTTAGGACAACCCGTGTTCGATATTCGCCTGGAAGAAGTTTGTGAGTTGTACTCGTAGTTGGACAAAAACTACCCGCAAGGTCGACCCAACCTCTGGCACAAATGGGTACCAGGGAAGCACACCGGGAATTTGGGAATGGCGCCTCGCTCGCGAGTTACAATGCTTGAAGCGACACTAGACAGGTTTCTCCGAACACTTTTGGATATGCGGCTGAGCACACATGGGTAAAAACCAGCATTCTAAGACATCGATTCAAGTCTTGTACCTTTACATACATATTCATAAAACAACCCTTCAATAGGCGTCATCACTTAATGTTCATAAAATAACCCTTAAATCGGCATCATCACTTAATGTTCATAAAACAACCCTTAAATCGGCGTCATCACTTAATCTTCATAAAACAACCCGGAAATCGGCGTCATCACTTAATGTTCATAAAACAACCCTTAAATCGGCGTCATCACTTAATGTTCATAAAATAACCTTTAAATCTGCGTCATCACTTAATGTTCATAAAATAACCTTTAAATCTGCGTCATCACTTAATGTTCATAAAATAACCTTTAAATCTGCGTCATCGCTTAATGTTCATAAAATAACCTTTAAATCTGCGTCATCGCTTAATGTTCATAAAATAACCTTTAAATCTGCGTCATCGCTTAATGTTCACAAAATAACCTTTAAATCTGCGTCAGCACTTAATATAACAACCTTTAAATTGGCGTCATCACATAAACGTTCATTAAATCATCTCTAAGGTAAAGGTAAAGTACGAGACTTGAACCGGCGTCTTAGCACGCGAGTATATACCCATATGTGCTCGGCCGCCTATCCAGAAATGTTCGGATATTTCTGTATAGTGTAGCCTCAAGCATCGAAACTCAGATGCGAAGCGACATTCCTCACCTTCCCAGGATAATATACCCTGGTACCCATTTCTGCCATCGGCTGGGTCGACCGTGGGGGTATTTTTTTTTTTTAAATTTCCAACCACGAGTACAATTCACACTGCTCCCAGCGGGAATCGAACACGGGTTGTCCGAACGTCGGTAGTCTAGTCGGGTGGTTTTCCAACTAGGCTACCGATATAAATCATCTCTATTCCACGCCAACCTTGTTAGAGGGCCAAAAAGCTAATTTGGGAATGCACTTGATCGACGGGTGTCCTAATGATCGGGCTGCCTGCTGCTCCAAGCTCTACTGAAAGAGTTTTTTTTTTTTGATTGGACTCACAATATAAATATTTGAAGAACTGGGTGGTCTAGAAATGAATCGTCATCTAGATATAAAGTTGAAACGAAATATATATATATATATATATATATATATATATATATATATATATATATATATATATATAACGGTATGGTTAAATCATTACGCAGTAAATGGCCAACATAAATTAGAAAGACCTTTCGACTCAATAGGCTTCAGCAGGAACAAACAGACAACACGCACACACACAAATAGGTATGTAATGGAGTGATGGATTATGCACTGGGCCACTAGCGCAGAACACAGTGCAACGTTTTAACGGGTGTTGAATGTTGTTCTGTCTGTGGGGGCGATCAACACACTTAACCTGACAGCTGACTTCATGTGGGAGTCTGGAATCATACTCAGATTGAGTCCTGATCGCAGAGAGAGAGAGAGAGAGAGTAATGGATAATAGTATGTAAATATTGGAGTAATTGATGATATGTAAGTAATGGAGTAATGAATATAAATGTCACGGGTTCTATTCTCACATTAGGA
The DNA here is from genome assembly GCA_032433765.1 of Megaustenia siamemsis. Classification (NCBI taxonomy): domain Eukaryota; kingdom Metazoa; phylum Mollusca; class Gastropoda; order Stylommatophora; family Ariophantidae; genus Megaustenia; species Megaustenia siamemsis. Next base: position 15,794,254 of record JAVIAB010000159.1, read on the forward strand.
GGTGAGAATTTGTTCACAAATTACCGATGGTTTCCAATTGGCTTTAACCTCCTTGAGTCTGTGGTTAGTGAATTTCGATATTTAGCATTCACGGAACATGCTCAAAAAATGCAGGAGATCCCTTGTGCAAATATCCCGGTGAGAGCAAATAAAAAAATATGCCCAAGGGGTGCTGCAACATTCATAGTTAACCAGAACTGACGGAGGCTACTATATATATATATATATATATATATATATATATATATATATATATATATATATATATATATATATATATATATATATATATATATATGTAAATGCGTTTACTTATGTCTACATCATTATACAGACATAATGTTTACATACTCAAATTCATTATCTTTTCGCTTCAACAAACGTATATAAGTTAACCCTTCTGGTGCAGTAGCTCAAGATAAATGCCTCTCTAAAGAATACATGTTACTCCTTCATTTTTTTGTCCGCTACAAGGTGGTACGTTTTTTTTAAGAATAAAGTCCGTTAGGGAAGGCGTTTTAAATGCTTGTTTTAAATACTTTACCCGTATTCGGACCTCGTCACACATTAAAAATTATTTTTTACATTAAACACAAAAAATAATATTTACTTTGTTAATTTTACATACACATTGTCACGTAGTTGTTCACATATCATTGTTAACACATACCTTATCATATACTACATAAACTTTAACATTGGCCTCGTCACATAAATGTTCATATAAAGTGATCTAGTCACGTGAATAATTGTAATTTCATAAGTTAGAAGTTGGAAGCACATTAAGCCACCTCTACATTAACCATGTCACAAAGTTCAGTGTTTCTTTATGAGAAAAAAAAAAATTATCTGGGCGTGAAGGTGAGGTATGGGTGCGGTGCTGAAATCATTGAAAGGAAAGACAATTTAAAGTCTTAAATAATGTATCTTCTCTGCAGCGTCGATCCCTTATTTAGGTCCCAATTTAAAGCAGTCGTACTCTCTTTGTATTTTAATGGCAAAACGCTCCAGACTTTTGTTAACTAATTCTTCACTTGGATTCTCTTCTCCTTCAATAGAAATCCCCATGTAGTGACCCAGTGAACCTACTCCTAGTTGGTTTCTTAGTTGATTCGTTATTCTGTTCATAGCACTGAAGGACCTCTCAACGGTGTTGATACTGCTGCAGTCAATATTTGTGCACTAGGATTTTTCAGTTCGTAATAACCAGTTGAAGAATAAAGAAAATATTTGAATGGTGATATATTGTCGTTCAAAATGGAGGCCGAATATTTAAAAAGACTTCACATCTGTATACAAATGATCGCGGTGCCAAGTAATGCAAATACTGTCACAGAGTGTTAACACCTAAACCTTTTATTTGTTGAATGTGATGAAATGTTTACAAAAATGAACATGCTGAAAATAATTCTAAAGCTTGCTTGCTAAACCTTTTTCCATATCAAATATTACAGAATATGTGAATGTAGCAAGTGTCCTCAAACAAGTTTTATCATCAGAGACATATGTTTTTACTGTTCGGATGTGTGACACCTTATCTTTAAATTATTTATATGTTGCAGTAAAATCACTACGTTCGTGTTTTTCTGCTTTATTTATATCCGCAGATATAGATTGTATGTGTAAAAGTGTGCTTGAAATTAGCTTTGATAGAACTGCCATCTGACATTTCTGCTTCTGCAAGCGGTTGTTTAAATTAAAAACAGCTCAAAGTAGTTCCACCAACAGACAAAGTATTAACACGAAAGTAAATTTTTTTTTTTCATTTCAAGAAGTAATCCTCCAGTCAGCGAAGCTAGATCTGCTTCTTCCTTATGTGAATACAAGTCATCATGATTGACCCATAACATTTCTTAATGATGTGAATGGTATTATAATGACTGCACCCGGGAACATCTGCAGCTTCTGCAATTATCGACATATAATTTTCTGACTTTTTTTTAGAAAGTGTCTAACAGATTGTGTATGCCTCTGACCACATAAAAATACATGTTCCCAGTAGGGAAACTGCTCCTGTGCAATTCTCACAAGTGACAATACATGAGCCCTACAATGTGTTTAAGGAATAGCCCTTTCTGGTTTATCATCCTTTTGTGAACCCAGGAGAAACTGCCTGAAAAATTATAACATCTATCAAGTTCACAAGCAAGAAGATTATCAAATGACATAACTCGTTTATTTATTTAATTTTTAGTGCAGTTCATGATGATTTCAGCTGTTGTATTTTGAAGTGGAATTATGCAGAAAAATGTCGGTCTAATTTCTCCACAGTCTGTCACGTACCTCACACATATCTCACACACATTTCACAATATACCACACATATCTCACACATATATCCCACATATCTCACATATATATCAAACATATATCAGACACATCTCACACATATATCACACATATATCACACATATCTCACATATATATCAAACATATATCACACATATATCACACATATATATATATAAACATATATCACACACCTCTCACACATATATCACACATATAGACAGTTTAAAGTTGTTGGCAGTGTTCGGAGATTCATCAGCCATTAAAGCAAAAGGTTTCCCCTTAATTTCAGCAGCAAACTATTCATCAAGTACCTCTCCCATATAACATTTCACAAGCTGTGTCTTTACTGCAATATGTCACTCGTTCACTCTGTTTCTGAAGCCAGTCACTACAATATGTAGCTCGTTCACTCTGTTTCTGAAGCCATTCACTACAATATGTAACTTGTTCACTCTGTTTCTGAAGCCAATCACTAAAATATGTAACTTGTTCACTCTGTTTCTGAAGCCAATCACTAAAATATGTAACTTGTTCACTCTTTTTCTGAAGCCAATCACTACAATATATAGCTCATTCACCCTGTTTCTGAAGCCACTCACTACAATATGTAACTCGTTCACTCTGTTTATGAAGTCACTCACAACAATATGTAGCTCATTCACTCTGTTTCTGAAGTAAGTCACTACAATATGTAGCTCGTTCACTCTGTTTCTGAAGCCACTCACTACAATATGTAGCTCATTCATTCTGTTTCTGAAGCCAGTCACTACAATATGTAGCTCGTTCACTCTGTTTCTGAAGCCAGTCACTACAATATGTAGCTCGTTCACTCTGTTTTGAAGCCAATCACTACAATATGTAGCTCGTTCACTCTGTTTCTGAAGCCAGTCACTACAATATGTAGCTCGTTCACTCTGTTTCTGAAGCCAGTCACTACAATATGTAACTTGTTCACTCTGTTTCTGAAGCCAATCACTAAAATATGTAACTTGTTCACTCTGTTTCTGAAGCCAATCACTACAATATATAGCTCATTCACCCTGTTTCTGAAGCCACTCACTACAATATGTAACTCGTTCACTCTGTTTATGAAGTCACTCACAACAATATGTAGCTCATTCACTCTGTTTCTGAAGCCAATCACTACAATATATAGCTCATTCACCCTGTTTCTGAAGCCACTCACTACAATATGTAACTCGTTCACTCTGTTTATGAAGTCACTCACAACAATATGTAGCTCATTCACTCTGTTTCTGAAGCAAGTCACTACAATATGTAGTTCGTTCACTCTGTTTCTGAAGCCAGTCACCATAATATGTAGCTCGTTCACTCTGTTTCTGAAGCCAGTCACCATAATATGTAGCTCGTTCACTCTGTTTCTGAAGCCAGTCACCATAATATGTAGCTCGTTCACTCTGTTTCTGAAGCCAGTCATTTAAACTCTTAACAAACGATCCCGTCAAACTTCTCACAATATGTTCATATTTGAATGTGTGAGCTACCTCCTCTTTAATCAGGAAATATAAATTCCTCATCAAAATACTTAGGCCGTACCTATTTTTTTTCTATATCAGCATTACATTGTGGATGTAGGATAGAGTGAATTGGTCTCCTTTCCTGAAAAATACAAAGCTTTTCTTTCTCGATTACATTTTTATGATATTCATATTTTTTTTTTCAAATTTCCTTATAGTTTCTGTTGTTTTCTATAATTAATGAAAGGTACATTAATAAAAAAAAAAGTTCTTAAATGTTATGTAGAGCCAGTCTTAACATATGGATGTGAATCATGGACAATATTAGAATAAATAATATAAATGATAAATAACTGTTGAGATCGAAAGTTGTGGAGAGACATGATCACCTACGCCAGCAGGCCCAGTACTTGATGATGATGATGATGATGATGATGATGATGATGATGATGATGATGATGATGATGATGATGATGATGATGACATTAATAAAGACACATTTTGTTTTCTGAAGTATGTTCGCGTCATTCAGACAATATCTAGAATAAACAACAAAAAGCTGCACCTCGATCTTTATCTTAAACAAGCCACTGGTATTTATCTGTCCAAGAATCAACACAATTAAACACAGACTTATAGTTAGCTTCCCTCGGAGTATGTCCGGAAGAACTAGTAGTTGGTATGGGGTTAGGTCGTGAGAAAATATTGCTATAGTAGTTGTCTGAATAAAAGAACTATCAGCATCTTCGGTGACTTTTTCACAGAAATTACATTAAGGGACATTGTCAACAGTGCAGACATCAGCGGTTACGTAGAAGTTGTAAAATTTGACAAAAGAGTGCGTTTACTAATCATTATGGAAGACTGGTATCTCAATTCTCATTTATTAATTCGTTAGTAAAATTAAACAACAAATATAACCTCAAGAAAGGAAACCTGTTTTGGCTCGAAAAAAATATATATACAAATTTGGCGTATGTTGGCAAATCTAACTCAGCGATATGTCACAACTTAGATTTAATATAGAAGGCCCTTTTCGTCTTGTCAGACGGCCTAGTGGAGGATAATGTTTTTTTTTCTTTTTAGGTTTTGTTTTTGTCAAACAGCTTCTCTCGTGGCTAATTCTACCAATGTTTGACAAACACACACGGCCACACAATGAACTAAACAGGCCCACTGATCCACCGGGTTTTCCGTCCTTTTTCATGAGTATTTTCTCCTCTAAGTTTTGCCTTAGCACAGTTTCAAATGATGTTATAGCATTCCTTATACATGCTCTCCATGATGTGCGATCACTTACCAGATGTTCCCAGTCATTTTCACAGATGGAGAAGTCATTCAGAGATGATTTACAGATATTTCTATATCGTAGTTTAGGTCTGCCGATTTGTCTTTTTCCGTGTATTAGTTCACCATATAGTATTTGCTTGGGGATGCGTTTTTCTTCCATTCACTGGACCAGCCATCTTAGTCTTCGACATCTGAGCATCGTCATGATTGTTGGGGTCTTAGCATGTTGCAGGACTGTTAAGTTGGCTATTTTGTCCTGCCATTTGATGTGCATTATTTTGCGGAGACATCGCATGTGGAAGACATTTAGTCTTTCTTCCTGGTTTGAGTATGTTGTCCAGGTTTCAGATCCATATAGTAGTGTGCTAAGCACACAAGTTTGATACATTAAGAATTTGGTCTTTAGTGAACATTTGACTTGTCCACTTAAAACTTAAAGTGAAACTAATATAAACATTTGATTTGTCGACTTAAAACTTAAAGTGAAACTAATATAAACATTGAACTTGTCGACTTAAAACTTAGAATGAAACTAATATAAACATTGAACTTGTCGACTTAAAACTTAGAGTAAGACTAAAATAAACATTGAATTTGTCGACTTAAAACGTAGAGTAAGACTAAAATAAACATTTGACTTGTCCACTTAAAACTTAGAGTAAGACTAAAATAAACATTTGACTTGTCGACTTAACCCCTTCCGTACGTTTCGCCGCACTGTGCGCCACGCCGAATTCGGCCGCGTACGGGTCGACGAATTGTGCACCACTCTCAGTTTGATTAGCGAGAATTGGCTTCAAACCATATTCTTTTTACACGTCTTGTATCATCATGGTATTGGTGAAATATAATACCTTGTTCAATTATCTAATTCACATATATTATGTTATATGTTAGATAAATATAAATATGTAGATAGATTCTTAAAACCATGAAAAATGTTGTCTCTGAAATCACTCCCGTTGCATTGATTCAAAGACTCCGTACGGAAAGAGTTAAAACTTAAATTTAAAGCAATCTAAAAATTCCCAATTTTGAATCAACTTAAATTTAAAGCAATCTAAAAATTCCCAATTTTGAATCATCGATTACACGCTATAATTTATTCATGGATAAAGTTGTGCGATTAGTGCCATATGCCCTGTTTTGAAAATCTTATTTCTGTATTTTTCGTTACTAAAAACTTCATATGATATAATTGTTTTGCTATGTTCAATGTTATAATCTTCATACTTTCACTGCTATGAATAGTATTGCTTTATAACTAATAATACAAATTTAATTATTTGATTTTTATAACTCGGTTGGGGGGGGGGGGGGGGGGAGAATTGCTGAAAAAAAAAAGATATAGGGAAAAAATGGTATGGTTAAAGCTTTACATAACAAGAGGACAACACAAACTAAAACGACGGTTTGGCTCAATAGACATTCAGTAGGAACAAACATATAACACACACACCCAAATATATATTTTAAATAAATTATAAATTATAATATATTATAAATAGTTGGGGGAAGAGGGATTACCCTTGTCGTATAATGATGCACGTCATATTTCACGAAGAAACAAATAATAAATTCACAGTTCGCAAGATTATACTGGCGTGGCAATTACCAAATGTCATCTGGTTGCATGCACTTATTTCTGGACCACCAATTGTGTACGTTGTTGTAGTAGCAGGACACATGTCGTGGTTCCTGTAGGCGTTCACAAATACGGCATGTGGGCATGTTGAAGCCTAGAATTTCAAAGTCCCATTTCCATCGAAGAAGCTTGATGTAGGCGTCCTAATGGAGAAATTCATAAGATTGTTTGTGATAAGGTTTCTAACGATCTAAATAATTGTGTTGAGTAGTGAATTGTAAAACTATGATCATAAACAAAGAAAATTCTCAAGACCTACAATTAAATATCAACGTTGAAGGAATACATCTGGAGACAGTTCAGAGCTACAACTACCTGGGACATACTATAACCAGTGATGGAAAATGTACAACTGAAATAAACAAAAGAATGGGTATGGCAAAAAGTAATTTTAATGCCATGAAAAATATACTAACATCAAAACAAATAACACCAGGGCTAAAACTAAGAATAGCAAAATGTTACATCTTCTCAATTTTCATGTATAGTGCAGAAACATAGACATTAGACCAGAAACCAGAACAGAAAAAATTGAAGCCTTTGAAATGTGGATTTATAGAAGAATGGGTAGAATTGGATGGAAAGAAAAGAAAACAAACAATGAATTTTTAAAACAACTAAAAATGAAAAGAGAACTACTGAACGCAATTAGAACAAGACAAATGAAATTTTTGGGGCATGTTAAAAGACACAACAGCCCAATAAAAGTAATGCTGGAAGGAAAAATACAAGGTAACGGAGGCAGAGGCAGACCAAGACTAAGATAGACGATTAGCATCAAAAGATGGACAATCTGCACCATCAAAGCAAGAGACAGAGTTAAATGCGCTCCATGGTAGCCAAACTTCGATGCGGAGACAGCACTTTTAGATGATGATGAGTGAAGTGTAACAGCGACCACCATTTTTTTTCTTCCCTTCAACTTCGTGTGGAACATAGGGTTTCAAGCAATCACTTTCTAAGTCAACGCGACCTGTTTCTTGCCATTCTGCTAAGATTGTTCCATATCTTTCCCCATCTTCTTAATCTATGCTTCCGCCTGTCTTTCTCCAAGTATATTTTAACTTTTCACTTTGTCATCTTCCCTGGGGATTCCAAAAAAATGGCCTGTCGAGTTATATTCTCGGTTAGTTTCAGCAGCGTGTGTCCTATCCAGCACCATCGTCATTGTCTTGTCCCTTTGTTCACTGGTATTTATCGGATTACTTTGGATAGTTTTGAGTTAGTGATTGTGTCTTGCCATCTGTATCCTTTCACTCTGTGTATTGAAAATACTGCATATAGGAAAGTCCGAGTCTAGAATCTCAAACTTCCATGTTTATCTGTATGTATGCCTTCTAGTGGAGCAATTCTTAAATATGTGCCTGTAACGATCTAAATAATTATATTGAGTAGAAAAGTGTATTTGTAGCAGTGACATTCATAGCACTCAAAAAATGATGTGGATAGAGAAAAAACGTTTGGGATGTTCGCGCAAAAGTTAACCTACAAGAAACGAAACAAAACCAAAAAAAATCAGCTAAAGATATAAAACGAAAATAAGGAGACCGTGTGGATTAGAAGAAAGACTTCGGCCTCTTGGCAAGAAGTTTTCGGGTTGAAATCTCATTACATACGTTGAGAATATTCACATCGAATCCCTGATTTCTTTGAGATTTTGCTTTCCCCTAATCTTTGGGTAGTGAGAACTGATGTCTAACACTCTCGGATAGCGGCAAAGACACAAAAGGTCCCGTGCGCATGCGCACGTTAACGAACCCTTGGCAGTTTGGAATCAATAAGAGTATGCTAAAAATGGGCGCTGCCCGCGTCGAGATTTATAGGAGAAATTCTATATGGAAAGGTGAAAACTTTCAACTAAAACAAGTGAGAGTAACTCTGGAGTGGGGGAGTATATGTCTGTATGGGTAGAGACACGCGAGTGCACGACTGGAAAACACTGGAAAGTGTGAAAAATAGGAAAATGTTATATTCACGCAGCATTAAGTCCCTTGCGACTTGGCTTGAGATATAAAGCTGGTGAACGTAAACAAATAACAACAGAAGGAAAAACATTTTTACAAATAATCTCACCTCATCCACTGCCAGTGCATTTAAATGATTGGCCAGACTTTTGGCTGATGGGAAATGGCTTGCATCCACGAGGGAATTTTCTGGAAACAACCTCTGATAATCGGCACCTCCTCTAACAACAGGGACCACAGCCCCCATGTCATAAATAACTCTCAACTTCTCTGTCACATAATCCTTACACAATGAATTCTCAAACGACAGATAAAATTTATAATCCCTACGGACCATTTGCAAACATTTGTCACTATTATTTCTCGGGCATGTTAAAGTTCCGCAGTCTCCATATATGTCGACTGGAATATATTTTGACAGCTCTTTGGCATATACTTCCCGCTTACCTTCCGTGTCACAATGGCTGACAAACCAAGCAACCATTTTTGTCTTTTTCGAAAAGATTGCTCTCCACTCCTTTTCATCCGTTGCTCTCTTCTTCATCGGAACCGGTTCTGTTCTTCGGACAGTTCTCAAATAGCCGTACCATAATTCTGAATCGTATCTGTACGTCATTGTCCAGTTAAATAAGCCATGCCATGCGTATTTAGCAAAGATATCATCGCCTGAATGAGGAGGACTCTCAATTGCAAAAAACACCCAAATTTGGCCAGGTTTTTTTACAGGAACATCTGAAGATGAATAATGATGTGAATAAAAAACGACGACGTCTGCTTCGCTAAATCTGTTATTATCCGTTGTCACCTCACACTTATGTGGACATGACTCAAAGGTTTTGATCCCAGACGCTTTATCCATTTCGTAGTAATCGGGAAATTTCAGGAAGAGCATGACTTTAGTTCTTATCAAACTTTGGTTAGCCCCGTTGTCTTTCTTCAGAATTTTAGTACAGATGATTTCTGAAATTGTAAAAGAAGTTTCATGTTAGTTAGTTAGTTCGTTCGTTATTTATTTAGTTACTTAGTTACGCAGTTCGTTAATTAGTTAACTAGCAAGATAGTGAACACGTTAGTTATCTACTTAATAAGTTAGCTATAATATAATTATTTAGTTAGTTCGCTAGTCTGTTACGAGTAGGTGGTTAATTAATTAATGGTTTGAGTGGATGGCAAGCTAGTTAGATGGTCAGTAGTAGTATACCAGGAAGGATTTGACACGTATTTAGGTGCTAAATTAACAAAAATATATAGTGTGGCGCGTGGCGCACCTAATGTACACGAGAGACAGGGGGAGTTAACCATGACGGTTCGTGTCCGTATGTTGACCTCTAGTCGGCGTGACCTCGGCGCACCGGTGGTCGGCGTGATCCGGTGACCTCGACCGGGTCGGCGCGGAAGTGACCTGTTTATGTTTGGTGTGTGCTGACTTTGGAGTTCTTGTTGTACTTGCTCGATAGTGATAGGTTAGTAGATTATACAACATCAATGAAAAACAATCAATATAAAACAGAAGACAAAGATATATTTTATTCTTTTATTATCTCAATAGGTGTATAACATACAGTGGATATTATATAAGATTACAAAAATATTCAGTACATTGAGTAAATATATAGTACAAGTATAACATTTATTTATAGCTATGTAGTTGGATGTCTGCTTAGCTCTATGTCATAAATGAAGCAAAAGGGTTGAAACGGTTAGAGATCGTTGGTCAGTCTAAGCTGGTAGTGTAAAGAGTTAAATATGTTACTCGGTGTTAGTGGTTCGCTCTCTCTCTCTCTCTCTCTCCTCATTATGCTCGTTCTTTAACTTTCATAACTGTTTTTCTTCTGTATTAGTGAGACTAAGCATCTCTCTATCTCCCTCTATCTCCCTCTTTCCCTCCTATTTCATCATAGACTACTCGCCTTCAATACCACCCTCACTCTCTCGTTTCCACCATCCCTCATAATTTTAACTTCCCTCATAGACTTCCCTACACTATAACACTTACTCAGGCTCCCCATTTAAACCTATCAGCTCTCTCCCTCTCTTTCTCTCTCACACCTCTCTCTCTGTCTCTCTCGCTCCCTCTCCATCTCTGTCTCTTTCACACTCGCTATCTCTCTCTCCCTCTCAACCTCTGTCTCTTTCGCTCTCGCTATCTCTCTATTGCTATCTCTCTCTCCCTCTCCATCGCTGTCTTTTCGCTCTCTCTCTCGTTCTCTCTCCCTCTCCATCTCTGTCTCTCTCGCTATCTCTCTCTTGCTCCCTCTCCATCTTTCTCTCTCTCTTTCTCTCTCGCGCTCTCATTCTCTCTCTACCTCTCCATCTCTGTCTCTTTCGCTCTCGCTATCTCTATCTCTCTACCTCTGCATCTCTGTCTCTTTCGCTCTCGCTATCTCTATCTCACTCCCTCTCCATCCCTGTCTCCTTCGCTCTCGCTCGTTCTCTCTCGATCTCTCTCCCTTTTCATCTCTGTCTCTTTCGCTCTCGTTCGATCTTTCTCGTTCTCTCTCCATCTCTGTCTTTCTCGCTATCTCTCTCGCTATCTCTCTCTCTCCCTTTCCATCTCTGTCTCTTTCGCTATCGCTCTCGCTATCTCTCTCTCTTCCTCTCCATCGCTGTCTCTTTCGCGTTCACTCGTTCTCTCTCGTTCTCTCTCCCTCTCCATCTCTGTCTCTCTCGCTATCTCTCTCTCGCTCCCTCTCCATCTCTGCCTCCTTCGCTCTCGCTATCTCTCTCTCTCTCTCCCTCTCCATCTCTGTCTCTTTCGCTATCGCTCTCGTTATCTCTCCCTCTCCATCGCTGTCTCTATCTCTCTCCCTCTCCATCGCTCTCTCTCTCTCTCTTACTCCCCCTCAACCTCTGTCTCTATCGCTCTCGCTATCTCTCTCTCTCCCATTCCATCACTGTCTCTTTCGCTCTCGCTATCTCTCTAACGCTATCTCTCTCTCCCTCTCCATCGCTGTCTTTTCGCTCTCGGTCGTTCTCTCTCTCTCGTTCTCTCTCCCTCTCCATCTCTGTCTCTCTCGCTATCTCTCTCGGTATCTCTCTCTCTCCCTTTCCATCTCTGTCTCTTTCGCTCTGGCTATCTCTCTCGTTCTCTCTCCCTCTCCATCTCTCTCTCGCTATCTCTCTCCCTCTCCATCGCTCTCTCTCCCTCTCCATCTCTGTCTCTTTCGCTCTCGCTATCTCTCTCACGCTATCTCTCTCCATCTCCATCGCTGTCTCTTTCGCTTTCTCCCTCATTCTCTCTCGTTCTCTCTCCCTCTCCATCTCTGTCTCTCGCTATCTCTCTCTCGCTCCCTCTCCATCTCTGTCTCTTTCGCTATCGCTCTCGCTATCTCTCTCTCCCTCTCCATCGCTGTCTCTATCTTTCTCCCTCTTAATCGCGCTCTCTCTCTCACTCCCTCTCCATCTCTGTCTCTTTCGCTCTCGCTATCTCTCTCTCTCCCTTTCCATCTCTGTCTCTTCTCTCTCCCGCTCGGTCACGAAAGAGACAGCGATGGAGATGGAGAGAGATAGCGAGAGAGAGATAGCGAGAGCGAAAGAGACAGAGATGGAGAGGGAGAGAGATAGCGAGAGCGAAAGAGACAGAGATGGAGGGGGAGAGAGTAAGCGATGGAGAGGGAGTGATAGCGAGAGAGACAGAGATGGAGAGGGAGAGAGAACGAGAGAGATAGCGAAAGAGACAGACATTGAGAGGGAGAGAGAGAGATAGCGAGAGAGACAGATATGGAGAGGGAGAGAGAGCGATGGAGAGGGAGAGAGATAGCGAGAGAGAGATGGAGAGGGAGAGAGAACGAGAGAGATAGCCAGAGCGAAAGAGACAGAGATGGAAAGGGAGAGAGAGAGATAACGAGAGAGAGATAGCGAGAGAGACAGAGATGGAGAGGGAGAGAGAACGAGAGAGAGATCGACCGAGAGCGAAAAGACAGCGATGGAGAGGGAGAGAGAGATAGCGATAGAGAGATAGTGAGAGCGAAAGAGACAGTGATGGAATGGGAGAGAGAGAGATAGCGAGAGCGATAGAGACAGAGATTGAGAGGGAGTAAGAGAGAGAGCGATGGAGACGAAGAAAGATAGAGACAGCGATGGAGAGGGAGAGAGAGATAGCGCGAGCGATAACGAGAGCGATAGCGAAAGAGACAGAGATGGAGAGGGAGAGAGAGAGATAGCGAGAGCGAAAGAGACAGATGGAGAGGGAGCGAGAGAGAGAGATAGCGAGATAGACAGAGATGGAGAGGGAGAGAGAACGAGAGAGAACGAGTGAACGCGAAAGAGACAGCGATGGAGAGGGAGAGTGAGAGATAGCGAGAGAGGTAGCGAGAGCGAAAGAGACAGAGATGGAGAGGGAGAGAGATCGAGAGAGAACGAGCGAGAGCGAGAGAGACAGAGAAGGAGAGGGAGAGAGATCGAGAGAGAACGAGCGAGAGCGAGAGAGACAGAGAAGGAGAGGGAGAGAGAGATATAGCAGGAGCGAAAGAGACAGCGATGGAGAGGGAGAGAGCGATAGCGAGATAGGTAGCGAGAGCGAAAGAGACAGAGAGGGAGAGGGAGAGAGAGATAGCGAGAGCGATAGAGACATGGATGTAGAGGAGAGAGTGAGAGATAGCAAGAGCGAAATAGACAGAGATTGAGAGGGAGAGAGAGATAGCGAGAGAGCGATAGCGTAAGCGAAAGAGACAGAGATGGAGAGGGAGCGCGAGAGAGAGAGCGCGATGGGGATGGAGAGAGATAGCGAAAGAGACAGAGAGGGAAAGGGAGAGAGATCGAGAAAGAACGAGCGAGAGCGAAAGAGACAGTGATGGAGAGGGAGAGAGAGATAGCAAGAGAGATAGCGAGAGAGATAGCGAGAGAGATAGCGAGAGAGATAGAGACAGCGATGGAGAGAGAGAGAGAGATAGCAAGAGAGATAGCGAGAGAGATAGCGAGAGAGATAGCGAGAGAGATAGCGAGAGAGATAGAGACAGCGATGGAGAGAGAGAGAGAGATAGCAAGAGAGATAGCGAGAGCGAAATAGACATCGATGGAGAGGGGGAGAGATATAGCGAGAGAGAGATAGCGAGAGCGAAAGAGACAGAGATGGAGAGGGAGAGAGAGATAGCGAGAGCGAAAGAGACAGAGATGGAGAAGGAGCGAGAGAGAGAGAGCGCGATGTCGATGGAGAGAGATAGCGAGAGAGACAGAGATGGAGAGGGAGGGAGAACTAGAGAGAACAAGCGATAGCGAAAGAGACAGCGATGGAGAGGGAGAGTGAGAGATAGCGAAAGAGACAGAGATGGAAAGGGAGAGAGAGAGAGAGATAGCGAGAGCGAAAGATACAGAGATGTAGAGGGAGCGAGAGAGAGAGAGAGAGAGCGATGGAGAGGGAGAGAGAACGAGAGAGAACCAGCGAGAGCGAAGGAGACAGCGATGGAGAGGAAGAGAGAGATAACGAGAGCGAAAGAGACAGAGATGGAGAGGGAGAGAGAACGAAAGAGAATGAGCGAGAGCGAAGGAGACAGCGATGGAGAGAGATAGCGAGAGAGAGATAGCGAGAGAGAGATAGCGACAGCGAAAGAGACAGGGATGGAGAGGGAGTGAGAGAGATAGCGAGAGCGAAAGAGACAGAGATGGAGAGGTAGAGAGAGAATGAGAGCGCGAGAGAAAGAGAGAGAGAGAAAGATGGAGAGGGAGCAAGAGAGAGAGAGAGATAGCGAGAGAGACAGAGATGGAGAGGGAGAGAAAACGAGAGAGAGAGAGAGAACGACCGAGAGCGAAAAGACAGCGATGGAGAGGGAGAGAGAGATAGCGATAGAGATAGCGAGAGCGAAAGAGACAGAGGTTGAGAGGGAGAGAGAGATAGCGAGTGTGAAAGAGACAGAGATGGAGAGGGAGCGAGATAGACAGAGAGAGAGGTGTGAGAGAGAAAGAGAGGGAGAGAGCTGATAGGTTTAAATGGGGAGCCTGAGTAAGTGTTATAGTGTAGGGAAGTCTATGAGGGAAGTTAAAATTATGAGGGATGGTGGAAACGAGAGAGTGAGGCTGGTATTGAAGGCGAGTAGTCTATGATGAAATAGGAGGGAAAGAGGGAGATAGAGAGATGCTTAGTCTCACTAATACAGAAGAAAAACAGTTATGAAAAGTTAAAGAACGAGCATAATGAGGAGAGAGAGAGAGAGAGAGAGAGAGAGAGCGAACCACTAACACCGAGTAACATATTTAACTCTTTACACTACCAGCTTAGACTGACCAACGATCTCTAACCGTTTCAACCCTTTTGCTTCATTTATGACATAGAGCTAAGCAGACATCCAACTACATAGCTATAAATAAATGTTATACTTGTACTATATATTTACTCAATGTACTGAATATTTTTGTAATGTTATATAATATCCACTGATTGTTATACACCTATTGAGATAATCTATCTATCTATCTATCTATTGACCTTTCGAGCCGTAACCGGCCCATAGGGCGTAGACCAAGATACACCTTCTCCTATATGAATTTTTGTTCTAGCTGTTTTCTTTTAAAGATATTTTATCAAATCTCGCCATCTGTCTCTGTTCTGTGCAAGCAGTTCTATCTCATTGAGGGAGCCGATTCCTGCTGCTCTTGCCTCTCTCATCAATGTTCTTCTCAGTGTCTCCCTGGGTCTTCCTCTTTTTCTTTTACCTGTTGTTTCCCATATGAGGGCTTGCTTTGCTATTCGATTATTATCTCTTCTCATCACATGTCCAACGTATGACCATCGTCTTTTCTTTATTACTGAAGATATTAGTGGTTGATTGGCGATTTCTCTAATTTCCTCGTTTGTTTTGAATTCGTTCCATTCTATACCAAGTATTTTCCTTAGACATTTATTTTCGAATGCGTTCAACTTTGTTTCTATATCTCTTGTTGTTTTCCAGCTTTCACACGCATACGTAAGGGTTGATAGTACATTTGATTTGAATAGCCTAAGTTTTGTGTTTGTGCTAATGAGTTTTGATTTCCACAACTTTTCAAGGCTTCTGAAAGACATTGCTGCTTTAGCCAGTCTTATTCTAATTTCTTTGCTCGTATCCCTTCTCGATCAATGTGACTTCCAAGATAGATGAAGTGATCGATCTCTTCTACTGGTTTGTTTTCCATGTATATTTTGTCACTTGTTGGAATTAAACTTTTCATGACTTTAGTCTTTTCATGATTGACCTCAAGCCCAATTTTGCTGGCTATTGATGATAGTTCATTTGTGTTTTCCTGCATCGTTTTTATCTGATTGCTGATGAGAACTATGTCATCAGCAAAGTCCAGGTCCTCCAAATGGTCTCCTTGAGATAATAAAAGAATAAAATATATCTTTGTCTTCTGTTTTATATTGATTGTTTTTCATTGATGTTGTATAATCTACTAACCTATCACTATCGAGCAAGTACAACAAGAACTCCAAAGTCAGCACACACCAAACATAAACAGGTCACTTCCGCGCCGACCCGGTCGAGGTCACCGGATCACGCCGACCACCGGTGCGCCGAGGTCACGCCGACCGCCACCGACACCGGGACTAGAGGTCAACATCCGGACACGAACCGTCATGGTTAACTCCCCCTGTCTCTCGTGTACATTAGGTGCGACACGCGCCACACTATATATCTTTGTTAATTTAGCACCTAAATACGTGTCAATTCCTTCCTGGTATACTACTGTCAGTTACCCGCTAAAATGATTGTTTATATAGGGAGTCTCACTTGCTACCCTCCGGGTGCCTCTTTAATTGTTTTACCACTAAACACTCACTTCTTCAGAATATACAACACGTTTTCCAATCATCCTGTGTGAACACACAGCTACTGTGCACTAAAGCTCGTAAACAACAATCGGTTTTATGTAGTACAGCGATCAGCAGAAAGGCGCGACATGCGGGCGTAGCATAACAATTAATTCGCTACATACACCACAGACACATTTCAATGAATAAACGTAGGCGTGCTCACATTTTCTTGAAATATTCGTGTTAGAATTAACGAAGAAATATACAGCATTGCATCTACAATAAAGACAAGTAGAGCATTATTAAAAAAGGTAAATGAATTTCAATATTTGGGAACAATGTTAACCTCAGATGGTAGGTGTACAAAAGAGGTGAGATGCAGAATGGCTCTGGCAAAAGCAGCTTTCCAAAAAATGAGGAAGATACTATGCAATCTATTTTGGCAATAGAAACAAGAAAAAGAGTTCTTAAATGTTATGTGGAGCCAGTCTTAACATATGGATGTGAATTGTGGACAATAGGATACCATAGAAGAAAATCACTGGAGTCTGTAGAAATGTGGTTTTACTGAAGAATGTTGAGAATACCGTGAACAGCTAAAATGAGTAATGAGAACGTTCTAAAAGAGGCCAAAGCAAAACGAAAGTTAATATCTAATATTAGGAAGACATAATGACCACTTTTTATCCATGTAATGAGAAGGGAACATCTTGCATCTATTGTGACAACTGAGAAAGCTGAGGGACAAAGTGATAGAGGGAAGCAAAGAGAAAAAATACTAGACAGCTTAATTATGATAATGGCCTTGTAAAAGGTCAACAAACAGAAATGATAAATAACTGTTGAGATCGAAAGTCGAGGAGAAGCACGGTCACCTAACTCCAGGCATGGTACTTGATGATGATGTGTTAGAATTATCGAGAAAACGCCGGGATGGGTTGTTAATTAGACAGCCTGGTATTGGGTAGCTAGCAAGACAGTCTGTATAAATGGTAAGGGGCATGCCTGGAAAAACAATTGGAGGTCATAATATAAATAATCTAAGGTTTGCTGATGATACAGTCTTAATCGCAAAGAGTGAAAATGAGTTACAAGAAATGTTGGGCATTATAGTGAAGGAAAGCAAAAATAAAGGACTCAGCCTTAATAGCAAAAAGACAGAGGTAATGGTAACAACAAAGAAAAAGACATCAGTGCAAAATAAAGACAAGTGGAACAATATTAAAACAGGTAAATGAATTTAAATATTTGGGAACTTTGTTAACCTCAGATGGAAGATGTACAAAAGAGGTGAGATGCTGAATGGCAATGGGATACCATAGAAGAAAATCACTGGAGTCTGTAGAAATGTGGTTTTACTGAAGAATGTTGAGAATACCGTGAACAGCTAATAAGAGAAATTAAGATGTTCTGAGAGAGGTCAAAGCAAAAAGAGAGCTAATTTTCAATATTAGGAAGAAACAATCATGATTTTTTGGCCATGAAATGAGAAGAGAACAACTAGAATGTATTGTAACAATTGGAAAAATTGTGGGACGAAGAGATAGAGGGAAGCAAAGAGAGAAAATAACAGACAACTTAAGAGAATGGCTTGGCAGAAGGTTAACAACAGAGATGATAAATAGCTTCCGAGATCGAACGTAGTGGAGATACATGATCACCTACGTCAGTAGGCCCGATACTTGATGATGATGATGTATAAATGGTATGCGTTCCTAAATAGACAGCCTGTATAAATGGCATGAGTTGCTAAATAGACAGTCTGAATAAATGATATGGGTTGCTAAATAGACAGCCTGCATAAATGGTATTGGGTAGCTAGCAAGACAGTATGTTTAAATGGTATGTGTTGCGAAATAGGCAGTATGTATGAATGGTATGACTTGCTAAATAGACAGTCTATATAAATGGTATGGGTTGCTAAATAGACAGCCTGTATAAATGGTATGGGTTGTTAAATAGACAGCCTGTATAAATGGTATGGGTTGCTAAATAGACAGTCTGTATAAATGGTATGAGTTGCTAAATAGACAGTATGTTTAAATGGTATGAGTTGCTAAATAGACAGTCTGTATAAATGGTATGGGTTGCTAAATAGACAGCCTGTATAAATGGAATGGGTTGCTAAATAGACAGCCTGTATAAATGGTATGGGTTGCTAAATAGACAGCCTATATGTATAAACGGTATAGGTTGCTAAATAGACAACCTGTATAAATGGTATGGGTTGCTAAATAGACAGCCTGTATAAATGGTATGGGTTGCTATATAGACAACCTGTACAAATGGTATGGGTTGCTAAATAGACCGCCTGTATAAATGGAATGGGTTGCTAAGTAGACAGCTTGTATAAATGGTATGGGTTGCTAAATAGACAGCCTGTATAAATGGTATGGGTTGCTAAATAGACCGCCTGTATGAATGGAATGGGTTGCTAAATAGACAGCCTATATAAATGGTATGAGTTGCTAAATAGACAGCCTGTATAAATGGTATGGGTGCTAAATAGACAGCCTGTATAAATGGTATGGGTTGCTAAATAGACCTGCATGTATAAATGGTATGGGTTGCTAAATAGACAGCCTCCATAAATGGTATGGGTTGCTAAATAGACAGCCTGTATAAATGGTATGGGTTGCTAAATAGACAGCCTGTATAAATGGTATGGGTTGCTAAATAGACCTGCATGTATAAATGGTATGGGTTGCTAAATAGACAGCATGTATAAATGGTATGAGTTGCTAAATAGACAGCCTGTATAAATGGTATCCCGTGTGTTACCGGGGCCTCATTATGAGGGAGGTAAAGAATAGTGACACTGTGACCTTCCAGGCATGTCGTAAGAGGCGACTAAGGAGGTTGATCGATGGCTTGACAAGCTGTCATTGTAAAAAGTATTGTTATGGAAACAGCGCCGTAGATTTTAGATCAGTGATCTCTGCAATATGTGCCATTTTGGCAAGCAAGGTTTCTGTTTTTGAGATTGTGGTTCTGCCCTATGTGCCGTCTTCGGCTCGAAAGGACAATAGATAGATAAATGGTATGGGTAGC
The DNA here is from genome assembly GCA_032433765.1 of Megaustenia siamemsis. Lineage (NCBI taxonomy): Eukaryota > Metazoa > Mollusca > Gastropoda > Stylommatophora > Ariophantidae > Megaustenia > Megaustenia siamemsis. The sequence continues at coordinate 15,813,700 of JAVIAB010000159.1, forward strand.
TAAATAGAGAACCTCTATAAATGAGTTGGTTGTAACGTAAGCGTTGAAGAGATAGAAAGTATAGAAGCAATAACGGCAGCGATAACATGGATGGTAACACAGAACGTTGATCAGCAGTTTTGGTGAATGGCTCGCAAAGTATGCTACAGAAGATCGACAGGCAGTGTCTGCGGCAGGAGTAGATGCAGCTCTTTGATGGCTCTAAAGTAAGAGCATTAACCCGGGTGTAAGGTCCAGGCAGGTTGGTGTACATGGCAATGAAGAAGCTGATATGCTCGTTGTCAGCTTTGACACTGATTATAGCCTTACTCTAAACAAAGAAGACATTCTCAAAGTTTGTTCTCTATTCTTTATGAAAAAAGGCAAATAGGTGGGACGATTTATACATTGAAAAACTGATGCGTCTAAATGTAAAAAGGTAGGTGTGTTTTTTAGTGGAAAAAGCACATGTTTCTACAATCAACACCTTACAGGAACAATCAGTACGAATACACTTCAAGAAGCGTTTGCACGAGCGGTGGAGCTGATATGGGAATACCCCGACTGCATTGGAGATGATTCCGTGAATGGAATAAAATAAATGACAAATGTAGGTTTATGAAACAAATAGTGCACAATTAGAACGACGTTGTTGTCTGAGGTTTTCTGCTGAAACAACATCTACAACACAATGAAAGCACTAAGCGACAATAAGAAAGAAATAACAACAAAACAAAGGTAAAACAATGTCAGTAAAAAATGTGTACAAAATAATAATAATAAATAATATGTGTACTCACACACACACACACACACACACACACGCACACACACACATACACATACATATATATATATATATATATATATATATACATATGCGTAACTTACATACTAAAACACTTACATCCACACAGAAGCACATGAGCCCCATGTATCTTGCCCATATCCGAGAAGGACAGATGTTAGATCTCATTACACAGAGACAAGGGATGGATAAAACCACGAAAAAATCATGGATTCGAAGAGAAAAATTCTCACTTCATGTGGCGGGATTCGAACTCGTACATATTCTTATCTAGAGATCGACTTCTTACCCTAGACTCTAGACTACCCAGTCCCGGTTGAAGGCAGTAATAAGTCCAGAAGCGTACACCTACCTCGATATAAAAAAATGGTGTCAGAGGAAGTGAAGAAGAAAATACACTAGGGTGTGTCGATGTGTGAAAACAAACTATATATCACTCAAGGAAAGATTGGGCGGGGGGTGGGGGGAGACGCTGGGTGGTCTAGAGCAGGGCGGTCCAACCCACGGCCCACAGGCCAACTGCAGCTCGCAAGACTCATTTGGGTAGCCCACAGGACTCTAACATGTTTCAATTAAAAGAAGACAAACCAGCCATCATTATCATCATCATCATGTGCCATTCTGATTGGCGTCGTCGATCATGACCTTCACAATCTTCTATCAACAGTGCATCGTACAAATTGTGTTGTTGAATGTATTCCATGCCAAGACACCACGCTAACTAGTATCTTTTATCATTGTCGCCCGCGATCTCTATTTCCTTGCATTTTGTCAGTTGTAACCAAGTATTCTACTTTTCATCTTTTCCTAATGTGCCCGAAAAAGGTCGATTGTTTTTTTATGATATTTTATAGGAGCTCCCTTTTTGTGCTGGCCTCTTTGAGAATTTTCTCGTTGGTTTCCAACTCTCGCTCTCTTTCTCTATCTCTATGTATCCAACTCTCTCTCTCTCTCTCTCTCTCTCTCTCTCTCTCTCTCTCTCTCTCTTTCTTTCTGTTTCTTTATGTATCATCTCTCTCTCTCTCTCTCTTTCTCTATCTCTATGTATCCAACTCTCGCTCTCTTTCTCTATCTCTATGTATCCAACTCTCTCTCTCTCTCTCTCTCTCTCTCTCTTTCTTTCTGTTTCTTTATGTATCATCTCTCTCTCTCTCTCTTTCTCTATCTCTATGTATCCATATTCTTTCTCTCTTTCTGCATCTCCGTATATCCATCTCTCTCGTTCTGTACCTCTATGCATCCAGCTCTCTCTTTCTTGACCTCCATGCATCCATCTCTCTCTTTCTTCATATATTTGTATCCACCCGCTCCCCTTCTCTCTCTGCCTCTCACTGTCTCCATTCTTTCTGTCTCTGTATCTTTCACTCTTCCATGTTTTCTTCTCTCATATCAAGCTCGCTCACTGAGAAATACATGACCAACCTGAGTTATCTACTGATGCTAAAGAGCAAATAACAGTTGAGTTATTCCACTTGATCCAGATACACAAAGCAATAAGGGTCAAGCAGGCCAAGGTCACAACCATTTGACCTTTGGACTTCGTCTTGAAAATCTGAAGATCAAAAGAAGACGGTGGTAGTCATAATGGTGGTAGTGTTGGTCATAGATATTGGGGTAAGTAGAAAATACTGTTGAAGTGTGATATGACTGTTTACGTCACAGCCTTAAGTAGTTTAACTAAGGTCTGCGGGTTGAGAGGGAAATCCCAGAATCACTGAAAGTTTATGACGTAAAGCTATGCGAACTATAGATTTGTAACATAACTTTACACAAAACACCCCATGCTCGCAAGGATAAAAACGTTACAATCGTTGGGTGTTTCTTTCAGCACGCGGGCCTTATTAGTAAAGGTAAAGTACGCGACTTGAACCGGCGTCTTAGCACGCGTGTTTACACCCATATGTGCTCGGCCGCCTGTCCTGAAATGTTCGAAGATTTCTGTATAGTGTCGCCTCAAGCATCGAAACTCAGATGCGAGGCGACATTCCTCACCTTCCCAGGGTAATACCCTGGTACCCATTTCTGCCAACGGCTGGGTCGACCGTGGGGGTATTTTTTTTTTCAACCACGAGTACAATTCACACTGCTCCCAGCGGGAATCGAACACGGGTTGTCTGAATGTCGGTAGTCCAGTCGGGTGGGCCTTATTAATGTCATAGATGGCTTTTGTTTGTACTTAGCAACTGTGAGGTACTGTCAATGATTTGACGCAGATAAAAGTAACACTCCGATCATTATGGTGTTTTTATCTATCTATCTATCTATCTATCTATCTATCTATCTATCTATCTATCTATCTATCTATCTATCTATCTATCTATCTATCTATCTATCTATCTATCTATCTATCTATCTATCTATCTATCTATCTATCTATCTATCTATCTATCTATCTATCTATCTATCTATCTATCTATCTATCTATCTATCTATCTATCTATCTATCTATCTATCTATCTATCTATCTATCTATCTATCTATCTATCTATCTATCTATCTATCTATCTATCTATCTATCTATCTATCTATCTATCTATCTATCTATCTATCTATCTATCTATCTATCTATCTATCTATCTATCTATCTATCTATCTATCTATCTATCTATCTATCTATCTATCTATCTATCTATCTATCTATCTATCTATCTATCTATCTATCTATCTATCTATCTATCTATCTATCTATCTATCTATCTATCTATCTATCTATCTATCTATCTATCTATCTATCTATCTATCTATCTATCTATCTATCTATCTATCTATCTATCTATCTATCTATCTATCTATCTATCTATCTATCTATCTATCTATCTATCTATCTATCTATCTATCTATCTATCTATCTATCTATCTATCTATCTATCTATCTATCTATCTATCTATCTATCTATCTATCTATCTATCTATCTATCTATCTATCTATCTATCTATCTATCTATCTATCTATCTATCTATCTATCTATCTATCTATCTATCTATCTATCTATCTATCTATCTATCTATCTATCTATCTATCTATCTATCTATCTATCTATCTATCTATCTATCTATCTATCTATCTATCTATCTATCTATCTATCTATCTATCTATCTGCCTGCCTGCCTGCCTGCCTGCCTGCCTGCCTGCCTGCCTGCCTGCCTGCCTGCCTGTCTGTCTGTCTGTCTGTCTGTCTGTCTGTCTGTCTGTCTGTCTATCTATCTATCTATCTATCTATCTATCTATTGTCCTTTCGAGCCGAAGACGGCACATAGGGCAGAGCCACAATCTCAAAAACAGAAACCTTGCATGCCAAAGTGGCACATATTGCAGAGATCACTGCTCTAAAATATATGGCGCTGTTTCCATAGCAATACTTTTTACAATGACAACTTGTCAAGCCATCGATCAACCTCCTTAGTCGCCTCTTACGACATGCCTGGAAGGTCACAGTGTCACTATTCTTTACTTCCCTCATAATGAGGCCCCGGTAACACACAGGAAACAGGTGTTTTTATACACTTCTGATTATTAAATGCTGTGTGATGAGAGCATCATCAAACTAGTGTGTTGCGAGAACCAGGGTGATTACACTGCCACGTTTATAGAACCTATGTTTTCACGATCTAGGGTGAAGGCAGGTCACGTGAAAGAAACAGGGCTGGAAACTGACAGTGAGTCAAGGCAGATAACTCCCGCCAGAATCGGTGAACCAGAGCCAGCATCGGTGAACCAGGGCCAGCCTGTCCCAACTTCACCTCCTCGCCTGTGTTTCTATAAAAAGACTAACCAATCGAGTCTAGCCAAACCGTTAGAGATGGAAATGATAAGGCTAGACTGCATCTACAACATTTATGCTGAAGTCGAATGCGTTTGGCCGAAAGGCGCAGTTCTACTGCAGACCTCAGTACAACGTGCAACCCGCTTTTAAGAACGGCTCACGGAGAAGTCAATCTTTCTTTTAGAAATAATTGGATGAATGCCAGAAGACAATAACCTAGATAAGTAAAATGAATTCTTCTGTATTTCCTGGTCTTGGCATGAAATTGAGTCTTGGACAATCGGAAAGTAAATTAGCTGTAAATTGACCTCAATTTTTTTACCTCAGAAATCCTATTTCTGTGGCCTTTAATCTTCTTATCATTTATTTGTCTACTGTCCATGATTCGCTTCCTTAGGTCATAAATAGCTCTATGTATCACTGATGAACTCTCCTTCTCACTCTTATAAAGAACAAAATCACAGAAATATATACTTACGAAAAGTAATCTTGATCATTTTGTGGTTTGTAAGAAACAGACAAACAAACAAAAAGAAGAAGGGAGGAACAATGTGGATTTATGGAAGGAAAGGGCACGAAAAATATGGTATACACTCGGAGTACACTGATAAAAAATCTCTTGAGGTAAAGAACGAAAAGTAATGTTCTTCATAAACTACACAAAAGCATTTGATAAAGTAAAGCATGTGGAAATAATGTAATATTCTGCAGAATGTAAATATCAATGGCAGGGATATGAGAATAATAAAGAAAACATGTTTTGACAAGAAACAACAGCTACTACGACTGGCAATCATACTGAACTTTTCCAATATGTAAAACAGCGTGTTAGAAAATGATGCATTCAATCGCAGGAGTTGTTTTCACTTCACAGCAAACATATTATGAGATCAATAGTAGACATAAAATAATTAAAGTCAACGGTCACAACATAAATAATCTGCGACATGAAAATAACAGTCTTAATAACAGAGACCGAGAATGAAAAACAATAAATGACAGACATAATAGTAAAGAAAGCAACTCAGCGTAAACAGTAAGAAAATAAAATAATGGTCAAATCCAAGAAGCAAGCGTCACAACCGTGTAGCATTAAAATTAAGCAAGACAAATCTGAAACAGTAGCAGAACATTAAATACAATGACACAATAATAACATGAGACGGAACATGCACCACATAAATAAAAAAGCAGAATAGCACATGCCAAAATGGCATTTCAGAAAATGAAGGACATCTTGTGCAACTATTCTATGTCAATAGAAGTGAGAGAGAGTCACCATCTTGCAATGTCCAAGTATTTACCCCACCATTGTCATTGTCACACTGTAGCAAGGTCCAGGTATTTACCCCACCATTGTTATTGTCACACTGTAGCAAGGTCCAGGTATTTACCCCACCATTGTCATTGTCACACTGTAGCTTGGTCCTAGTATTTGCCCCACCATTGTCACACTGTAGCAAGGTCCTATTTTTGCCCCACCATTGTCACACTGTAGCTTGGTCCTAGTATTTGCCCCACCATTGTCACACTGTAGCAAGGTCCTAGTATTTGCCCCACCATTGTCACACTGTAGCAAGGTCCTATTTTTTGCCCCACCATTGTCACACTGTAACAAGGACCTAGTTGTAATCCCACCATTGTCATTGTCACACTGTAGCAAGGTCCTAGTATTTGCCCCATAATTGTCACACTGTAACAAGGTCCTAGTTGTAACCACACAATTGTCATTGTCACACTGTAGCATGGTCCTAGTATTAGCCCATAATTGTCACACTTTAGCAAGGTCCTAGTATATGCCCCACCATTGTCATTGTCACACTGTAGCAAGATCCTAGCTGCAACTCCACCATTATCACACTGTAACAAGGTTCTAGTAATAGCCGGACCATTGTCACACTGTAGCAAGGTCCTAGTTGTAATCCCACCATTGTCACACTATAACAATGTCCTAGCATTAGCCCCATAATCGTCACCCTGAAGCAAGGTCCTAGTTGTAACCCCACCATTGTCGCACTGTAACATGGTACTAGTTGTAACCCCACCACTGACACCCTGTTGCAAGGTCCAATATGATACCCCACCAGTGGCATCCTTCTGGAAGGTCCTAGCAGTAACCGCACTATGATCACCCTGTAGCGATTTCCCAGTAAAAGCCTCCATTATTTTCATGTCATAGTTATAATCTCACCATTGTCACCTTGTATTGGGGTCCTAATTGTAATTCCACCATCGCGTCACCTTGCATTTGGGTCCTAGGTGTAATCTCACCATTGTTACCGTGTATTTGGGCCATCTTAGTGCTAATCTTACCAATGTCACCTTGCATTAGGATTCTAGTTGTAATCTTACCATTGTCACCTTGCGTTAGGATTCTAGTTGTAATCTTACCATTGTCACCTTATACTAGGATCCTAGTGCTAATCATACCATTATCACCTTATATTAAGATTCTAGTGCTAATCTCACCATTGTAATCTTGCATTAGGATACTAGTTGTAATCTTACCATTGTCACCTTGCATTAGGTTACTAGTTGTAATCATATCCATTGTCACCTTGCATTATGATCCTGGTTGAAGCCCCGATTATTATCACATTGTAATAGCGTCTTGGTTGTAATCTTTACATTATCACCTTGTTATAGTGTCTTGGTTGTAATCCCTACATTGTCATCTTGAATTAGGGGCCTAGTGTAACCACACCATTATCACCTTGTATTACCATCCTAGTAGAAGCACCTTTATTATCATCTTGTAATAGGGTCTTGGTTGTAATCCCTCCATTATCACCTAGTATAAGGATCATAGTTGTAATCCCTCCATTCTCACCTTGTATTAGGGTTGTAATATCTCCATTATCACCTAGTATTAGGATCATAGTTGTAATCCCTCTATTCTCACCTTGTATTAGGATTATAGATGTAATCCCTACATTATCACCTTGTATTAGGATCATAGCTGTAATTACTCCATTCTCACCTTGTATTAGAATCATAGTTGTAATCCCTCCATTCTCACCTAGTATAAGGATCATAGCTGTAATCTCTCCCTTCTCACCTAGTAATAGGATCTTAGTTGTAATCACTCCATTCTCACCTAGTATTAGGATCATAGTTGTAATCCCTCCATTCTCACCTTTCATTAGGATCATAGTTGTAATTTCTCCATTCTCACCTTGTATTAGAATCATAGTTGTAATCCCTCCATTCTCACCTTGTATTAGGATCATAATTGTAACACCAGCATTCTCACCTTGTATTAGGATCATAATTGTAACACTGCCATTGTCACCTTGTACCAGGATCATAGTTGTAATCCCTCCATTCTCACCTTGTATTAGGATCCTAATTGTAACACCATCCATTCTCACCTTGTATTAGGAACATAGTTGTAATCCCTCCATTCTCACCTTGTAATCATAGTTATAATCCCTTTATTATCACCTTGTATTAGGATCCTAATTGTAACACCGCCACTCCCAACTTGTATTAGGATCATAGTTGTAATCCCTCCATTCTCACCTTGTATTAGGATCATAGTTGTAATCCCTTCATTCTCACCATGTATTAGGATCATAGTTGTAATCCCTCCATTCTCACTTTGTATTAGGATCATAGTTGTAATCCCTCTATTATCACATTGTATTAGGATCATAGTTATAATCCCTCTATTCTCACCTTGTATTAGGATCATAGTTGTAATTCCTCCATTCTCACCTTATATTAGGATCATAATTGTAACACCGCCATTCTCACCTTGTAATATGATCATTGTTATAATCCCTTCATTCTCACGTTGTATTAGGATCATAGTTGTAATCCCTCCATTCTCACCTTGTATTAGGATCATAGTTGTAATCCCTCCATTCTCACCTTGTATTAGGATCATAGTTGTAATCCCTACATTCTCACCTTGTATTAGGGTCATAGTTGTAATTCCTCCATTCTCAAATTGTAATATTCTCTTAGTTGTAATCCTTCTATTCTCAACTTGTATTAGGATCTTAGTTGTAATCTCTCCATTCTCACCTTGTATTAGGATCATAGTTGTAATCCCTACATTCTCACCTTCTATTAGAATCATAGTTGTAATCCCTCCATTCTCACCTTGTATTAGGATCATAGTTGTAATCCCTCCATTCTCACCTCGTATTAGGATGATAATTATAACACCGCCATTCTCACCTTGTATTAGGATCATAGTTGTAATCCCTCCATTCTCATCTTGTATTAGGATCATAGTTGTATTTCCTCCATTCTCACCTTATATTAGGATCATAGTTGTAATTCCTCCATTACAACCAAGACCCATTATCACCTTGTAAAGTAGTCCTTGTTGTAATTCAACCATTATCTCCTTGTAATCCCTCCATTAGAACTTCCGGTATATGGTGGATAGGCGGCGGGAACAATTGATAGCTATGCATGAAAAGTGTTCCTTGTTGCAGTTTCCTCATATTCCAAGTCCGGCTTGTTGCAGGAGCTACTGAGTTAACTGCTCTGTGCATACCGTGAGCTGTGTGTCTCGTCCGTTTTGATCATGTTTCGATATTTCAATTGCTTACGATGAATGATGATATCGTATGACAGGGAACAGTTGGCTGTGTTCACTTTCTGCACGGTTTCGCCTTATGTCTTTTGGCGTGTGCTGAGACTGCTACGATGGGAACTACAGTTACCTTTCTTTGTTTGGGAGATGCGATTCGGATGATTACGCTGGCACTGGCGATTGAGCAATTATGGATTTTAATTCGTTTGCAGTGATACCGGGGCCTTCCATAGACAAACAAACAAACAAACAAATCCCTCCATTTTCACCTTGTATTAAAATCATAGTTGTAATCCCTCCATTCTCACCTTGTATTAGGATCACAGTTGTAATCCTTCCATTCTCACCTTGTATTAGGATCGCAGTTGTAATCCCTCCATTCTCACCTTGTATTAAGATCATAGCTGTAATCCCTCCATTCTCACCTTTTATTAGGATCATAGTTGTAATCCCTCCATTCTCACCTTGTATTAGGATCATAGTTTTAATCCATTCATTATCACATTGTATTAGGATTCTAGTTGTAATCCCTGCATTCTCACCTTGTATTAGGATCATAGTTGTAATCCCTCCATTCTCACCTTGTATTAGGATCATAGTTGTAATCCCTCCATTATCACCAATAGTCTCCAATAGTATCACCTTGTAATAGGTTACTTGCTATAATCCCACCATTATCACCTTGTAAAGTGGCCCTTGTTGTAATTCAACCATTATCACCTTGTAAAATTGTCCTTGTTGTAATTCAACCAGTATCACCTTATAAAGTGGTCCTTGTAATACATGTTTATGCCATCATATGCCAACGATGCCACATGATCTATATTGGTGAGTCTGGGAGAAGATTAGCGGAAAATTTTGTGAACATCTACGTGATGTCCAACAATATACTGGTACTCCGGTGTCTTCCCACTTCAACTCCCTTGATCACAAGGGCAAAGACGACATTCGTGTCACTAGTATTGTCCTTTGTCACTCTGGCGACCGCAGCCGCTATACTTTGGAAAATCGCCTTATAGTCCAGTATGGTTCGCTGACCCTGAGAGGTATGAATGTATCACACTCATACGCATAGTTTCCTTTTGGTTGCTTCTTCCCTTTTGCATAGCCTTCTCTACTGCACATATTTGGGTTCTTTGGTTTACTTACTATGCCATGCTATTTATAGTTCTTCTCCTCTAGTCCCTTATGAGACACTTCGGTTTTCTCCTCTATACCTTTTTTTCTGTGCTCCTTACCCCTCATTTGTTTTTATTGTACCCCACTCTCAGACATCTCACTCTTACCGCCTTTTGAACACCTGTTAGTCTACTATTCGATTCTTTCTCCTTTGTGTTTGCACACTGACCCCTGTGTGAACTCCTCTGGTACTATGTGCATTTGCGCACATTTTTGCACGTTTCTCTACGTTCACGACAGCCGCACTTGGTTGCTATTTTCTGTTGGTTTTGACAGGATAGTTAATTTTGTTTTCTTTAACACATTTCGATTGTTTTTGATTTGGTTGTTTCGTTATTAGTTTTGTGTGTGTGTGTTTTTTTTTTGTTCCTGATGAAGGCTTATTGGGCCGAAACGTTGTTTAGCCTGTGTCGTCCACTTATCACGTACAGCTTCTTACATACCATTTTTTTATATTTTTTTTATTTTTCCTTGTAATTCAACCATTATCACCTTGTAAAGTGGTCCTTGTTGTAATTCAACCATTATCACCATATAAAGTGGTCCTTGTTGTTATTCAACCATTATCACTTTGTAATAGGCTCCTAATTGTAACCACACCATTGTCACCTGACTTTAAACGTCTTCTGTAGAAATAAAAGACAACTGGATATAAATAATTTTGTACCCAATCAGACTAATTGTCTCTGTTATAACGTATATCGCATTAATACTTCATGTGGGCTCCTGGTTCATTAGGATTCGAAATCCAAATTATCTGTAAAGTTATTTAATTACGGTTCCTTTCATCTCCTTCACTGGAGTCAAATAATGAAAAGGGAAACAAAGGCACCAGATAGCATCAGAGCTGGAGGCAAAGGTAGCCTCACAGCAGCACAGCTGGTAATTGTCAGCGATCCACAGCTGATGGCTTGCGAACAACCATCCAGACACTGCTCCACCTCTCCAAAGCGCCTCTAGTAATAGACTAGCCTGTCTAGTCTGGCCAAGCGAGTAAGGATCGAAGAGGGAAGACAACCCTGTACTTAAAAATGCCATGCTGAAGTCAGATGTTTTGGGCCGAAATGTGCACATATCATAGTTATATCTCAAACCACAACACTACGCAGACACGCCCACTTAACGTCATTTTAAGGGCAGATGAGGAAGAGGTGGACTCCTTTAGTCATGAGGTGAATGCAAGCAAGCAACACAAGGACGCAGTATGAGAGCTGAAGCTTGCCAGCGACTCATAGCTGATGGATTGAGCCAGGATCGGTGAACCATAACTATTCAGACAATATTCCACCTCTTCGCGGTGCCCCATGTACTAACCAGTCCAGTCTGGCAAAGGGTGCAAGGATCGAAAAGTAAAGAAACCTGGTACTCAGACAAAGCACCGCCATGCCAAGGATGGCTGTGCTGGACCGGCAAGTGCAGATATTATACTTTTATTACAAACGGCAGTACAGCGCATGTACACAGTTTAAGGGAGCATGGGACAATTTAACTATGTAAAGCAGTTAGTTAGACAAGGCTATGTTTCGTCGTTGGATTTGTTTTCACTTTACAACGAAAAATTATTACAAACGGCAGTACAGCGCATGTACACAGTTTAAGGGAGCATGGGGCAATTTAACTATGTAAAGCAGTTAGTTAGACAAGGCTGTGTTTCGTCGTTGGATTTGTTTTCACTTTACAACGAAAAATTATTACAAACGGCAGTACAGCGCATTTACACAGTTTAAGGGAGCATGGGGCAATTTAATTATGTAAAGCAATGAGTCAGACAAGGCTGTGTTTCGTCGTTGGATTTGTTTTCACTTTACAACGAAAAATTATTACAAACGGCAGTACAGCGCATGTACACAGTTTAAGGGAGCATAGGACAATTTAATTATGTAAAGCAATGAGTCAGACAAGGCTGTGTTTCGTCGTTGGATTTGTTTTCACTTTACAACGAAAAATTATTACAAACTGCAGTACGGCGCATGTACACAGTTTAAGGGAGCACGGGACAATTTAACTATGTAAAGCAGTTAGTTAGACAAGGCTGTGTTTCGTCGTTGGATTTGTTTTCACTTTACAACGAAAAATTATTACAAACGGCAGTACAGCGCATGTACACAGTTTAAGGGAGCATGGGACAATTTAACTATGTAAAGCAATTAGTTAGACAAGGCTGTGTTTCGTCGTTGGATTTGTTTTCACTTTACAACGAAAAATTATTACAAACGGCAGTACAGCGCATTTACACAGTTTAAGGGAGCATGGGACAATTTAATTATGTAAAGCAATGAGTCAGACAAGGCTGTGTTTCGTCGTTGGATTTGTTTTCACTTTACAACGAAAAATTATTACAAACGGCAGTACAGCGCATTTACACAGTTTAAGGGAGCATAGGACAATTTAATTATGTAAAGCAATGAGTCAGACAAGGCTGTGTTTCGTCGTTGGATTTGTTTTCACTTTACAACGAAAAATTATTACAAACGGCAGTACAGCGCATGTACACAGTTTAAGGGAGCATAGGACAATTTAATTATGTAAAGCAATGAGTCAGACAAGGCTGTGTTTCGTCGTTGGATTTGTTTTCACTTTACAACGAAAAATTATTACAAACGGCAGTACAGCGCATGTACACAGTTTAAGGGAGCATGGGACAATTTAATTATGTAAAACAATGAGTCAGACAAGGCTGTGTTTCGTCGTTGGATTTGTTTTCACTTTACAACGAAAAATTATTACAAACGGCAGTACAGCGCATGTACACAGTTTAAGGGAGCATGGGACAATTTAAGTATGTAAAGCAGTTAGTTAGACAAGGCTGTGTTTCGTCGTTGGATTTGTTTTCACTTTACAACGAAAAATTATTACAAACGGCAGTACAGCGCATTTACACAGTTTAAGGGAGCATGGGACAATTTAATTATGTAAAGCAATGAGTCAGACAAGGCTGTGTTTCGTCGTTGGATTTGTTTTCACTTTACAACGAAAAATTATTACAAACGGCAGTACAGCGTATTTACACAGTTTAAGGGAGCATGGGACAATTTAATTATGTAAAGCAATGAGTCAGACAAGGCCGTGTTTCGTCGTTGGATTTGTTTTCACTTTACAACGAAAAATTATTACAAACGGCAGTACAGCGCATTTACACAGTTGAAGGGAGCATGGGGCAATTTAACTATGTAAAGCAATGAGTCAGACAAGGCTGTGTTTCGTCGTTGGATTTGTTTTCACTTTACAACGAAAAATTATTACAAACGGCAGTACAGCGCATTTACACAGTTTAAGGGAGCATGGGACAATTTAATTATGTAAAGCAATGAGTCAGACAAGGCCGTGTTTCGTCGTTGGCTTTGTTTTCACTTTACAATGAAAATATTTTGAGATCAATAGTAGACAAAAAGGAATTGTAGTCAAAGGTCGCAACATAAATAATTTACGATATGCGGATGACACAGTCTTAATATCAGAGACGGAGAATGAACTACAAAAACATGATAGACATAATAGTAAAAGAAAGCAACAAGAAAGGTCTCAGTCTGAATAGCAAGAAAACAGAAGCAATTGTCATATCGAAAAAGCAATCAGCATGCACCATCATGCAGTATAAAAATAAACAGGACACATCTGAAACAAATGCAACGCCTGAAATAGTTGTGCACAATAATAACATCGGATGGAAGATGCACCACAGAAATAAAAAGCAGAATAGCTCAGGCTAAAATAGCATTTCAGAAAATGAAAAATATCTCATACAACAAATCTATGTCAATATAAATGACAAAGAGAGTTCATCGGTGCTATATAGAACCAATTCTGACCTATGGAAGCGAGTCATGGGCAGTAGACAAACAAAGGAAAAGACGATTAGGGGCCATAGAGATGGGATTTCCCAGAAGAATGTTGAAAGTTCCCTGGACAGCTAAAAAAGACCAATGAGGAAATTCACAAAAGGCTAACACAAAAAAGGGAGCTCCTTAAAAAAAAAACATCAGAAAGAAACAATCAACATTTTTCGGGCACATCATAAGAAGAGGAAAGTTGGTATACTTGGTTACAACTGGCAAAATACAGTGAAAGAGAGATCACGGACGACAAAAGAAAGAATATGCTAGATAGCTTGGTATCGGGGAACGGAAAACAATCAACAAAACTGATACGATGCACTATGGATAGAAAACTGTGGAAAGACATGATCGCCTCCGTCAACGGTATGGCACATGATGATGATGAACGGAACATGACAAAGAGGTTTAAACAGCCTTAAGTCACCGGTAGAAAGAAAGAAAGAAAGAAAGAAAGAAAGAAAGAAAGAAAGAAAGAAAGAAAGAAAGAAAGAAAGAAAGAAAGAAAGAAAGAAAGAAAGAAAGAAAGAAAGAAAGAAGAAATCATGAACATGGTAATAGAAACACTAATTAATGGGCTTTCATTGTAATGATCTCTACACTTTTTACTTTCTTTATAATAAAAATAATAGAATACTATTTAATTGAATATAATGTATAAGTAAGTAAATTAAAGAGCCCCGTCCCGCAAAGTAGCGTATATGGAATATGGTGTTAGGGACCATACATTTTACAGACCTACGGTACATGATTTTTGGGGTAATGTGGTTAGTATTACGCCCGTGCCGCTTTACTTTCCCAGAAAAAAAAAAAAATCCGGTACCCATTTAAAGCTGGGTGAACCCGGAGACCGTCGGTTGGGATCGAACCTTACCTCTTGTCCTTTGTAGTCCAGTTCACTAACTACTGAGCTATAGCGGCTCCCTGAATATAGTGTATAGTAACTATAAATTAATCACGAAACTAATTACTCATACTTGTCTGACGGTAATAATATAGTATTTAACCCTCAATGTACCATGCCTGCTGGCGTAGATGATCACGTCTCTAAACAACTTTCGATCTCAACAGTTATTTTTCATTTTTATTTGTTATCCTTCTGTCAAGATAATTCTCTTATGCCGTCTGGTATATTTTCTCTTTGCTTTCATCTATCTCTTCGTCCCTAAATTTTCCCAGTTGTGACAATATATTCCAGTTGTTCCCTTCTCATTACATTGTCTAAAGATGATGCTTGTTTCTTCCTAATATTGGATATTAGCTTTCATTTTGCTTTGGTCTCTTTTGAGAACGTTTTCATTACTCTTCTTAGCTATCCATGGTATTCTCAACATTCTTTTGTTTAACCACATTTCTACAGCCTCCAGTGGTTTTCTTGTCTGTTGTCCTATAGTTCATGATTCACATTCATATGCTAATACATAACATTTAATAACTATTTTTCTTGTTTCTATTTTTTTCAAAAATGATTGCACACAATAGAGTAACTTCCTTATAAATGACATATCCTCTTGTCCACAAGGCATGCCCGTTATCTCTTACTGACATCTTAATTCAATAAGTATACCCATAGCTCTCCTAAACTATCACATCTAGTTTATTAAAAGTCCTTATTGATAATCTGATACGTTCCGTGATCTTCAACTAGTCTTTGGAACTTCTTGCATTCTCATTCACTTCAAGAACACGACTGTCGACTTCCGAACATGGCCTAATGTCGATCCTTTTGTAACTTAACTGTTCAACTTATAAGTCTTATCTCTGTCATGTGATACCAACTTTCGCCCAACTTAACTTCACATCAATTGTTTTAATGATCTTCGCCGGTGTTATGGATGTAGGAACAACTGTTGCCGACTCAATTCTTAAAAATTATGTTGGACAAAAATCGTATACGATTGCAAGCTGTAGCTTGACGTGAAAATAATGACAGGAATACATGACAACGCTTCAGTATATAACGTCTTCATTGGAGTAGAACGCTTCAGTATATAACGTCTTCATTCGAGTAGAACGCTTCAGTATATAACGTCTTCATTCGAGTAGAACGCTTCAGTATATAACGTCTTCATTCGAGTAGAACGCTTCAGTATATAACGTCTTCATTGGAGTAGAAAGACAAGGGTAACAGCTTGCTTGCGTTCGCCGATGATTAACTCTCCCCGTACGTTTCGCCGCATCATGCGCCATGCCGATTTCGGTCATGTACTTTAAGCCGCACAGTGCGTCACTCTCAATTTGATTAGTGTAAACTGTCATTAAACCATATTCTTTTTACACGTCTTGTATCATCTTGATATAAGTGAAATCTAATTCCTTGTTTAGTTATCTAAAAATTCATATATAATATGTTAAGTGTTAGATAAATATAAACATGTAGACTGATATTTTAAAAAAAAAACATGAAAAATTTTATCTCAGAAATCTCTAGCGCTAAATTAATAAAAACCTTCCGTACTAAAAGAGTTAAAGGAATATACCTCTTCGTCACCCCCTTCCCCTTTAAAAAGATGTTATGTGGGCGTGTCTGCGCTTTGTTGTGGTTTGCAACCACAACTGTGATATTTGCGCCTTTCGGCCCATCACATTTGACTTCAGCGCGACATTTTTGAGTACTGGGTTATCTTCCCTCTTGGATCGCTACTCGCTTGGCCAGACTAGACAAGTTAGTTTGTTACTAGAGGCACCACGGAGAGGTGGAGCAGGGTCTGAATGGTACGGTTCACCGATACTGGCACAAGCCATCAGCTGTTGGTAGCTGACAACTTCCATCTTTGCTGCTGTGAGGCGCGCCTTCGCCTCCAAGGACAACAGCGACCTTAAGTCACTTATAGAAAATTATGAGATGAAAATGAGATTCATCATCATGTGCCATACCGGTTGGCGTAGGCGATCATGTCTTTCCACAATATTTTCCCGTGCATCGTATATACAATCGTATATATAATATCTACCGTGCATCGTATCAGTTCTGTTGTTGACTGTTTTCCATGCCATTACACCAAGCTATCCAGTATTTTCTCTCTTTGTTGTCCGCAATTTCTCTTTCCCTATATTTTGCCAGCTGTAACCAAGTATTCCAACTTTCCTCTTCTCATGATGTGGCCGAAAAAATATTCATTATTTCTTTCTGATGTTTTTAGAAGCTCCCTTTTTGTGTTGGCCTCTTTGAGAATTTCCTCATTTGTCTTTTTAGCTGTCCAGAGAACTTTCAACAATTTTCTGAGAAATCTCATCTCTGTGGCCGCTAATAGAAGCATTAGGTTAGTGGGATAGAGCTCTACCCTACCAAAGGAGGAGTAAAACGTCTCATTTTCTCCTCTAGTCTTCGGGACACCCTTTGGCAAGGTGGATATCATATTTAGCCCCCTATCAGGGTTACGTGAAGCCAAAGGAGCAGGTTATGGATGGTGTTGTGGGAGCAGCCAACTAGTAATATCGGTTATGGTCCGCACTCCGCGATGGCAGGCAGATAATCTCATTTATAGAGACAATGGCTGCGATCTTCGACTAGTACAGTCACTGAGAAGAAGGAAAGAAATGGTAAACTACCTTCTTTTATAGCCTAGTATAATTATGGGAATAAGTTTCACCGATAAATACATAAACAACAAGAAAAAAAAACAGATACAATAGTTTAGGCCAAGGATAGGACAGAAAGATCAAAACACAACGAGGTTTCATAAGCGCCGTTACAATAGACTCAAAGGCTTACCACGAATAAGATGGATTGATGCAATATCAGAAACAGTAAACATAACAGCAGCGGAAACTAACAGAATCGCAAACGACCGCACAATCTCCCTATGACACTGACAGACAAATGAGGAGGAAAAGAAGGAGGCAACTGTCAGAGGAAAGTAGGCATGCGCGGCTGTTTATTTTCATTCCAAAGTGGTATTATAGTTATATTCGTGGTCATTTTGCAGCATTTATGGATGAAGATATCCTGAGCTTAGTGCTTGTCCCTTTTTCTAAAATAATTATAGTTTGTGGTATCGGTTGTGATACACAAAGCGTACATTTTCTAAAGCAAATATCTATGTCAATATAACACATCTTAATTGTTAATGCTCATTATAAAAAGAGTAAATTTTTGCAAATTTGAGAGTTTTGGAAGATGTAATGTTCAATTTATAATTACAAAATCATTTAAATTTGGAAATACGACTTCTTCTAATCACTTTGAATGTCCGATAGAAAAATTATGCGTATTTTACTTTCCTGTGAAGACGGAAATAAGTAAATTAAATAAAATTTCAGTTACAAACAACTGAGCACTCTACGCATAATTTTTCGGAATAGAAACACGCTGTCACGAAATCCATACGTCACGCGGCCCAGCATCAATGCAATCGATAACGTGATGCCAGAATGTACTGGGGATGCGAGAAAGAAATTATTAATTAACTCTAAGCGCACATGCCAGAATAAATGAAATAAATAGTAACTACCCACCATGGTTGATTTCTATTCAAAGGTAGCTTTGAAATGTAAGGAAAAATAAAGCCTCAACCGACTCAGCAGATGCTATTTCCATCCAGCATTTGCAGCACACGCGTTCTATCTGGGACAAAGGAAATGAAAAGAGAATGTGTTACAAGCGTGTAGCTGTGAACTTCTGGGATATATGTTGATCACCAGTGGTTTTCATATTTGTCGCCTGGTAGTTTTGGAGGGTACAATAAAGGACACCTGCTTGTGTTGGTGTGTCTTCTTCTTCTTCTCCCTCTTCAACGATAAGCTATTGCTGTGTGTTTAAACATTTAGACCAGCTTGAGTCACGAACAAGGCGTTGCGTTTGAGGTCACCACCGGTTCCCCTATAATTTGTTATGCTGGGTTGTTTCTGTGAGTCATATTTTGCGCTCTTATGGTTTTGAGAGTGCGGCAGTGCTGCAGGTTCTGCGCTGGAGTTTGTCTGGATGCTCCGCAGTCACATTTTGCAAAGTTACCGAGTCCTATCTTATGTAGATGTGTTCGCAGGCCACAATGATCTGTTTGAGTCTAAATATCTTGGTCTGCTCGTGTCTGTTGATTGTGTTTAAGCTGTCATGTTTTGTCTCATATTTTCGATGTAACGCTCTCCATTCTGTTTTCTAAGCATGTTTCATGATTGTTTACATTTCTTGAGGTTGTTGTGTTGGTTGGACTGTTGAAGGCTCCTACCTGCTTTTCCGAGACCATTTGCTTAGTCGATCAGATGCATCATTACCAGCATTATTATCATGATTATCGTCATCCTTGTTGTCATCATAATCATTATAATTATCGTCTTCTTCGATATAACAATCATCATCGCTGTTGTTGTTATAATGATCATCATCACAATCGTTGACATCATCATTATTCCAAAAGTTGTGCCGTTACATTCATCGTTGTTGTTGTTATGATGATCATCATCATAATCGTTGACATCAACATTATTCCAAAAGTTGTGCCGTTACATTCATCGTTGTTGTTGTCATCAGTATCATCTTTGTCGTGGAACAATAAGAATAATCACCTCTACAGAGATGAAATGTGTTAGACGAATGACAGGAAACAGTCTGAGAGATAAGATCAGAAATTAAGAACTGAGAAAAAAGCTAGGAATAGCCCCAGCCATAGAATATATAAGGAAACAACAGATAAAATGGTTCGGCCACGTGACAAGATAGAAAGAACAAAACACAACACAACGAACCTTCAACAAACGTTGTGAGAACAACAGACCCAAGGGTCGACCACGAAAAAGATGGATCGATGGAATATTAGAAGCACTAGGAAACATAACAGCAGCAGAGGCGAACAGAAGAGCAAAAGACCGCAAATTATATCTCCCCTCGACGCTGAAAGGCAGATGAGGAAGGAAAGAGGAAGAAGAAGAAGGAGTAAGAAGGTAAAGTCACGTCTCACAACAGCAGAGCTGTAGGCTGTCAGCGACCCACAGCTGATGGCGTGCGTCAGGATCGGTGAACCAGAACCATCCAGATCCTAATCCACCTCTCCGTGGTGCCTCTAGCAACAGACTAACCTATCTAGCCTGACCAAGCTCATCATCATCATCATCGTGTGCCCTCTCCGCAACGAAGGTTGGCTACCATAGATCGCCATTCTACTCTGTTTCTTGCTTTGATGGTGCAGGCTGTCATAGATTGACTTGTCCATCTTTTGATGCTACTCGTCCATGTTAGTCTTGGTCTGCCTCTGCCTCTTTTGCCTTGTATTTTTCCTTCCAATATTACTTTTAGTAGGCTGTTGTGTCTTTTAATATGCCCCAAAAATGTAATTTGTGACCAAGCTAGTAGGTATATAATAGGGAAGATAACTCGGTACTAAAACATGTCGTGCTGAAGTCGGATGTCTTGGGGCGAAAGGCGCAGTGGCAGTTATACAGCAAACCACAATACAACGCAGACACGCCAACATAAAATCCTTTTAAGGGCAGATGACGAAGATTTGTACTCCTTTAGTTATCGGGCGAACGCAAGCAGGCAGCAGCAATAAACAGTAACAGATTTGCAAAAAAAAAACCTCGATTAAAAAAAATACTAAAAATAATAGGCAGTTTCAACCTTGTACACCGATCTCCTCAGAGGAAACAAAATGGGTCCATGCAGAAACAGAAAAGATAAACTCAAAAATCATGTTTTATCATAACGAACAGGCTGGGCCCAATACCCCTGGACGGCATCCACCCTGCGAGACGGAAATCTCTTACGTCAAAATCAAGATCCAGTCTGCCGAAGACGGGGGTGTGTCGCCTCTTACGAAATATCCAAATTGCTAGCTAAAGAAGAAAAACTGCGCCATTAGAAGGGTTCTTTGATATTACCAGCTGTGTAAATTGTTATTACAGCCGTCTCATTGAAGCATATATTACTATGAAATTGTACTCTCTGTGTGTGTGTAGCGTATACTGGTATACTCTGTGTGTGTGATTAGCGTATACTGGTATACTCTGTGTGTGTGAGTAGCGTATACTGGTATACTCTGTGTGTGTGAGTAGCGTATACTGGTTTTGGGGTCTGGGCTACCGCTGACATATTCATCATCATTGAGTACCGTCTCCGCATCGAAGGTTGGCTACCATGGAGCGCCATTCCACTCTATGTCTTGCTTTGATGGTGCAGATTGTCATAGGCTGACTTGTCCATCTTTTGATGTTACTCGTCCATGTTAGTCTTGGTCTGCCTCTGCCTCTTTTACCTTGTATTTTCCCTTCCAATATCATTTTTATTAGACTGTTGTGTCTTTTTTTTTGTTGTGTCGGCAAAAACAATACCTCAAAAAAATACGCAATAGCCTCCACTAGACCGTCTGACAAGACGAAAAGGGCCATATATATATATATATATATATATATATGTGTCTTTTAACATGACCCAAAAATTTCATTTGTCTTGCTCTAATTGTGTTTAGTAGTTCTTTTTTCATTTTTAGTTTGTTTAAAACTTCGTCGTTTGTTTTCTTTTCTTTCCATCCAATTCTACCTATTCTTCTATAAATCCACATTTCAAAGGCTTCAATTTTATGTTCTGTTTTCTGGTCTAATGTCCATGTTTCTGCACCATACAGGAATATTGAGAAGATGTAACAATTTGCTATTCTTAGTTTCAACCCTGTTGTTATTTGTTTTGATGTTAGTATATTTTTCATGGCATTAAAATTACTTTTTGCCATTCCTATTCTTTTATTTATTTCATTTGTACATTTTCCATCACTGGTTATAGTATGTCCAAGGTAGTTGTAGTCTGTCTCTAGATATATTCCTTCAACTTTGATATTTAATTGTAGGTCTTGAGAATTTTCTTTGTTTATGATCATAGTTTTAGTCTTTTTGATATTCATATCTAGTCCATATTTTTTGCTTGTCATGTTTATTACATTAAGTAATTGTTGTAGGTCTTTAGGATTTTCTGCTAGTAGAACAGTATCATCAGCATATCTTAGGTTATTGATTATCTTCCCATTAATGTTTAGGCCTGGCATCTCAGTGATGTTTTTAAAGATTTGCTCAGTGTATAAATTGAACAAGCTTGGTGATAGGACCCTTGTCTTACTCCTCTTTTTATATCAATGGGTGTAGAGTTCTCCTTGTTATATTTTATTATTGCTGTTTGCTCCCAGTACAAATTACATATCAGTCGTATGTCTGCGTCATCCAAATTTATATCTTTTAGGCAGTCTATAAGTTGATTATGGTGTATTCTATTAAATGCTTTGGTGTAGTCTATGAAGCAGGCATATATTGGTTTGTTTACTTCTATGTACTTTTCGATCAATGTCCTCATGCTGAATATGGCTTCTTTTGTCCCATTGTTTTTCTTGAATCCAAATTGCTGCTCATCTATTTCATTATTAATTTTGTTCTGAATCCTTCCTTGTATAACTTTTAGTAAAATTTTGGTTACCTGGCTCATTAGGCTTATTGTTCTAAAATCGCTGCATTCAACTGCACCATTCTTTTTAGGCAATGCAATAAAAGTTGATGTTTTTAGTTCATTTGGTATGTATCCTGTATGTGTGGCTATTTTTAATTCATTCCTAAAACAGTAGTTATAATTTCTCTCCATGGTTTTCTTTGGACTGTTACGTGATGAGGCTCCAATCTCTTTCACGGTGGTCTGCCATATTCGTCTTTCGTGTTCTGAATATGCCTCATGTGTACCACACACTTCGCTGTTTTCGCTTTCTAGGCTGTTGATTATTTCAAATTCTCCCGCACCATCCACCGTCACAGACTTTTCACATACGGGTTGAACACACCCGGCTAACGACGTCATTGTTGTCGAACCATGTGCTTGCCTATCGAACCGCGAACACACGACACAAAAGAAGAATAAATCATATTCCACTTAAATATCGATAACGTTCACAGTCCATCCACATGTCAGAAGTAAACATACACCAAACAGGGAATAGCAACACATAATAAAAACAACTAGACTGTCGCGTAAATCATTTAAATATATCAACAAGAGCTGAATTATAAAAACGACAACACGTAGTCGCCATGACACCACTGAATAGCCGACATAGCTGACATATTAAATAAAGACATACATTATATTCAGTAGGCTAACATGAAGTAATAACACTATTATTGCTAATGCCATCACTGCATTTTAAATTACTTACTGATTTATTTGTAAACTATATCCGTCTTGTTTGGGACGAAAATGTCTCGATGACTTTGTCATTGAGAGTACTGTTGGGTTGGGTTCTAAGTTTCTGAGGGAATGATTTCTCAATGGACATTATTGCCAAACCAGATAAGCGTTGTTGTGTCTGAGTTGAGCGACAATAAGATTGTATTCTCTTGAGAGCAGAAAAAGTTCTTTCTACAGATGCTGATGCGCATAATGTAGTTATAAATATGTTAGGAAATTCCGGTAATCAGACATAGTTTCATTAACACTTTTTGACGCTTCTGATTGGCTAGAGCTAAAAATAATCCATGAAACCGCATTAGTGTAGAGGTAGCTTCGCCGTATAATTTTGACAGGAATTTTTGAATGTCAAGGTCGTTAATTCTAAGTCGGAGAGAAGAGAACTGTACCGCTGCTTATTAGCGGTTTCAATGTAGTTTCTGCTTCATTCACAAACGTTATAGTGGTCATAGGAAAACCTTGCCTTAATAAATTCAAATCAAGGCAAATAAATCATATTGGCCTACGAAATGTGTAATAGAATATTCGAAAATTTGTAATATATTTATGAAAATAAATATAATAAATTATAATTTCCTTTTGTATTTCGTTAAAATGTTCAGGCCACCGGCGGTAGCTGCGGTTGCATAGAGAATACGCCACTTATATATATATATATATATATATATATATATATATATATATATATATATAAGTGGCCTGCCTGCCTGCCTGCCTGTCTGTCTGTCTGTCTGTCAGTCTGTCTGTCTGTCTGTCTGTCTGCTTCTTATCTAAATTTTTATTCTAGCAGTTTTCAATTCTTCTAAAGAAATGTTAGCAAATCTCGCCATTTGTCTCTGTTCTGTACAAGCAACTCTATCTCATTGAGGTAGACGATTCCTACTGCTCTTGCCTGTCTGATCAATGTTCTTCTCAGTGTCTCTCTGTGTGGCCTCTTTTCCTCTCACCTGTTGTTTCCAACATGGGGGCTTGCTTTGTTATTCGATTATTATCTCTCCTCATCACATGACCAACGTATGACCATCGTCTTTTCTTGATTACTGAAGATATCAGTGGTTGATTGGCGATTTCTCTAATCTCTTCGTTTGTTTTAAATTCGTTCCATGCTATACCAAGTATTTTCCTTAGACATTTATTTTCGAATGCGTTCAACTGTGTTTCTATGTCTCTTGTTGTTTTCCAGCTCTCACGTGC